>CM077832.1:22439202-22865519 GCA_039720395.1 Liquidambar formosana
TTGTCTTGCGACTCCTCACTTCCTCAGTCTTGATTGTCCCATCATTGATAGCATCTTCAACCTGCGTGCCAGCCCCAATGAGAGCTTTGAAATTTGGGAAATAGTGGGCAAATAGGTGCTTGTGATACACGGGCAGCAGGTTCTTAACCACTAACTGAATTTGGTCCTCCTCATTCGGCCTATCCGTCATTCTCGACGCCTTTTGTCTCCACCGTGTAATATAAGCGGAGAAAGTTTCATGAGCCCCTTGCTTGGTAGTTTCTAGGTCCCTTCAAGTAACGTCCACCTCTGTGTTATACTTGTAGTGCTCTGAAAACTCATTGCATATGTCTTCCCAAGTCCGGGTTCTATTCTCATCCAAGGATAAGAACCATTTCAAAGCAGAAGTGGCCAAGGTTTCATGGAACATTTGAGCTAAAAGCTCGTCAGTAGCCCCTCGAGGGTGCATAGCTCGCACGTACATCTTCAAATGAGTCTTAGGGCAACCCGTCCCATCGAACTTTTCTAACTCCGGCATCTTGAATTGTAGTGGAATACGAGCCGTTGGAAACAGGGATAGAGTCCGCACATCGACCATGTCATCAGCCCTGCGAATCCCTTTTATGGTTCTCTCCAAAGCTTCTACCTTACTAGCTAACACGGAATCACTGCTAGTACCTTTCCCCTTGGCTTCCCCTTCTAGGTTGGTGACCTCAGGTTTCGAGCTACTTTCCCCCCTTGTCTTGGTGTTCTCATTGGATTGAGGTCCCTCTTCGGTGCCAGCCCCATGAGGTATACCCGAGGAATGGGCCTTAGAGCCATTTTGTTCAAGATCCGCCATCTTCTGTTGGTTCTCTTGAGCCATTTTCAATGCGGTATCGGATGTCTCGGCGGTATGGTCAAGCTTGGTCATGATGGCTTTCAGGCAAGCCTCAAGGTCAAAGTGCCCCTCACTAGTTCTTTCGTCGGCCATGTCTGTCTGATGGGTAGACTCAACACTCACTAGACGCCCTTGTGGATTGCGGATCCAAGCCAGCACGTCTATGGATAGAAAAGTTTTAACCTTTAGCCTAAGGACTTGTCCTAAACCTCCATATTTTCCTTAATGAACTCGGTCTCTACACCATGTTCAATTAATTCATTCCTTTTATCCAATTATCTTTACAGGGGTCATGGATTAAGGGTATGTTTTAAAGAATAGGGCATAGAGTCCTTCAATTAGGTTTAATTAATCCCCTAGGACTAGCACATCACAAACATAGCTTTACATCCTATTTCCTTAATTTATTCCTCCTAACCCATGGCCTTAACGAAGGCTAGGGTTTAAAGGTCTATATTAAGGGCATAAGATATAAAGCCTCACACCACAAACACGGCATAGCATCATTACAAACAATTGTGGGTGCATAGAGGTGAGACCGTAGTGTCCTACAAGTCTGTCTATATGGACTAATGATAAAGGTAGGCTAGGGTCCTTCACTTGCTTGAGCAATCCTTATACCTAACCACATGTGGCATCAGGAACGCCGCGTGGGTCCAGCAGTACGTGATTAACTCATTTAATATACCCAAGAGCAAGCCCAAGGGTACTAGGCAAGAGAGGTTGATAGCTTTCGCCCCAACACATGGAATCAGGAAAACCAAGGTTGAGACTAGGCCGATCGTTGGCAAGGATACATCGAGGGACATCGATCCTAACATGCAAGAGTTTGCGCACACAATGCAATAAATGAAAGCACACAATCAAGCGGATGCAATGTGATTGATTTTAATTAAACATAAGAAATTAACCTAGCCCATTTAAACTTTGTAGAGTCTAGCCCACAAATCCCCAGTGGAGTCGCCAAACTGTGAACCCCGGAAATTGGGCCCACAAGGGATTGAAAGAAAATGGGTTTGAAAAAGAAAAAGGAAAGGAGTCGCCACCTTATTTTTTAAAGGAAACAAGGAAAACCCTAAAAATAGTTTGTTTTAGGAAAACAATTTGAATGACTCCATAAAAAAGGAAAGGCAAAAACCAATCTTTTGAAAACCAAAGAAATCAGGGATTCGGAGGCTAAGTTATGACATGGGAAGGTTCTAGGCAAAGCCTATAGGCACCCATGTCACCCTTTCGGTCTCTCAGTTCATTTGGGCTAAATTAGGATCTTTCCCATACAAAAATCAGCAAGTATATCATCACAAGAATTGCATGCATATCATATATTTCATTCATCCATCCATGCATAATAAGCACATAAAAACAGAAAAAGAAAAAGAAGAAAACAAAACAAAAATAAACCTAGGATGCTTGGATCCTAGAACGGACTTGAGCCTCACGAAGAGCGCCTACGTACCATGCAGCGAAATACATGGATCAAAGTCCACGTAGTTCGATTAGAATTAGGGTTAAGACCTAATATAAACCTATGGTTAAAACCCTAGGTTTCCTTATTTGATCAAAAGAGAATTGATAGAAAGTTTGATTTTAGGAAAGAAATCCACAAAATGGAAACTTTAATAAAAACCAGAATTTTGTTGGTTAAGGAAACCTCTAATTAAACCATAGGATCATATTAAAAATTAACCCTAGATAGAGAGAAGAGAATGAGTTAAGAAGAAAGGTGAATTGGGGCACCTTCACACCCACTTACCTGAGCGCAATTAGCTCCAAGCATTTAGCCATTTCAGACATAAGCAGCCCTATTTGCCATAGGACAAATACCACACCTATTTGCACCCTTACAAGTGCTCAAAACCATGCAAAAACACTAACATGCAAATCTGGACAGAATAGTATTATGACCTAAAATCATCCACTAAGCATGCCAATAGCAAAAACAGCGAACAATAATAAGTCCTAACATATTCCTAGAACCATATCATGCATAAAAACCCTAAAACATACTAACATGCATGCAAAACTATCATGTTTACTCCATATGAAAAACATATACAGCAAACACGAAGAAAAACCAATAAAAAAGTCTACTTTATCATGCTATATGAAAACAAACACGAAACAATGACTCTAAAACCCTAAACTCACAAATATGCTTAAAAACTCACAAGACATACTTTAATCATGCTAAAACCAAACTAAACAGAAATTATATCATGCATATTAACTAACTAAAGCAATATAACATGATGAAAATCCTAACTCTAACATGCAATGACACTAATCCTAGCACAAGGACAAACAGGAGCACAAGAATCATAACTATGCATTAAAAACCTAAAGGACAGCCCTAAAGCATGCTAAACAGTAGATAAAAAATAGATATTCCATGTATATTAACTAGCTAGAGTGTTAATACATGATAAAAAGGCTACCTTTAACATGCAATAAGCCTAACCCATATGAAAACCTAGTTTAAGCTTGAATAGAGAAGGAGAATACCTTATTCTCTCTCAAACACTCAAGTATTAATGCATAAAGTGGCTCTCCTTGTGTTTGTAATTGTTCGTGGCTCCTCAGGTCTTTAGAGTGAATCAAACCAACACGAATCCTCCTCTTTGTCAAAGTGGTATCACAGCAAAGAGATCAAAACTCAACTCAACTTTGAAAAGAAATAGAAAACAAAAAGAGAACAAGAGAAAAGAAAAGTGATTTTCGTCACTTTGCAGCAGCAGCAACTTCAATCACGTTTTTGGGTATGAAAACGTTGGATTTGGACAAAGCTTGTGAAATACAAAGTTGTAGAGAATTGAATTATCTTTCTAACAAGAATAATTTCATCAAATTCTGACTTCGGATGAAAACGTTATGATTAAAATACGACTGCTGGTTTTCAGAAAATCTGCTGCTGAATTATGACGAATTTCACTCCCTCCAAACCCTCTTCTCCTCTCCCCTGTTTAAAGACATTAAGAGAGTATTTATAGCTGAAATCTGGAGTTTCCCTTTCCTTCCTGGACTAGGTTTCCTTGGAGAATAATCAAAAGGTATTTTATAATGATAAAAGACTTCTAATCTGAATAGGAAAAGGAATTTGATTAATTGAAACTAAAATGTCTTAAATGTTAAGACTTTATTTAATTCTGGATATTTTTGTTAATACCTAATAAGATTAGGATGCATTAATGAGATTAATGTAAATCATTCAAGAGAATTACCATAATGCCCATATGTTTTAATGCTTACAGTTTTTCTTTACATTATGCAATGAGATTGTATGTATGTGTTTGGATGATGATTATGGACTATACCCTTTAAACCAATTGTGATTGGCCGTCTTATGAATGGGATGTTATTATTTACAAGAGTTGTAATTTTATTAAGGTGATGTAATTTATTTGGGGCTTGCATGCCACCTTCCCTCTCCCTCTCTCTCTATCATTCTCTTATGTACCCCACATTCCCCTTATGTATCCCTTTCTTTAAATTATGTAAATGTTATGTAATCGAGAGCGCACTAAAGAGCATGGTGGACCCAAAGGATCATGATGGAGCCCAACAAGCCAATGGTGGAGACCATCAAGCCAAGGGAGCAGATTGAAGGACTTGAAAGCTTAGAGAAGTGTTTCAAGACAGCATGCATGTTTCGAATGTGTTATTTTACAATCACCTACACCCACCTTAGACCTTGGATTCAATCTATTGGCTTGGATTGAATCCTCTCAAAGTCCATAATCATCATAGTGGGAGCTTTTTAATGAGATTAATAGTGATAGCTCCAAATCCAAAGATCGTTATATGTCTCCTTTTAGGGACTAATATCGATAAGTGGATTATTATTACTTTATGCTGTTCAATTTTTATTTATATGCATGAGATGTATGTTAATTTGATGAGACCCTTAAAAACCCCTCTCTTTTAATATTAAGTTGGAAATGGAGAATACATTAGGGAATGGATTCTTCATTGCCTTCCATCATTATAGGATCATCTAATGTCCCTTAATGTGGGTACCTGGTTGCAGACATGTAGGAGCTACCCATATTAAAGACATTACTTGAAACTATCACATATGTAGATATCATGGGGTGCCTAAGCTGGTATATACCAAGAAACTAACATGTGAGGTATATATTTGGTGAAACATACCTGTGTGAATGATGGGCTTAACTTAACTAGGGAAGTATTCCAAGAAACTAACATATGAGGAGTATGTACCCTAGAGGCAAAACGATTGGAATTTGCTTCTGAAGCAATAGACAAAGAGTTGTCTTCTTACTGTGGGTTAGAAGTCAAGAAACTAACATGTGAGGCTTCTAGGTCACAGTGGGACCCCAATCCCCATTAGGAATGAGATTCCCGAATTCCATTAGAGGGTGTATGGAATTTGATAAAATAGTGGGAGGTACCATATGATTAAAGACCCGATCATTATGGATTAAAAATGAAATCTGATTTTCTGTTTAATTTTCTGTATGTAGATCACTGTAATAGCTCACCGCAACCCGTTATCCAACATTTTCGAAACCAACCGTTTAACTGGACCTAATTATCTTGATTGGTTAAGGAATTTAAAAATTGTTTTGAATTCTGAATATATTACCTATGCACTTCAAAGTCCACTTCCCAATGCTCCTACTGAGGCTGCAACTCGGCAAGAGAAAGACGCTTATCAGAAGCGCATGGATGATGATCTTATGACAAGATGCTATATGATGGTGTCTCTAAGTCCTGACCTTAAGAAGCAATACGAGTCCATGGGAAGTGCACCCGAGATATTTATCCACATACAAGAGTTGTATGGCAAAGAGTTCTTGCTTGAATGTGATGAATGGGTTGAAGTTCCTGCTTCCAATTCTATGCTCAAGCCTAAAGGCAAGGAAATAAGAAAGGGTAAGAGTGCCCAAAGGAAGAGGAAAGGTAAAGGGATCTGTTTTTACTGCGGCAAAGATGGGCATTGGAAACGTAACTGCCAAGAGTATCTGGATACTCTGAAGAACCAACCTTCGGAAGGTATGGATTATGCTCTTATACTTGAGACTAACATGAGTGTTAGCTCTGCTTCCACTTGGGTACTAGATTCTGGTGCGAGTTCTCATATTTGTAATTCCATGCAGGACCTAGTGGGAAGCAGAAGGCTGAGTAAAGGAGAAGTAACCCTACGAGTGGGAAATGGAGCAAACGTTACTGCATTAGCCGTGGCGACTTGCTGCTTGACTTTGCCTAGTGGGAGTAGTTTAGAATTATCAGGCTGTCTTTATATTCCAGAAGTTATAAGAAACATTATTTCTATTTCAGTATTATCTAAACAAGGATTTAGGTTTATTTTTGAGGAGAATAAATGTTCTTTATTTAAAAATGAAGAGTTCATTACTTCTGGAGTTTATGTGAATGGCCTTTATTTTCTAAACTTTATTGCAAATGTTAATTGCATAGAGCATGATAGTTCTAAATTGAATACAAACAAACCCAAGAGAACAAGAGATGAAGAAAACTCCGCATATGACTGGCACTTGAGACTAGGTCATATCAGTGAGAATAGGATTAACAATATGTATAAGGATGGACAATTGGGTCCATTGGTTTCTATGCCCTTTCCAACTTGTGAATCTTGTTTACTAGGTAAAATGACCAAGTCACCTTTCACCGGTCGCGGTGAGAGAGCGGCAGACATATTAGGAGTAATACATAGTGATGTATGTGGTCCTATGAGTATACATGCTCGTGGAGGTTTCTCTTACTTTATAACCTTTACCGATGATCATTCTAGGTATGGGTATGTGTACTTAATGATGTACAAATCTGAAGCATTTGAAAAGTTCAAAGAATTCAGATATGAAGTAGAGAAACAAACTGGTAAAAGTATTAAAGCTCTTCGATCGGATCGAGGAGGAGAATATTTAACTGGTGAGTTTTTAGATCATCTTGTTCAAGCGGGCATTCTATCTCAATGGACACCTCCTGGAACACCACAGCTTAATGGTGTGTCAAAAAGGAGGAATAGAACCTTATTGGATATGGTTAGGTCCATGATGAGTTACACTGATTTACCATTGTCCTTCTGGGGACATGCCCTGGAAACTGCCGCGTACTTGTTGAACAGAGTCCCAACCAAATCTGTCCCTAAGACACCGTATGAGATATAGAAAGGGAGAGCACCAAGCCTTAAACATATTAAGGTATGGGGTTGCACTGCATATGTAAAGACACATGATGCAACCAAGTTAGAATCAAGATCAATTAAATGTAGGTTTGTGGGATATCCTAAAGAGAGTTTAGGATATTATTTCTATTATCCTGATGAACAAAAGGTGTTTGTTAGTAAGTTTGCAGTCTTTCTTGAAAAAGAGTTTATTCAAGAAGGAGGCAATAACAGGAAAATAGAACTCAAAGAATTGTCTGATGAGACACAAACCGACAGTGATCCCACCCATATCCCTGATGAGACAGAACCCACTAATGTACCACAACCTCTCCGTAGATCGAGTAGGGTATCTGTTGCACCTGAGAGATATGGATTTCTCAACCATAATGCAGAGAAATTGTTCCTTGGTGATAGAGAACACCCAGATGACCCTACTACTTATGGACAGGCGATTTCGGATATTGATTCGAACAAATGGCTGGAAGCTATGAAATCTGAAATGGACTCGATGTATTCCAACAAAGTCTGGACTTTAGTTGATCGACCAGAAGGTATAGTACCTATTGGCTGCAAATGGATCTTCAAAAGGAAGATAGGCTCAGATGGAAAGGTAGAGACCTACAAGGCTAGGCTAGTGGCAAAAGGTTATCGACAAAGACATGGTATTGACTATGAGGAAACCTTCTCACTAGTGGCTATGCTTAAGTCCATTAGGATCTTGTTAGCTATAGCTGCGCACTACGATTATGAGATATGGCAAATGGATGTAAAGACTGCTTTCCTTAATGGAAACATTGAGGAAGACCTTTATATGCAGCAACCTAAGGGTTTTACATCCAGTGGTGAGGACCACAAAGTGTGCAAGCTACAGCGGTCCATTTATGGACTTAAACAAGCTTCTAGAAGCTGGAACATCCGATTCAATGAGGCAATCAAATCGTTTGGTTTCCTACAGAATATGGATGAACCATGTGTGTACAAGAAAGTTAGTGAGAGTGCGATTACCTTCCTGGTCCTATATGTTGATGACATTATACTTATTGGGAATAAAGTAGAAACGTTATCAAAAGTGAAAGAGTAGCTTTCACAGAATTTCTCCATGAAAGATTTGGGAGAAGCATCCTATATTTTGGGAATAAAGGTCTATAGAGATAGATCTAAAAGGATGCTAGGTCTCTCCTAATCATTGTACATAGACAAAGTATTGAAAAGGTTCAATTTAGAAGATTCCAAAAGAGGTCTAATTCCTGTTAGACGTGGAATCAAGTTGTCGAAAAACATGGCACCTAAAACTCCAAAGGAGATTGCGTACATGAGGACGATTCCTTATGCTTCTGCAGTAGGGAGTCTAATGTATGCCATGTTATGTACAAGACTAGATGTCGCTTTTGGTGTAAGTGTTACAAGCAGATATCAGGCAGACCTAGGTGTGAAACACTGGGAAGCAGTCAAGGCTGTCCTTAAGTACTTAAGAAGAACTAAGGAACTTTTCCTTGTCTATAGAGGAAGAAATTTAGAAATGGTTGGTTATACGGATTCAGATTTTCAATCTGACGATGATGATAGGAAATCAACATCGGGGTATGTTTTCACCTTGAATGGTGGAGCTGTAAGTTGGAGGAGCTGTAAACAGGATGTTATAGCGGACTCCACTACAGAGGCTGAGTACATTGCTGCATCAGAGGCTACAAAGGAAGCTGTTTGGATAAAGAAGTTCATTACTGAACTGGGAGTAGTTCCTGCCATTGAGAAGCCCTTGCCATTGTTTTGTGACAACAACGAGGCTATTGCTCAAGCTAAGGAACCACGGTCTCATCAAAAGTCCAAACACATTGAGCGTCGATTCCATGTGATTAGAGAAATCATTGGAAGAGGTGATATTAGCATACAGAAGATTCACACAACAGAGAATGTAGCAGATCCCTTCACTAAAGCTATGACCCAAGAGCAGTTGGATCACCACAGACAGGAAATGGGTATTAGATACATTGTGGATTGGCTATAGTGCAAGTGGGAGATTGTTAGAGTTATGCCCTAGAGCCAATCATAGAGATGATTGTTTAGGGATAACGGAACAATCATTTGATTTCATTTATGTATGTCACATTTATTATTGATTTAATAAAAGGGCTTATTCTATTATGTTTGTATGCATCATTTATATTTACATAATATGTCCAAGGAGTTAGAGTTGAGAATATTGAATTACAAAGAGTTGTAATTATGAGACTGTAAATATATCTCTGTACTAAACTCCTAAATCATTCCTAGTTGAAGGTTCACTATGATGGACAGTAATGAACCATAGGACTAGCACTTGTTAGGTTGACTCTATAGGAGGATAGCTGGTCTCAAGCTATTTGTGTGGAGACACTACAACCAACAGGTGGGTGCCTGTTAATAGAATAGGTACACTGAATGTGACCAAAGATTTGAGATAAACTGAATGGAGTTTTAACCTGCCTGTCAATCAATTTCTCAATGTTATAGTGGTACAAGTAATCCTTAGACCTGAGACACCATAGTTACCTTATGTATGTAGCTTTAGAAGTTTGATAACACTAAGTGCAGATCCTATTCAAGGGTCTGTAAAGCTGTTCATTGGCCCTATTGCTATGTGTATGAAGGCATGTGAGTGATCAACAAGGAATCCATTACTCTCAGGAAAAAGAGAGAGAATGTCTCATATAGCATTCATAATATAACTCATTCAATCCATGGCCATGGTAGTGTGAATATGGAAAGGAGTTTCCATAAGTTCATCATTGAGTTGATATTTATAAATGAGTATAAAGTAAATGAACTAGAGACTTGATAGACTTCCATGTCTTATTAGTTCAATTGGAGACATTGTGTAAATGGAAGGATGCAATTGTAACCTACAAACTATAACAGAAGGGTTCTATGTTAGATCTTATTCACTTCATTAAGGACAACACCATGAACCATATGCTAGGTGTTATTCATGGTTAGTAGAAGCCCTAACTGATATAAGTGAGTTATAATCAATTAGGGGATTGGAAGGAGTTCCAATCAGACCCTAAATGGAAAGAGTTCCATTGTGCACACCTCGTGCTATTCCTACTTCTTGATGATGTGAACCCAATGGGTCACACACTGATCACGCAAGATGAGCTTTAAAGTCTATGAGAGAAAAGGTATGAGTGCATAAAGAATAGTTCTTTGAGGCTTATTTATATTTGATATAATTTATAGGGGTTATTGTGCAATTTAGAGAAATTGCATAACACCCTAATAGGGTTTCCCCCTAGGGCCGGCCCCCTTGAGTGTGGACAATATAAGTCACACTTTGAAGTGATGACATCATCACAAGAAGAAACCCCAAGGGGCTGGCTGAAATTTTACAGCCCCCTTTCTCTCTCTCCACTCTTCTCCTACACTAGCAACAACAAGGAAAAAGGGGAAAGGACTTGGAGCTTTAGCTAGGTGTGGATACTGTTGGAGGCAGCACACTTGGGCTGCTCATTCACCACTGTCCGGAATCAAAGCTTGGAGCTAAAAGGAGAAGACAAAAATTCTATAAGTGTTCTAACCTTCTTCATAGTTAGGGTTTGATTTTGTATATGCATAGTTAGATTCATGGGCTGTGGAATCAAAGGGAAAAATTTTTATATTCCGCACTTCTATTCTTCCCTCTTGTATGATTCCCAACAAATTTGTGTATGTATATGGATGGGTGTTTCAAGGGATGGGGTTTAGGCAAAGATGGAGGATGGATGTGTGGGATTTAGGTTGGGTGTTTGTGTATATAAGAGATGGGATGAGGGGAGTTGGCTAAGGGATCCTTCTAATGGATGAAATGTGGGCTATTTATAGGAAAACATGGACTTTTAGGGGTAAAATGGTCATTTGGAGGGGCATTTTGGTCACATGGGACGTGGAGGGCATTTAGGCTTTGTTTGATGAAGGAATTACCTCATTTGATGAGGGTAAAATGGTCCAAAAGTGGCAAAAGGGCATGCTGCCTTACCCACGCTGGCATGGCAGGCGTGGGTAACGCTAGCCTGGCCAGCGTGGACTCATGTCCCATAAGGCAGTTAGATTTCAGCTGCAGAGGGTAGCAGGATACTGTAGAACCGAAAGCAAGATCTCTCCACGCTGGTTTGGCTAGCTGTGAACCACGGGTTTCGATCTAGGGGGAAGGAGAACCCTTCTTTTAAAAAAAAACTTGTAGAGATTTAAATTAATAAAAATCTGGTTTTTAAAAGGTTCACAAAAACAAAACAAACAAGGAGTCGCCACCTCATTTTTAGGAAAAAAGGAAAACCATAAAAACAGTTTTTAAAGAAAACCTTTGAAAACAAACCACATGACTCCGATCAAGGAAAAGCAGGTCTATCAAAACAAGAGAGGATTCGGAGACTAAGTTACAATGTGGGAAGGTTCTAGGAAACATCCTATAGGCACCCATATCGCCCCAAAAATGGGTCTCTGAATTTATATGGGCTATTTCAATCACTTCCTAATTAGTCACCATGCATATGCAAAGAATCATCCATAAATAATCCACATTCATCCATGAACATCCATAAAGCAATAAACATCCATAAAGCATGTAAACATCTATGAACAAGTATGAGAGATATGGAAAGCAAGTAAGAGATAGAGAGAATGAGCAAACAAGTTCATCCTATCCACTAGCAAATATGTGATGGATAAATGAGCAAGCAAACAAATCCATCCTATCCACTAACAAATATGTGATGGATAAATGTATAAGCATGGGTCCATCCTACTCTTCTGGCATATATGTGATGGACAAATGGGTAGAAAGAAGGAGAGAGAAAGAAAAAGAAAACCTAGGATACTTAGTATCCTAGGGCGGACTTGAACATCAAATGAGCGCCTACGTACCTTACATACAAAGATGTAAGGATCAAAGTCCACGTAGTTCAATTGAGAAGGGGTTACTCCCTTTACAATGAATTATAAACCCTAAGTTTCCATTAAAAGAAAAGAAGAGTTTGAAAAAGAAGAAGAGTTTCCAAAAAAAGGAATTTGAGAAAAGATAGAATTTGAAAAGAGATAGAACTCTTATCCAAAAAGAAGTTTGAAAGAAGTAGAATTCTAAAGGAGATAGAACTCTAGACAAAATAGAATTTTAATGAAAGTAGAGTTCTAAAAGAGATAGAACTCTTATTCAAAAAGGAGTTTGAGAAAAAGTAGAATTTTAAAAGAGATAGAACTCTATATAAAACAGAATTTTAATGAAAGTAGAGTTCTAAAAGAGATAGAACTCTTATTCAAAAAGGAGTTTTAGAAAACATGGAAACTCAAGAATTATAGTCCAAAGTAAAGAGAATAACCCAAAGGAGGGAGAAGAGAACAAAAAACAAACTTGCCATGAACCACTTACCATATGCAAATTATCCCGAAACATCGAGAAAACATCAATTAATCACCCCATGTATTCTATAGGGCAATTATTAAGCTCAAACCAACCATATTCATGCTCAAATCATTATTAGAAGACCTAATTCAAATCTGGACAGAATGCTAAACATGCATATAATGACCTAATACTCATGCAAAGAATAAAAATCGAAAGAAAGACACAATCCTAGTATGCTCCTATATGCTCCTATATGCTCTAAAACACCCTAACATGCACAAAACTATCAAAAACATGCTAAATAGGCAATACCATGATGAAAATATCATATGACAATCCTAAACATGAAAAGAAAATCTAACATGATGCCTTAGGTAAGTGCTTTATGTAAGAATGTGAAATAATCATCCTTACGGGGAGCTTTCTTAAGTAAAACTATCCGGAGATAATTTTACGTAGAAACCACTCCATATGAATGATTTCTTCACATATCCTATGTAAAATATATACCTAAGAATGCAAAGAAACTCACAGCGCACTTAAACACACTCCAAAAAGCACCTATGCACAACCTCACCCTCTAAGGACGATAATTATCCTCGAAAAGGATAATCATCCATACACCTACGAAGATGAGGCTTACACAGCAAGTGTTCTATACAAAAGATGCTTAAAATCATGCATATAATTGAACCATGAAGAGAAAACAGCCTAAACACATCAATTGATTTTTCATGCAAAACGTACCTCTATCTTTAAGAGAGAAACTATCCTAAGAGCAAGCAATTCACAATCCTAATCCACTAACATGCATTTTCATCATCTTTGAATCATATACACTCTAAAATATAGAGTATATATGATTCTTAAATCAATTCTAAGCCATAACTATGCAGAGAATCGAGTAGAAGAAGAAGGAATCATAAAAGGATGCAAATGAGACTTACAACAAAGCAAAGGTCTTCGCTGCGTTCTTCCTTCTCTTTGGCTTGGTTCTCTTCTAGTTTTCCTTTGAAATTGCAGTAGAAAGCCTCCTCCAAGTGATATGGGTGTGTGCAAACTCGTGGTCCCTCTCTCTCTTAGGAATATGAAGTGTCAAATAAGCAAAAAGTCCAGCCAAGAGTTAAAAGTCCTTTATGCTGATGCATGAGCCTCTATTTATAACCAACCAACCATATGAACCAATGGTTGAGATTAATTCACCATAAAATCAATCTAGGGCTGTAATTAAATCCCATGAATGTTAAACAACTCAAAACCACCTCCCAATAGGCTTAGAAGTCCTTTAAAAGGCAGAAATTCGGAGTGGTAGAGTCCTATTTCGTCAAAAACTCAAAAGGAGATAAATCAGGACGGGACTCTCAGGTGACCGGTTGGGGTGAACTGGTCCAACCGGTTGGTGAACCGGTCTAACCGGTTGAACCCAACCGGTCACCCGAGAAGAATCCAAAAATTTTGGAATTCTAGCTCAGTTTGGACTCCGAACTTCAAACGGACACAAATTCTTCATTTTAACTCCGATTTGAGTGATTCAAAAGCCAAAATTTCAAGGATTTAATGTAGAATAAGCCTAGAATATTCTTGAACCAAAAATCCCTGACCATGGTCAAGTGGCTGGGTTTTCATGAGGCAATTACCCGAAAAACGGTCAATTAAGCATAGGGTAATGTGGTGAACCAATCCCAAACCTATCAATAAAATAAGTTGGCACTTCAATTAGGCTCGTTTCATCATTCTAAGGTCAATGGAACACTCTGAAACAAATTTAGAAGTCAATTGGAAAATATACGAAGTAAAAGACGAAATTGCCCTCCAAATCGCAAAAGTTCTAATTAGCTATCCAAACCTATCTGGAATTGAACTAAATTTGACACACATATCCAAAATGACCCTAGAAACTAAATGCAAGTGATGGGACTCAAACAAAGAGACAAAAATATGCATGCAATGATGACCTATTCTCCTAAGGCTTAAAAGGGCAAAATTGTCCTTTAAGGCTTAGGGACTCCTAAATGCTTCTAAACCTAACCAAATGCTATCATGAACTCATAAGGATGAAAATGGGGTGTCTACAGATGCCCCTCATTGGTGGAGTTTGCTTCGCAAGCGACACCAATGTTAGAAAAGACAGCCCATTTTCACAAGAAAAGGGCAAAGAACCAATGCTTGAACTTCAACAGTGACTACTGAGGATGTTCATGACTGCTGTGGACCCTAAAAAGTTTAAAAGGCCCACGGGAGGGGGTTTGAAAAAGGAAAGGAGTCGCCACCTTATTTTTTAAAGGAAACAAGGAAAACCCTAAAAAAACAGTTTTGTTTTAGGAAAACAAAAGATTGACTCCATATTTAAAAATGGTAAGGCAAAAAGTCTTTTGGAAACCAGAGATGGTGGATTCGGAGGCTAAGTTACGATATGGGAAGGTTCTAGGCAAAGCCTATAGGCACCCATATCGCCCTAAACGGTCTCTTAATTTAATTGGGCTAAATCAAAGTCTTAATCACACACAAATCAACAATTATCATCACAAGACAGCATGCATATCATTCATTCATTCGTCCATATAATCAAGTAAATCAAAGAAAAACAGAAAAAAGAAAGAGAGGAGAGAAAACCTAGGATACTTAGTATCCTAGGGCGGACTTGAACCTCACGAAGAGCGCCTACGAACCATATATGGAAGTACATGGATCAAAGTCCACGTAGTTCGAAAGGGAATAGGGTTATAACCTAATAGAGGCCCATGGTAAACCCTAAGTTTCCTTCCAAGAAAAACATGGTAAGTTTCCAAAAATAAATGATTCTCAAAAGATCTTTAGTAAATACAGAATTTGATAAAGATGGAAACTTTGGTTTAAAAGGTATTTTTATGAATGGAAACTATAGAGTCTACCATACCCCTCTATTAAGGAATAACCCTAGGAGGGAGAGAGGAAAAGTTTCAAGGAAAGGAAAGAAGGGTGAATTGGGGCATCCTCATACCCTACTTACCTTTAAGCAAAAGCAACCTGTCAAAATAACCACCCTATTGCATAGGGTAATTACCTTATTTGCAAGATTTCATCTTGCAATAGCCAAAATAACCACCCCACATTGGTGGGGGAGTTGCACCTGTTGTACCTGTCAAGCACCTGCAATTTGCATGCAAAATATACTAAAAATACCAACCAACCAAGCTAGGTTCCAATCAAGCAATTATCATGCTTAAACATAAGCTAACACATGCTCAAAACATCATATTAAGGACAAATAACAGATCTGGACAGAATTGAAATAGAGTTTAAAATCAACCATATGAATGCTCCAAATATCATATTTAAGGCAATAAACAAATCTGGACAGAATAGAAACAAGGTCTATATTCATTCACTAAATATGCAAACAACATAAGCAGTGAATAATTACAAACCCTAGTTTAATCCTAGAACCATGGCATGCATAAAAACCCTAAAATCCACTATATGAATGCTAAAAATACCATAGTTATCTAATATGCAATCCACATATAGCAACTATGAAGAAAAAACAGAGAAAATCCCTAAGCTATCATGCTATATGCAACTAAACCAACACAAGGATGATAAAAACCTTAGAATCACACTAGTGCATAAAATCCCATGAAATTGTTAGAGTTATGCCCTAGAGCCAATCATAGAGATGATTGTTTAGGGATAAAGGAACAATCATTTGATTTCATTTATGTATGCCACATTTATTATTGATTTAATAAAAGGGCTTATTCTATTATGTTTGTATGCATCATTTATATTTACATAATATGTCCAAGGAGTTAGAGTTGAGAATATTGAATTATAAAGAGTTGTAATTATGAGACTGTAAATATATCTCTGTACTAAACTCCTAAATCATTCCTAGTTGAAGGTTCACTATGATGGACAGTAATGAACCATAGGACTAGCACTTGTTAGGTTGACTCTATAGGAGGATAGCTGGTCTCAAGCTATTTGTGTGGAGACACTACAACCAACAGGTGGGTGCCTGTTAATAGAATAGGTACACTGAATGTGACCAAAGATTTGAGATAAACTGAATGGAGTTTTAACCTGCGTGTCAATCAGTTTCTCAATGTTATAGTGGTACAAGTAATCCTTAGACCTGAGACACCATAGTTACCTTATGCATGTAGCTTTAGAAGTTTGATAACACTAAGTGCAGATTCTATTCATGGGTCTGTAAAGGTGTTCATTGGCCCTATTGCTATATGTATGAAGGCATATGAGTGATCGACAAGGAATCCATTACTCTTAGGAAAAAGAGAGAGAATGTCTCATATATCATTCATAATATAACTCATTCAGTCCATGGCCATGGTAGTGTGAATATGGAAAGGAGTTTCCATAAGTTCATCATTGAGTTGATATTTATGAATGAGTATAAAGTAATTGAACTAGGGACTTGACAGACTTCCATGTCCTATTAGTTCAATTGGAGACATTGTGTAAATGGAAGGAGGCAATTGTAACCTATAAACTATAACAGAAGGGTTCTTTGATAGATACATATTCACTTCATTAAGGACGACACCATGAACCATATGCTAGGTGTTATTCATGGTTAGTAGAAGCCCTAATTGATATAAGTGAGTTATAATCAATTAGGGAATTGGAAGGAGTTCCAATTAGACCCTAAATGGAAAGAGTTCCATTGTGCACACCTCGTGCTATTCCTACTACTTGATGATGTGAACCCAATGGGTCACACACTGATCATGCAAGATGACCTTTAAAGTCTATGAGAGAAAGGGTATGAGTGCATAAAGAATAGTTCTTTGAGGCCTATTTATATTTGATATAATTTATAGGGGTTATTGTGCAATTTAGAGAAATTGCATCACATCCTAATAGGGTTTCCCCCTATGGCCGGCCCCCCTAGTGTGGACTATATAAGTCACACTTTATGATGTGTGACATTATCACAAGAAGAAACCCCAAGGTGCTGGCTGAAATTTTCCAGCCCCCTCTCTCTCTCTCCACTCTTCTCCTACACTAGCAACAACAAGGAAAAAAGGGAAAGGACTTGAAGCTCTAGCTAGGTGTGGATACCGTTGGAGGCAGCACACTTGGGCTGCTCATTCACCGCTGTCCGGAATCAAAGCTTGGAGCAAAAAGGAGGAGACAAAATTCTGTAAGTGTTCTAACCCTCTTCATAGTTAGGGTTTGATTTTGTATATGCATAGTTAGATTCATGGGCTGTGGAATCAAAGGGAAAAATTTTTATATTCCGCACTTCTATTCTTCCCTCTTGTATGATTCCCAACAGTGGTATCAAAGCCATGGCTATGCATAAT
The DNA here is from genome assembly GCA_039720395.1 of Liquidambar formosana. Taxonomy (NCBI): domain Eukaryota; kingdom Viridiplantae; phylum Streptophyta; class Magnoliopsida; order Saxifragales; family Altingiaceae; genus Liquidambar; species Liquidambar formosana. The sequence continues at coordinate 22,456,866 of CM077832.1, forward strand.
ACAAAATACATATGGGCTGGAATTTATGGTGTAGTTGAATGATTCAAAAATCTGGAGAATTTTTGCTGCAGAATTGTTCTTCTCTCTGGCCGAACCTAGGGTTTGGAACCCTAGGTCTATTCTTCTTCTACTCCTCTTCTAAATCATGGTTAAGGGTAACCATTGATGCAAAGGTTGTATAGGGTTTGAATTGGAAGAAGAGGAAAAAGGAAAACTGGGTTTTCTGAAGAGGATCGAATCTGGGTTTTAGAACCCAGAGGTTCTTGCAATTAAATTCAATCAAAGCTTCTGTATTTTTTATGCAAATCCATTGTAGGATCATTATATATCATGTGTATATGATTTTCTTTAAGTTTCAAAAAGATTTTGATGGAAAAAGATTCAAAAAGTTTGAAAATTTTTCATGAACAGCATAGCAGATTTTCTCTGCAGAAAAGTCATCAATGGAGTTTCGATTAGAACTTGAGTTAGGGAACTCCAAATTGCATGAAACCAATTGCATTAGTTTCCTAAGACATGTAGGATACTGGGAAAATTCGTTTGGTAGCCTAATTCATTCATCTTGCTGGGTTTTAAATCAATTTCTGACCATGGACAGTATGCTGTCAAATTCTGGGCAGCATACTGTTGTTTTAATTGTTTAGAACAATTGGTGATGATTCGATCATCCAAACCTCTTCTAGAAGCTTAGTATTTCATGTAGGGACATGATACAAAAGCTGGTTTCAATGGAGGAGTCGAATTGATAAGGATTTAGAAGCTATTGTGACCTTCAAGGTCTGCAACAATGGCTCCAGCAGTGGGTTTTGGAAACCCTGATTGTTCTCGATGATGACAGCCACTTCCACCACTTCTCACGTGTCCAGAGGCTTGTCCCACACCCCTAGGATGTTCTCCCATGGCTGCCCATGGCCTCCCACAGTCGTTGGTGGCCATGGCAGCCTAGCCAAGCTCAGGCACCTCCTGGTAGTGACGGCTGCATAGAGTTAAGGATGAAACCCTAATTTTGAGTTAATGATGAAACCCTAATTTCATTATGGCATTAATTAAAACCCTAATTGGAATATTAATTACCTTAATTGAGAGTTAATGATTGGTCATTAAATGACCAATCATGGTTATTAATTGTTAGGGCATAATTAATACCATAAATGATGTCTAGGGTTAGGGTTTTGGAAACCCTAATTAGTGTAATTAATTAAGGGTAATTAATACCCTATTTGGCATTAATTAAACCCTAATCCCTTTTTTATTAAATACCATATGAACCTAGGGTTTTAATGATTGGACATTAAATGATCAATCATAAGGAATTTAATGATTAGGGCTTGCATTTAGGGTTTAGGGTTATGCGTTTGGGGTTTAGGGTTTTAGGAAACCCTAATACACTAATTCATCATTTAAATGATTTTATTTAATTCACATATTAATTATTTAATTAATATTGATTAATTTTATAATGTTTTAAATGGTTTAAAATACAATTGGGGATTAAATTAAAATCTGGAAATTCTTAATTAAATGAAATTGATTTGTTTAATAAAGGAAACCCTAATATTGGATATTAGAGTTATTTTAGGAAACTTTATATGTTTAAATTAATTTGATTAATTGGAACTAAAATGTCTTAAATGTTAAGACTTTATTTAATTCTGGATATTTTTGTTAATACCTAATAAGATTAGGATGCATTAATGAGATTAATGTAAATCATTCAAGAGAATTACCATAATGCCCATATGTTTTAATGCTTACAGTTTTTCTTTACATTATGCAATGAGATTGTATGTATGTGTCTGGATGATGATTATGGACTATACCCTTTAAACCAATTGTGATTGGCCGTCTTATGAATGGGATGTTATTATTTACAAGAGTTGTAATTTTATTAAGGTGATGTAATTTATTTGGGGCTTGCATGCCACCTTCCCTCTCCCTCTCTCTCTATCATTCTCTTATGTACCCCACATTCCCCTTATGTATCCCTTTCTTTAAATTATGTAAATGTTATGTAATCGAGAGCGCACTAAGGAGCATGGTGGACCCAAAGGAGCATGATAGAGCCCAACAAGCCAATGGTGGAGACCATCAAGCCAAGGGAGCAGATTGAAGGACTTGAAAGCTTAGAGAAGTGTTTCAAGACAGCATGCATGTTTCGAATGTGTTATTTTACAATCACCTACACCCACCTTAGACCTTGGATTCAATCTATTGGCTTGGATTGAATCCTCTCAAAGTCCATAATCATCATAGTGGGAGCTTTTTAATGAGATTAATAGTGATAGCTCCAAATCCAAAGATCGTTATATGTCTCCTTTTAGGGACTAATATCGATAAGTGGATTATTATTACTTTATGCTGTTCAATTTTTATTTATATGCATGAGATGTATGTTAATTTGATGAGACCCTTAAAAACCCCTCTCTTTTAATATTAAGTTGGAAATGGAGAATACATTAGGGAATGGATTCTTCATTGCCTTCCATCATTATAGGATCATCTAATGTCCCTTAATGTGGGTACCTGGTTGCAGACATGTAGGAGCTACCCATATTAAAGACATTACTTGAAACTATCACATATGTAGATATCATGGGGTGCCTAAGCTGGTATATACCAAGAAACTAACATGTGAGGTATATATTTGGTGAAACATACCTGTGTGAATGATGGGCTTAACTTAACTAGGGAAGTATTCCAAGAAACTAACATGTGAGGAGTATGTACCCTAGAGGCAAAACGATTGGAATTTGCTTATGAAGCAATAGACAAAGAGTTGTCTTCTTACTGTGGGTTAGAAGTCAAGAAACTAACATGTGAGGCTTTTAGGTCACAGTGGGACCCCAATCCCCATTAGGAATGAGATTCCCGAATTCCATTAGAGGGTGTATGGAATTTGATAAAATAGTGGGAGGTACCATATGATTAAAGACCCGATCATTATGGATTAAAAATGAAATCTAATTTTATGTTTAATTTTCTGTATGTAGATCACCGTAATGGCTCACCGCAACCCGTTATCCAACATTTTGGAAACCAACCGTTTAACTGGACCTAATTATCTTGATTGGTTAAGGAATTTAAAAATCGTTTTGAATTCTGAAAATATTACCTATGCACTTCAAAGTCCACTTCCCAATGCTCCTACTGAGGCTGCAACTCGGCAAGAGAAAGACACTTATCAGAAGCGCATGGATGATGATCTTATGATGAGATGCTATATGATGGTGTCTCTAAGTCCTGAGCTTAAGAAGCAATACGAGTCCATGGGAAGTGCACCCGAGATATTTGTCCACATACAAGAGTTGTATGGCAAAGAGTTCTTGCTTGAATGTGATGAATGGGTTGAAGTTCCTGCTTCCAATTCTATGCTCAAGCCTAAAGGCAAGGGAATAAGAAAGGGTAAGAGTACCCAAAGGAAGAGGAAAAGTAAAGGGATCTGTTTTTACTACGGTAAAGATGGGCATTGGAAACGTAACTGCCAAGAGTATCTAGATACTCTGAAGAACCAACCTTCGGAAGGTATGGATTATGCTCTTATACTTGAGACTAACATGAGTGTTAGCTCTGCTTCCACTTGGGTACTAGATTCTGGTGCGAGTTCTTATATTTGTAATTCCATGCAGGACCTAGTGGGAAGCAGAAGGCTAAGTAAAGGAGAAGTAACCCTACGAGTGGGAAATGGAGCAAACGTTGCTGCATTAGCCGTGGGGACTTGCTGCTTGACTTTGCCTAGTGGGAGTAGTTTAGAATTATCAGGCTGTCTTTATATTCCAGAAGTTATAAGAAACATTATTTCTATTTCAGTATTATCTAAACAAGGATTTAGGTTTGTTTTTGAGGAGAATAAATGTTCTTTATTTAAAAATGAAGAGTTCATTACTTCTGGAGTTTATGTGAATGGCCTTTATTTTCTAAACTTTATTGCAAATGTTAATTGCATAGAGCATGATAGTTCTAAATTGAATGCAGACAAACCCAAAAGAACAAGAGATGAAGAAAACTCCGCATATAAACTGGCACTTGAGACTAGGTCATATCAGTGAGAATAGGATTTACAAGATGTGTAAGGATGGACAATTGGGTCCATTGGTTTCTATGCCCTTTCCAACTTGTGAATCCTGTTTACTAGGTAAAATGACCAAGTCACCTTTCACCGGTCACGGTGAGAGAGCTGCAGACATATTAGGATTGATACATAGTGATGTATGTGGTCCTACGAGCATACATGCTCGTGGAGGTTTCTCTTACTTTATAACCTTTACCGATGATTATTCTAGGTATGGGTATGTGTACTTGATGAAGTACAAATCTGAAGCATTTGAAAAGTTCAAAGAATTCAATATGAAGTAGAGAAACAAACTAGTAAAAGTATTAAAGCTCTTCGATCGGATCGAGGAGGAGAATATTTAACTAGTGAGTTTTTAGATCATCTTGTTCAAGCGGGCATTCTATCTCAATGGACACCTCCTGGAACACCACAGCTTAATGGTGTGTCAGAAAGGAGGAATAGAACCTTATTGGATATGGTTAGGTCCATGATGAGTTACACTGATTTACCATTGTCCTTCTGGGGACATGCCCTGGAAACTGCCGCGTACTTGTTGAACAGAGTCCCAACCAAATCTGTCCCTAAGACACCGTATGAGATATGGAAAGGGAGAGCACCAAGCCTTAAACATATTAAGGTATGGGGTTGCACTGCATATGTAAAGACACATGATGCAACCAAGTTAGAATCAAGATCAATTAAATGTAGGTTTGTGGGATATCCTAAAGAGAGTTTAGGATATTATTTCTATTATCCTGATGAACAAAAGGTGTTTGTTAGTAAGTTTGCAGTCTTTCTTGAAAAAGAGTTTATTCAAGAAGGAGGCAATAACAGGAAAATAGAACTCAAAGAATTTTCTGATGAGACACAAACCAACAGTGATCCCACCCCTGTCCCTGATGAGACAGAACCCACTAATGTACCACAACCTCTCCGTAGATCGAGTAGGGTATCTGTTGCACCTGAGAGATATGGATTTCTCAACCATAATGCAGACGAATTGTTCCTTGGTGATAGAGAACACCCAGATGACCCTACTACTTACGGACAGGCGATTTCGGATATTGATTCGAACAAATGGCTAGAAGCTATGAAATCTGAAATGGACTCGATGTATTCCAACAAAGTCTGGACTTTAGTTGATCCACCAGAAGGTATAGTACCTATTGGCTACAAATGGATCTTCAAAAGGAAGATAGGCTCAGATGGAAAGGTAGAGACCTACAAGGCTAGGCTAGTGGCAAAAGGTTACCGACAAAGACATGGTATTGACTATGAGGAAACTTCTCGCCAGTGGCTATGCTTAAGTCCATTAGGATCTTGTTAGCTATAGCTGCGCACTACGATTATGAGATATGGCAAATGGATGTAAAGACCGCTTTCCTTAATGGAAACATTGAGGAAGACCTTTATATGCAGCAACCTGAGGGTTTTACATCCAGTGGTGAGGACCACAAAGTGTGCAAGCTACAGCGGTCCATTTATGGACTCAAACAAGCTTCTAGAAGCTGGAACATCCGATTCGATGAGGCAATCAAATCGTTTGGTTTCCTACAGAATATGGATGAACCATGTGTGTACAAGAAAGTTAGTGGGAGTGCGATTACCTTCCTGGTCCTATATGTTGATGACATTCTACTTATCGGGAATAAAGTAGAAACGTTATCAAAAGTGAAAGAGTGGCTTTCACAGAATTTCTCCATGAAAGATTTGGGAGAAGCATCCTATATTCTGGGAATAAAGGTCTATAGAGATAGATCTAAAAGGATGCTAGGTCTCTCCCAATCATTGTATATAGACAAAATATTGAAAAGGTTCAATTTAGAAGATTCCAAAAGAGGTCTAATTCCTGTTAGGCATGGAATCAAGTTGTCTAAAAACATGGCACCTAAAACTCCAGAGGAGATTGCGTACATGAGGACGATTCCCTATGCTTCTGCAGTAGGGAGTCTAATGTATGCCATGTTGTGTACAAGACCAGATATCGCTTTTGGTGTAAGTGTTACAAGCAGATATCAGGCAGACCCAGGTGTGAAACACTGGGAAGCAGTCAAGGCTGTCCTTAAGTACTTAAGAAGAACTAAGGAACTATTCCTTGTCTATGGAGGAAGAAATTTAGAAATGGTTGGTTATACGGATTCAGATTTTCAATCTGACGATGATGATAGGAAATCAACATCGGGGTATGTTTTCACCTTGAATAGTGGAGCTGTAAGTTGGAGGAGCTGTAAACAGGATGTTACAGCGGACTCCACTACAGAGGCTGAGTACATTGCTGCATCAGAGGCTGCAAAGGAAGCTGTTTGGATAAAGAAGTTCATTACTGAACTGGGAGTAGTTCCTGCCATTGAGAAGCCCTTGCCATTGTTTTGTGACAACAACGGGGCTATTGCTCAAGCTAAGGAACCACAGTCTCATCAAAAGTCCAAACACATTGAGCGTCGATTCCATGTGATTAGAGAGATCATTGGAAGAGGTGATATTAGCATACAGAAGATTCACACAACAGAAAATGTAGTAGATCCCTTCACTAAAGCTATGACCCAAGAGCAGTTGGATCACCACAGACAGGAAATGGGTATTAGATACATTGTGGATTGGCTATAGTGCAAGTGGGAGATTGTTAGAGTTATGCCCTAGAGCCAATCATAGAGATGATTGTTTAGGGATAAAGGAACAATCATTTTATTTCATTTATGTATGTCACATTTATTATTGATTTAATAAAAGGGCTTATTCTATTATGTTTGTATGCATCATTTATATTTACATAATATGTCCAAGGAGTTAGTGTTGAGAATATTGAATTACAAAGAGTTGTAATTATGAGACTGTAAATATATCTCTGTACTAAACTCCTAAATCATTCCTAGTTGAAGGTTCACTATGATGGACAGTAATGAACCATAGGACTAGCACTTGTTAGGTTGACTCTATAGGAGGATAGCTGGTCTCAAGCTATTTGTGTGGAGACACTACAACCAACAGGTGGGTGCCTGTTAATAGAATAGGTACACTGAATGTGACCAAAGATTTGAGATAAACTGAATGGAGTTTTAACCTGCATGTCAATCAGTTTCTCAATGTTATAGTGGTACAAGTAATCCTTAGACCTGAGACACCATAGTTACCTTATGCATGTAGCTTTAGAAGTTTGATAACACTAAGTGCAGATTCTATTCATGGGTCTGTAAAGGTGTTCATTGGCCCTATTGCTATATGTATGAAGGCATATGAGTGATCGATAAGGAATCCATTACTCTTAGGAAAAAGAGAGAGAATGTCTCATATATCATTCATAATATAACTCATTCAGTCCATGGCCATGGCAGTGTGAATATGGAAAGGAGTTTCCATAAGTTCATCATTGAGTTGATATTTATGAATGAGTATAAAGTAATTGAACTAGGGACTTGACAGACTTCCATGTCCTATTAGTTCAATTGGAGACATTGTGTAAATGGAAGGATGCAATTGTAACCTATAAACTATAACAGAAGGGTTCTTTGATAGATACATATTCACTTCATTAAGGACGACACCATGAACCATATGCTAGGTGTTATTCATGGTTAGTAGAAGCCCTAATTGATATAAGTGAGTTATAATCAATTAGGGAATTGGAAGGAGTTCCAATTAGACCCTAAATGGAAAGAGTTCCATTGTGCACACCTCGTGCTATTCCTACTACTTGATGATGTGAACCCAATGGGTCACACACTGATCATGCAAGATGACCTTTAAAGTCTATGAGAGAAAGGGTATGAGTGCATAAAGAATAGTTCTTTGAGGCCTATTTATATTTGATATAATTTATAGGGGTTATTGTGCAATTTAGAGAAATTGCATCACATCCTAATAGGGTTTCCCCCTATGGCCGGCCCCCCTAGTGTGGACTATATAAGTCACACTTTATGATGTGTGACATTATCACAAGAAGAAACCCCAAGGTGCTGGCCGAAATTTTCCATCCCCCTCTCTCTCTCTCCACTCTTCTCCTACACTAGCAACAACAAGGAAAAAAGGGAAAGGACTTGAAGCTCTAGCTAGGTGTGGATACCGTTGGAGGCAGCACACTTGGGCTGCTCATTCACCGTTGTCCAGAATCAAAGCTTGGAGCAAAAAGGAGAAGACAAAATTCTGTAAGTGTTCTAACCCTCTTCATAGTTAGGGTTTGATTTTGTATATGCATAGTTAGATTCATGGGCTGTGGAATCAAAGGGAAAAATTTTTATATTCCGCACTTCTATTCTTCCCTCTTGTATGATTCCCAACAGAAATAACCCTAAATCATGTAAAACCGAATATGAACAGCATTCTAACCATGCATATCTATTACATATTATATTTAAGAGTTATGATGACATCAGCGATAGGTGACATGGCAAGTACATAACTATTCCCTCCAAAATCTCCTTCTCTCCTTTATTTTGGACCCACATGATGATGTCAGCAGTCCTTCTATTACACCCAAAAGACCAAAAAGCCAAGTAATAAAAAAGCTAAAGAGATGAATTAAGAAGGGCAAAAAGGTAATTCCGCAATAACAAATAAGAAAAGGTTGCCTGATCCATGGGAGAAAAAGTTAAAAAATTGATTGTCAATTTGTTAAAAATTGACTATCAACGTGACTATAAAATCAATACTAAAGGGTTGTTTGGAAAAATTAAAAACCTGGTCACTTAACTTTAGTCATTTTTTTTTATTTCACATTGATTGTTAAATCTCTTTTTCTTAATAATCCTATTTAACTAGATTGAGAGAAAATAATAGCATTTTTAGTACTTATATAAGTATTTAAATGAAGTTATTGTTTGGCTCCCGCGCATCGCGCGGATCCATTCTAGTTAATCAATAAAATGATCCACACATGATAAAGACATAGACTTTCACATGAAATAAAGCTATTCTAAGCATAAACTCAATTTCAGCACTAAGAAAATGCTAGAATTGCAACTATGCATGAGATCACATTAAACAGCCCTCTAGCATGTAAAAATGACCATGAACAAGATTATAATCATGCATATTAACTCATGAAAGTATCCACACATGATCAAAATGCTAGCTTGAACATGCAATAATAGCTATTCAATGAGAAACCCCTAAAAAGACACTAGAAACCCTAAAATCACAACCACATATAAAATCATATGGAATGACATTATATCATGCAAAACCAGCCATAAACAATATCCTAATCATGCATTCTAAGCATTAGAAGCATCAACACATGATAAAAACATAAGCTTGAACATGAAATAATGCTATCCTATGCAGAAAAACCCTAATTTAAATGAAAGGGAGAGAAGGTATACTTGTATATAGAACTTTACTGCTGTAGAGTTTGCTTCTCCTCTTGTGTACTACTGGAAACACTTTCCTTCAAGCCTTCAAGCAAAGCTCCAGCCCTCCTTCAAGCTCTCTCTCTCACTCTCTCACTCAAAATTTAGGTTAAACTACCCTAAGGATGGCTGTCATAGCCTCCAAGTCTCACACATGCCTCACACTTCAGAAATTGCCTCCCCTATTGCTGAAGTATAAGGGGATATTTATAGGGTTTGAGGGAAAACCCTCAATGGTTGGGATTAAAACCCTAGGTACTGATCCAAGGGCTCTTAGAGGTTCCCTTAGGGCTCAAGTAGGTCAAATAGGGCTGAAATTAGGGTTAAATGGCGGCTGGAGGCGAGCAAATCCAAGAAAATAGGAAGGGAGCCGCGTCAAGACTCAAAAAAGGAAAGTGGCTCGGGTGACCACCTAGGGCTGGGTGGCTAGCAGCCTGGGCTCAGGTGGCTAGCTGCCCAGGCCTGGGTGGTCACCCGAGGCCATGTCATCTTCAGCCCAATTTTGACCCTTTCGACTTCCAAATGTGTTTCAGGACTCAAATTAACTCCGATTTTGACGAAACGAAATCCAAAACAACCGTGTTTCGAAGGGGAATGTAATTTGAGTCACTTGAGGGCAAGAAACCCTAGCCATGGCTGCATGGTTGGGTCCTACAAAGGCGGTTAACCGCTATGCCTCACCATCGCTTAGCTTAGGTATGCACATAGGGTCGCACCTAATGCTTTCCAATTCGAAATTCAACCTCCCTAAACACATTTGGGGATGAAATCAAGACTAATTAAAGTCAAATGGATAGTCATGGAGTGAAAATCATGAGCCAATTCGAGCTAACCCAAAATAGGTCTTTTAACCAACCTGAGCCATATTGAGCCATCCTAATCCCGAACCATCAATTCATCGAATTGATCCCACAAATACCTCAGATGCATCCATATGAACTCCAATTGGCAACTTGGAGATCATTTCAAGGTTAAATGGAAAGTTTGTGGCCTAAAAGACAATTATGCCGCTCAAGTCACAAAAGTTCTAATTAACCCTCAAGATCAACTCCAAATCGAACCAAAATTCATACACATTATCCTTAGGACCCTAGAAACTCAATGCAAAAGAATAGACTTAAAAAGGAAACAAAAAGACACATGAAATGACAAACCCTAGCTAAGGTGGCAAAAATAGGGTGTGACAGAAGCCCCTCATTGGTGAACAAGTTTCACTTGCGAGCCAATGACAAAAAGAACAACCCATTTTTGCCCAGGGAATTGATTTCATCAACACCCACTGGGGAAAAGATAGCGATCATATCATTGAATTCTTAGAATTCACAAATACAAAGGTACTCCTCGTAAGTTCTACAGAATTCTTCATACGGTATACCAGTTTCACTGAGGGGACAAGATAAAGCATCCGCAACTTACATCGAACTATGTTCGATGAAAGGTCTTCTCATACTACACCAATGGCTCTGGTGAATAATACGAGGTATCCATAACTTACACCGAATCTGCGTTCGATGAAAGGTCTTCCCATACTACGCCAATGGCTCTGGCGAATAATACGAGGTATCCATAGCTTACACCGAATCTGCGTTCGATGAAAGGTCTTCCCATACTACGCCAATGGCTCTGGCGAATAATACGAGGTATCCATAGCTTACACCGAATCTGCGTTCGATGAAAGGTCTTCCCATATTATGCCAATGGCTCTGGGGAATAATACGAGGTAAAACTATGCCATCAAGGCTATCTCAAAGCATGAGAAAGATACATCCTTCTCATATTCAAATCATCAAGGTTATCATGTAACACGAGAAAGATCATGTCCTTCTCATGTTCAAACCATCAAGGTTATCATTCAAATATCAAGGTAATCACATAACACAAGAAAGATCACGTCCTTCTCTTGCTCAAATCATCAAGGTAAACACATACCATGGGAAAGATTGCATCTTTCGAACTATCAAGGTAAACATGTGACATGAGAAAGATTGCATCCTTCTCATATCAAACTCTCAAGGTGAACACATAGTATGAGAAAGATCGCGTCCTTCTCATATTCAAACCATCAAAGTAAACACAAATCATGGGAAAGATTGCATCTTTCAAGCTATCGAGGTAAGCATGTAATCATGAGAAAGATTGCATCTTTCTCTCACTAAGTCATCAAGACAAAGGTAAGCTTCTACTTACCAACACTCAACAAGTTCACCAAGTCATCTTTTATGGAGGCTATTCATGCCTCAACTCTAACATCAACTCATGTAGGAGACACATTCATCTCATGAAAACCATCATTCACATGCACATAGGGAAAGTATCTTTATCCCAAATGACCACAAATCATAGTGACATATGAGGGAATTCATCCCTAATGATCAAAAATCATATGCATAGAGAGGGTTGTTCAACCCTATTTGCATGCCATGCCCACACTGTTAGGATTATGCCCTAGAGCCAATCATAGAGATGATTGTTTAGGGATTAGGAACAATCATTTGATTTCATTTATGTATGTCATATTTATTATTGATTTAATAAAAGGGCTTATTCTATTATGTTTATATGCATCATTTATATTTACATAATATGTCCATGGAGTTAGAGTTGAGAATATGGAATTACAAAGAGTTGTAATTTTGAGACTGTAGATATATCTCTGTACTAAACTCCTAAAGCATTCCTAGTTGAAGGTTCACTATGATGGACAATAACGAACCATAGGACTAGCACTTGTTAGGTTGACTCTATAGGAGATAGCTAGTCTCAAGCTATTTGTGTGGAGACACTACAACCAACAAGTGGGTGCCTATTACGAGAATAGGTACACTGAATGTGACCAAAGATATGAGATAAACTGAATGGAGTTTTATCCTGCCTGTCAATCAGTTTCTCATTGTTATAGTGGTACAAGTAATCCTTAGACCTGAGACACCATAGTTGTCTTATGCATGTAGCTTTAGAAGTTTGATAACACTAAGTGCAAATCCTATTCAGGGGTTTGCAAAGGTGTTCAGTGGCCCTACTACTATGTGTATGAAGGCATGTGAGTGATCAACAAGGGATCCATCACTCTCAAGAAAAAGAGAGAGAATGTCTCTGTCACACCCCATTTTTGCACCACCTTACTAGGGCTCATCATTTCATGCATGTTTTTGTTTTGTTTTTGAGTCTAGTCACTTGCATTAGGTTTCTAGGGTCACAAGGACAATGGGTATGAATTTTGGTTCAATTTGGAGTTGATCTTGAGGGACAATAAGAGCTTTTGTGACTTGAGGGGCATAATCGTCTTTTAAGTCCCAAACTTTTCATTTGACCTTGAAATAATCCCCAAATTGTCAAATGAAGTTCATATGGATGTATAAGAGGTATTTCTAGGTTCAATTTGATAAAACAATGGCTCGGGATTAAAATGGCTCGATGTAGTTCAAGATTGGTTAATTGACCCTTCTTTGGGTTAGCTCTAATTGACTCTCAATTACCAACCAAATCTTTTCAAATTGACTTTCATTAGTCATCATTTTACCCCCAAAAGTGTTTTATGAAGTTCAATTTTGATGTGGAAAGTGTTTGGTTTGACCCTATGTGCATGCCTATGCTTAGCAAAGGTAGAGTATAGTGGTTAACCGTCTTGTTCAAACCTAACCATGCCCCCATGGTTAGTGGTTTTCACCCTAAAATGTTCAAAAACATATTCCTCATCGAAACACGGTCGTTTTGGCTTTTGTTTCATCAAAATCGAAGTTAATTTGCCCCTTGAAACACTTCTAGAAGGGAAGGGAGACAAAATAGGAGAAAAATCAGAAGTGGTCACCCGAGGCCACTTTCCTATTTGCTTTGTGTTTCCTTGCTGAAGCGGATTCCTCCCTATTTTGACGTACTTGGGCTCTTTTGGACGAGTTTCCTTCTAATTTTTGGTAACTTCTGAGTTACTTAAGCCCCAAGGGGGTCTCTAATAGCCCTTGGATTAATTTTTAGGGTTTTAATCCCAGCCATTGGTTAATCCTAATGAAAGTCTATAAATACCCCCCTATGCTTCAGCACAAGGGGAGCCACTTTATGCCTAAAAACCTTAGTGTTAGGGAGAGAATAAGAGAGAGAGACTTGAAGGAGAGCTGGAGTTCTTGCTGTAGCCTTGGAGAACATTGATTCAAGTCATGCATAAGAGCAAGAGGGAGTTCATACAGCAGCAAGGAAGGCCCTTCCTAAGGTATTCTCCTTCTCTATTCAAGCTTAAACTAGGTTTTCATATAGGATAGGCCTATTGCATGTTAAAGGTAACTTTTTTATCATGTATTAACACTCTAGCTAGTTAATATACATGGAATATCTACTGTTCATCATGAGTTATGCATGCTTTAGAGCTATTCTATAGGTTTTTAATCATGATTGTGAGTTTAGGGTTCCTATTGTCCTTGTTTTAGGTTATTTTCATATAGCATGATAAAGTAGACTTTTTTATTGGTTTTTCTTCGTGTTTGCTATATATGACTTACACATGGAGTAAATATGATGTTTTTGCATGCATGTTAGTATGTTTTAGGGTTTTTATGCATGATATGGTTCTAGGAATATGTTAGGACTTATTATTGTTCGCTGTTTTGCTGTTAGCATGCTTAGTGGATGATTTTTAGGCCATGATACTATTCTGTCCAGATTTGCATGTTAGTGTTTTTGCATGGTTTTGAGCACTTGTAAAGGTGCAAATAGGTGTGGTATTTGTCCTATGGCAAATAGGGCTGCTCATGTCTGAAATGGCTAATGCTTGGAGCTAATTGCGCTCAGGTAAGTGGGTGTGAAGGTGCCCCAATTCACCTTTCTTTTTCTTTCTTTTCTCTTCTCCCTATCTAGGGTTAATTTTTAATACAAGTCTATGGTTTAATCAAAGGTTTCCTTCATAAATAAAATTCTGATTTTTACTAAAGTTTCCATTTTGTGGAGTTCTTTCTAAAATCAAACTTTCTATCAAATTCAACTCTCTTGATCAAACAAGGAAACCTAGGGTTTTAACCATAGGTGTGCATTAGGATTTAACCTTAGTTCTAATCGAACTACGTGGACTTTGATCCATGTATTTCGTTGCATGGTACATAGGCGCTCTTCGTGAGGCTCAAGTCCGTTCTAGGATCTAAGCATCCTAGGTTTATTTTTGTTTTGTTTCCTTTTTCTTTATTTTCTGTTTTGTTTGCTTATTATGCATGGATGGATGAATGAAATATATGATATGCATGCTATCTTGTGATGATATACTTACTGATTTTTGTATGGAAAAGATCTTGATTTAGCCCAAATGAACTGAGAGACCGAAAGGGTGACATGGGTGCCTATAGGCTTTGCCTAGAACCTTCCCATGTCATAACTTAGCCTCCGAATCCCCGATTTCTTTGGTTTCCAAAAGATTGGTTTTTGCCTTTCCTTTTTAAACATGGAGTCATTCAAATTGTTTTCCTAAAACAAACTGTTTTTTAGGGTTTTCCTTGTTTCCTTTAAAAAATAAGGTGGCGACTCCTTTCCTTTTCTTTTTTCAAACCTATTTTCTTTTCAACCCTCGTGGGCCCGATTTCCGGGATTCACAGTTTGGCGACTCCACTGGGGATTTGTGGGCTAGACTCTATAAAGTTTGATTGGGCTAAATTAATTTCTTTTGTTTAATTAAAATCAACCACATTGCATCCGCTTGATTGTGTGCTTTCATTTATTGCATTGTGTGCACAAATTCTTGCATGCTAGGATCAATGTCCCTCGATGTATCCTTGCCAACGATCGGCCTAGTCTCAACCTTGGTTTTCCTGATTCCATGTGTTGGGGCGAAAGCTATCAACCTCTCTTGCCTGGTACCCTTGGGCTTGCCCTTGGGTATATTAAATGAGTTAATCACGTACTGCTGGACCCACGCGGCGTTCCTGATGCCACATGTGGTTAGGTATAAGGATTGCTCAAGCAAGTGAAGGACCCCAGCCTACCCTTATCATTAGTCCATATAGACAGACTTGTAGGACACTATGGTCTCACCATTATGCACCCACAATTGTTTGTAATGATGCTATACCGTGTTTATGGAGTGAGGCTTTATATCTTATGCCCTTAACATAGACCTTTAAACCCTAGCCTTCGTTAAGGCCATGGGTTAGGAGGAATAAATTAAGGAAATAGGATGTAAAGCTATGTTTGTGATGTGCTAGTCCTAGGGGATTAATTAAACCTAATTGAAGGACTCTATACCCTATTCTTTTAAACATACCCTTAATCCATGACCCTTGTAAAGGTAATTGGATAAAAGGAATGAATTAATTGAAAAAGGTGTAGAGACCGAATTCATTAAAGAAAATATGGAGGTTTAGGACAAGTCCTTAGGCTAAAGGTTAAAACTTTTCTATCCATAGACGTGCTGGCTTGGATCCGCAATCCGCAAGGGCGTCTAGTGAGTGTTGAATCTACCCATCAGACAGACATGGCCGACGAAAGAACTAGTGAGGGGCACTTTGACCTTGAGGCTTGCCTGAAAGCCATCATGACCAAGCTTGACCATACCGCCGAGACATCCGATACCGCATTGAAAATGGCTCAAGAGAACCAACAGAAGATGGCGGATCTTGAACAAAATGGCTCTAAGGCCCATTCCTTGGGTATACCTCATAGGGCTGGCACCGAAGAGGGACCTCAATCCAATGAGAACACCAAGACAAGGGGGGAAAGTAGCTCGAAACCTGAGGTCATTAACCTAGAAGGGGAAACCAAAGGGAAAGGTTCTAGCAGTGATTCCGTGTTAGCTAGCAAGGTAGAAGCATTGGAGAGAACTATAAAAGGGATTCGTAGGGCTGATGACATGGTCGATGTGCGGACTTTATCTCTGTTTCCAACGGCTCGTATTCCACTACAATTCAAGATGCCGGAATTAGAAAAGTTCGATGGGACGGGTTGCCCTAAGACTCATTTGAAGATGTATGTGCGAGCTATGCACCCTCGAGGGGCTACTGACGAGCTTTTAGCTCAAATGTTCCATGAAACCTTGGCCACTTCTGCTTTGAAATGGTTCTTGTCCTTGGATGAGAATAGAACTCGGACTTGGGAAGACATATGCAATGAGTTCTCGGAGCACTACAAGTATAACACAGAGGTGGACGTTACTCGAAGGGACCTGGAGACTACCAAGCAAGGGGCTCACGAAACTTTCTCCGCTTACATTACAAGGTGGAGACAAAAGGCGTCGAGAATAATGGATAGGCCAAATGAGGAGGACCAAATTCAGCTGGTGGTTAAGAACTTGCTGCCCGTGTATCACAAGCACTTATTTGCCCACTATTTCCCCAATTTCAAAGCTCCATAGGAGCTGTCACGCAGGTTGAAGATGCTATCAATGATGGGACAATCAAAACTGAGGAAGTGAGGAGTCGCAAGACAAACTTTACTGGGAAGAACAATGCCGAGGTCAACACCATAACTCAACCCATCCAACCCTTTTCTCTCAATGATGTCAACCCACCTCGCCAATTCACTAACCTATTCATGCCACTCGAAAGAGTCCTTGAAAAGCTCGTAAGTCGTGACCTATTAAAGCCACTCAACCCAAGACCTCCACCAAATCCCTTGCCCAAGAGCTACAATGAGAATGAGTACTGCAAGTACCACCAATCCAAAGGCCATGCCACCAATCGCTGTATTCGCCTTCGCCACCAAGTCCAAGACCTCATTGACAAGCAAGTCATTTCACCACCAACCCGTCCAAATGTCACCCGTAATCCTCTCCCGTCTCACAACAACACACCCCCACCTAACACCATAAATGCCATTGGGGTTGAATCCTTTCGCCCTCGCCGACCCATAAGACAATACACTCCACTCCCCATGACTTTAACCCATCTTTTCGCCATTTGCCGCAATAACAGTCTTATCATGCCACTTCCACCAAAGCCAAGGCCCTCAACCCCTCACCAATATTGCCAATACCATCGTGCACCTAGCCATGACACCGAGGCTTGTTCTATACTAAAGAAGATCATTCAAGACCTCATTGACCAAAAGGTTTTGTTGTTGCCAAAGAAATCTATCCAACAAGAGCTGAAAGAAAGATATGAAGCGGGGGATCCTCATGTTGGCCTATTAGGTGAATCGTCGGGGAAATATGATTACTATGTGCTGTACTCAAGCCCAAGTCCGATATCAGATGAGCCAATAGTCCCTTTAGGTTGGGATGACTTGCCGACAGAGATGGAGAGCATTGACATGATAGAATGGGATGACTTGATGAATGATTCCGAGGAAGTCCATGACATATGGGCTAGCGATGATGAGTTGGACCATATAACCAGAGGGGGTCGTCATTTCAAGCCTCCCCACCTAGAGTCTGAAAATCCATTGGAAGATTTGGAAGGGCAGAGGCGTCCTAGCTTGCAAGAAGAAGAGGATGAGGTGCTGAGGCAGTTGAAGAAGACCAATGCCAACATCACTATTTGGGGCTTGCTCATGGCCTCGTACAAGCACAGACAGACTGTGTTGAAACTGCTGAATCAGATACAAGTGCCCGTTGACACATCCCCCGAGGGATTGGTACATTTGGTGAATCCAACTCCCAAGAACTCAACCATCGTGTTCACCGATGTGGACCTACCCAAAAGCGGGCCAAGCCATTCTCAAGCTCTTTATGTGACTGTTGACACCATGGGGAAGAGGGTTCCAACCGTCCTTATTGACAATGGGTCTGCACTGAATGTATGTCCTCTCCGAACTGCCACTGTCTTGGGTTTGGGACCCACCGATTTCACACCATCTGGGCAGACCGTAAGAGCCTATGACAACACCCGTCGAGAAGTAATAGGGGTAGTTACTTTGCCTCTTATCATGGGACCCACTGAATTTAAGGTGGAATTCCAAGTGTTGGATGTGCCGTCATGTTTCAACTTGCTGTTGGGCCGACCTTGGATCCATCCCGCTGGGGCTGTGCCATCTTCACTCCATCAAAAGGTGAAGTTTCCTTACGAAGGGGCCATAGTAACACTTCAAGGGGACTATGAATTGAAACTTGCAGGCATGCCTATATGTGAGATACAACCAGAATCAGCGGCGGTGCCATTATCCGGGTTTGACTATGTCCAATGCATTGAGAAAGAACTTGAGAAGGGTGAGTTAATACCCTTGGACTTTTGCCCCCACAGCAATTTGCACGTCGGTGAAATAATGAGAAAAATGAGTTTCTTTCCAGGCATTGGGCTAGGGCGTCGCCAACAGGGGATCCCTAAGTCTATTCAGAGCCGTGTCACCTCATACACCTTCGGGCTAGGATATGAGCCCTCCAGAAATGATCATGCAGAAATGTTGAAGAGGAATAAAGAGAAAGTAAGAGCCAAAGCTGAGGGAAGGGTGCCAGACCTGAGGATCTCGCCATATCGACCTACTTTGAATGGTTACTTCGTCAAAGAAGGGGATGATTTTCTATATTGCGGGTTTCCAGAACCCACCTTTGACCAAGCTACCAAGATCCGAGTTCCAGGTTTTGAAATCTTTTTCACCGAATGGTATCCAATCACAGCTGAAATGGTGGATAATGAAGCCATCAATGATGAGTTCTGGGAAAAGAAAGAAGAAGACTGGGCAGAGAACCTTGATGTAGGGGCTATGACTGAAATGTTCCAAGATATGATCCTCGCCGTGGAAGACTCGACCATTGAAGAATTCCAGGGTTCGTCTATTAGCCATGCTACCATGCCACTCCTGAATTGGTACCTTGAATGTGGTGTCATTGCGGAGCTCCATGAAGAAGAAGACCTTGGCCTACCTGATAGCAGCTTGTAGGTGTCTTAGTTTAGTAATATTTCCCTAATTCAATAAGATGTATCTACTCAACTCTCTTTGTGGAGTCATGGTATTGATACAGATTTGTTTGTTTTCTTTCTTCTTTTGTGTGTCATTCCTACTATTCCTAGTCAATAAAGTGTGCTTTTTTCCTCTATATATGCAGTGTCTCTTTTCTCTCCTCTATTGATATTTATGGCGTGGATATAGATCCTAGGAACGATGTCCCCCCAGAGCTCGTTGAGCAAAGGAAAAGGGGCGTCACCGAACCTAATATGGATGAATTGGAATCAATCAATTTAGGGACGAATGAATTGCCAAGAATAGTTAAAATTGGGAAAACCTTCTCCCCCGCTGAAAAAGAAAAGATGATCTCCCTCTTGAAAGCCAACATTATGGCTTTTGCATGGTCTTATGAAGACATGCCTGGCATTGACCCCGATATTGTGCAACACTATATCCCCACTAATTCCCTAAAGAAGCCAGTAAAGCAGAAACTCAGAAGATTAAAACCAGAATGGGCTCTAAAAGTAAAAGAAGAAGTAACTAAACAACTAGACGCAGGTTTCCTCCAAGTTGTGGAATACCCCGAGTGGTTGTCGAATATAGTGCCTGTGCCTAAAAAAGATGGGAAAGTGAGGATGTGTGTCGACTTTCGAGATCTCAACGCTGCAAGCCCTAAGGATGATTTTCCTTTACCCCATATCGACGTGTTGGTGGACAGCACAGTGGGACATGCACTCCTCTCCTTTATGGATGGATTCTCCGGGTATAACCAGATAAAGATGGCGCCTCAAGACATGGAGAAAACAGCCTTTATCACGCAATGGGGAACGTACTGTTACAAGGTAATGCCTTTTGGCTTAAGAAACGCTGGGGCTACTTACCAAACAGCAGCTACGACCTTATTGCATGATATGATCCACAAGGAAGTCGAGGTTTATGTCGATGATATGATCGTGAAGTCCGTGGATAGGGAAAGGCATTTCAAGGCGCTAGAGAAGTTCCTAGAGCGAGCAAAGAAGTACAATCTCCGTTTAAACCCACAGAAGTGTGCTTTTGGTGTCACTACAGGCAAGCTATTGGGATTCATGATCACTCAGAGGGGAATCGAAGTGGACCCAGGGAAGATAAAAGCTATTGTGGAGATGGAGCCGCCTAGCACTGAGAAGCAGATCCGGGGTTTTCTGGGAAGGATTCAATACATAAGCTGATTCATCGCCAACTTGACCATGGTTTGCGAACCAATCTTCAAATTGCTTAAGAAAGGTGTGCCAAAAGTATGGAATGAAGAATGCCAAGAGGCCTTTGAGACCATTAAGAGATACTTGAGCAATCCTCCAATCTTAGTTCCCCCACGGCAAGGTGCACCGCTCTTGTTATACTTAACGGTCACCGAAACCGCGACGGGAGCTATGTTAGCTCAATATCTCGAAGGGTCTACAAAGGAGAATGCCATCTACTACCTAAGCAAGAAAATGACGGACTATGAAGTGAAGTACAATGCCATTGAAAAGGCTTGTGTGGCATTAGTATGGGCAACGCAAAAACTCCGGCACTACATGATGTCCTTCGAAGTGTTCTTGATAAGTCGCATGGACCCGTTGAAGTACCTGGTAGAAAGGCCGGTATTGTCATTCAGAACTGCTCGATGGTCAATTCTCCTCAATGAATTCGACATCAAGTACGTGAATCAGAAGTCTATCAAGGGAAGCGTCATTGCAGATTGCCTAGCTAGCTGTCCTGTGTCATCATCCGCTCCGTTCAATGATCAATTCCCAGATGAGGACGTGCTAGAGATTGGTAGAAAGACTTGGAGAGTTTATTTCGATGGGGCAGCCAATAAGAAAGGTTATGGAATAGGAGTCCTGCTAGTTTCACCTGAAGAGGCATTTACACCATTGGCGGTCAAGTTGGGGTTTGAAGCTACCAACAACATTGCTGAGTATGAGGCCTGTATCCTAGCATTAGAAGCCGCACTTGAATTGGGGATCAAAGAATTGGAAGTGTTCGGGGACTCAGCGCTAATCATTTGTCAGATAAAATGGGAATGGAAAACTCGAGATGAGAAGTTGCTGCCCTACCATGCCTATCTGGAAGCTCTAACCAAGGAGTTCTCAGAGATAGAGTTCAACTACCTTTCAAGAAACAAGAACCAGTTCGCCGATGCCTTGGCGACCCTAGCATCCATGGTGGAGATACCTGAAGGGGGAAATGTGAAGCCGCTGGTGATAGAATGTCGAGACAAGCCTGTGTACTGTTGTGCAATCCGAGGAGGAGAAGTAAATTATGGCCACCCATGGTTCCATGACATAATGAAGTTCATTGAAGAAAGGGAGTACCCAGAAGGAGCATCTCGTATCGACAGAAAAACCCTAAGGCGGTTGGCAAGTCACTATGTACTTTGTGGAGGAAAGCTATATCGGAGATCATACGACGGGATCCACCTGCTGTGTGTCACCGAGGAGGAAGCCGAGCATCTGATTAAAGAAATCCATGAAGGGACAAGGGCTCCGCATATGAATGGCTATATGTTGGCTAAGAAAGTCATGAGGTTAGGCTATTATTGGTCTACCATGGAAAGAGATTGCCACGCACATGTCAAGAAGTGCCACAAATGCCAACTGTTCGCTAGTGGACAACATTTGCCTTCTATGCCTTTAACAAGTATGTCGTCACCATGGCCATTCGTAGTATGGGGGATAGATACCATCGGACAAATCAAGCCAAAGGCGTCAAATGGGCATGAATACATCCTGGTTGCCATCGATTATTTCACTAAGTGGGTGGAAGCAGCATCCTTCAAGACCTTGAATTCCAAGAAGGTAGCACAGTTCATACAGCACAGCATCATCTATCGATATGGGGTACCGCATGAAGTTATCTCAAACAATGGCCAGCACTTTCAGAAAGAAACCCATGAGCTCTTGCAAAAGTATGGCATAGTTCACCATCTGTCGTCACCATACCGTCCTCAGACTAATGGAACAGTGGAAGCAGCTAACAAGAACATCAAGAAGATACTACAAAAGACTGCGGATTCACACACAGACTGGCATGAGAAGTTGCCATTGGCTCTATGGGGTTACAGAACATCAATAAGGTCGTCAACAGGGGCTACCCCTTACTCTCTAGTTTATGGAATGGAGGCTGTGTTGCCAGTTGAATTGGAGGTTCCTTCACTAAGGGTTGCCGTGGAGAGCCAGATAACAGAAGTGGACTGGGTTAAGAGCCGTTATGATGAGTTAGCTTTGCTGGATGAAAGGCGGTTAAGGGCACTGTATCATGTGCAAGGGTATCAGCGGAGAGTCGCCAGAGCATTCAACAAGCATGTCAAAGATCAAGGTCTAAAGAAAGGGGATGTAGTGCTGAAAGAAATCAGAGCTCCAGTGTTCGATCCGCGGGGAAAATTCAAGCCAAATTGGGGTGGACCATACATTATCAAAGAAATATTGCCAGCAGGGGCTGTCCGTCTCATGGACTTAGATGGAATTGAGTTCGCTCGTCCAACTAATTTGGATCAATTAAAGAAATATCATGTTTGAGGCCTGCTAGGTTGAAAACCCATAAGGGCAGCCTAGGCAAAAGTTAAGGCATGAGAACTACGTAAGACCTGATTCTCCATTAAAAAAACAAAAAACAAAAAACAAAAAAAAAACAAAAAACAAAAAAAGAAGCAAAAAAGAAAAATCATGGAGATACGTAGGCAACCCATAAAGTTACCTTGGGTGCGGTCTAAATCAAACAAAAAAATCCCAAATTTGATTTATTATTGGCAATTTATTCAAAACTAAAATTTATTGACATAGCAATTCATTGGTATTAAGTAAAAGAGCTATAAAGATGCCATAAATATCCTACTCTATTGAGTCTTCAATTTTTCCTGGGCTTCTTTGCAGCTCGCTTTTCAGCTTTCTTCTTCTCTCTTTCGTGTCTCCTTTTCTTCCTCAAGTCGTGTTCATAAGCTGCTATCACTGCTTCCATAATATCTTCTCTGCAAGGCCCAAGTCCATCATTCTTGATAAGTCCAAAAATCCTTTCTCTTCGAGTAGTCTCTCTCTCACCTAAATTGCTTTTCAACCATTCCTTGTACTCGAGGCTCATCATATATGGACCATCAGTTTTCGTCACTTGAGTCAGTGTTAGCTTGCTAAGCCATCGATCCTTCGCCCAAGTCACTACAGAAAGACCCGTAGGCACCACAGGATAGTCACCTTTCAAGGAAGTGGGTATGATTTGCATGGCACCCATCTGACGAAGAACCCTTGAAGGCCAATAGAAAGAAGTAGACCTCAGTCCTATGAGTCTCACCATGGCACATCCAGAAGTTCGCAAAAGCACTCGTTCACTGCAGCCCCATATGAAGACGAACCACTTGATATTCCTCCATGAAAGGGTTTGGAAGTAACCTAGCCAATCCCTCAATGAGAATTTTCCAGGCAACTCAATGCAGCGAAGGCAGTAATGCTGGGGCTTGTATGGTGTAAGGACAGTGGGTGATAAGAAATTCAGCCTTTTAAGCAACCACATCTGCAGCAAAATGGGGCTACCTCCTAAAGGAACCTTTGGGTCCTCATGAGTTTTATCCAAACAATTCAGAGTTTCAGCTAATACCATGGGAATCAGGTTATGGCCTTTGGCAAGGAGAGGAATCAACTCACAGATTTGTATGGGAACATGTGGAGTACCAGTTGAAATAAGGAAACGACCAATGAGGCAAAAGGCTAGTGCATGCTTAATAGGAAAGGTAAATTTCAGAATACCTTTACTATCGTAGGCCAAAAAAGAGGTTGCCGATTTCATTAAGTCTACCATATGGTCCTTTACAAACATAGAGGCATATTGTGGGTGAATCCCAAGGAGGTTGGAAAAAGAAGTAAGAAAGCTTGGGCGAGGAGTAGAGAGTATGAAAGGACCTACTGGTGAAACTCCATACAACGCGCAGAATTCCTCCATGGTTGGGCACAGTTCTTCATAGTTGAAGCGGAACACATGAATTTGGGGATCCCAAAAATATGTAGCAGCAGTTAAGAGGTTCGTTTCAAGCTTCACATGCCTCAAGGAAAGCAATGGATCCAAGCCAAAGCACTTGAACTCAGATTTTGCTTCAGCACTCATAACTCTCAAAAACCCTCCTAAAAATTTGTCTAGAGCCTCCATAATTTCTAATGAATGAATACAAGTAGGTTTAGGAACCTCTTGGATGTGTTTTTATAGGGAAAAGGTCACAAATCCAAGTTCAAATAGGAAAAAACCCGTCAGAATAGGAAGTTTCCTATTCAAAGTGGGATTTCCGCTTCGGGCTCGGGTGACCACCTAGGCCTGGGCGGCTAGCCACCTGGGCTTGGGCGGCTAGCCGCCCAGCCCCGGGTGGTCACCCGAGGCCGTTTTCCTATTTTGCCCAGTTTTGCCTATTTTTGACCTAATTTGACCCCTATATGGTTATGTGACCTTGGGAAGCTTATTTTGAGCTTGTTTTTGCACAAAAACATGAGTAAATCACCACTATGGAATTCCAAAAGTTTCATACAAAGTACCAAATCAAATGTTCAAAGAAAGGTTACAAAGCATAAAGAAAGATGTTTCATTCAATTACAAAGCAAGAGGGTAAGCTAAGCTAATGATCTCCCGCGGTTCTTCTCTTTCTACTTGACTCGCCTCTACCACGACCAGCATGAGGATTCCTTTGGGGTGGCATTGGTTGTGGTGGACGCAGTGTGGAGACCTGTTGCAAAGAAATCAATTAATAAAGAAGGGTTATGCCTTTAACTCCTAGGATTGGAATGAACAAAGGGAATGTCTTACAGTGGGATTCAGTCGTCCTTCTAGCACAGAATTCACCAAACTCATCCTAACAAGGTCCCGCCTTAATCCCTCGCTGAGTTCAAGGCACTCCTGTGCGTACTCTCGGGGAACCTAAAAGATGAACATGGTTAATAAATGATGAAAGAGGTTTTCAGGAAAGCAAAAGGCTTAAAGCTTACATGCTCATAGCTCGGGTCAATCCTGGGGACTTCGTCAAAAGCAAGGTAAGTAATATTAGTCTTCATGAACTCCAACCCATTGCATAGGTTCACTTGCTAGTCGAGTACTGGGAGAGGTGGCTGTGCCATTCCCCCCATCTCATAATCCTCATCCCCATGAGTTATGCCTGTGGAGGATGCTATTGTGGAACTATGTCCACGAGCTCGCCGGCCCTGCAATAAATAATTTGTTTAAGAAGAGTGCTTGCATAAGTCAATAATTGAAAAAAATGGAATGGAGACTCACCCCTTGAGGTGGGAAGCCAATGACTCTAGGGCGCATCAGAAATTGATTGCAAAAAGCCATGTAGTCGGTATTGGGCGAGGTGAACTCCTCAGCATCCCATCCAATCAGAGCTTCCATCAGCTCATCCCCATCCAGAGAGTCAGTGTGCCTCATATTCACGGGAGGAAAGACAGGGGTAAGAGCGGCATCCACTCGTCCTTTCACCTACCTAAGGACGCGCTCCCCTAAATACCAGTATCGCCCTGAGGGACCCTCAAAGAGTACCATCTTCCCAGTCAATTCCAAACAGGACACACACCTCCTAGGCAACCTAGCCTCCCACAGTCCCCATGGGCTCCACTCCACCTGTTGAATTTGAAAAAATGATGAGCAGGATAAAAAAAATGAATGAAAGAAAAGAATGAGGAAGGTGGATTACCATGTCAGCATTTAGGCTCGCCAAGTATGCCCTTGCATGGGCGTAGTCATGCCTATTGGGGGCACGCACAGCTATCTTGTTGGGAGCATAGTTCCCAAGTATAGGCCATTCTTGTATCTCATTATCCAGGGCGGGGCGGCACAGTCCCAGGTATTCATAATACCATATCTGTCAAAATTCAAGAAAAGCATTAAAATTAAGTCAAGTTTGAGAGGAATTTAAAAATTAAACATTTTTACTTACCTCCCAAACAAATGGGAGCCCACCAAAATGCTTGGAAACACCACGAGACATGTCAGACATGGATCTATACATAGTAGCTAGTGCTGCCCCTCCCCAGTTATACCTCCCCATTTTGTTCACATCTACCATAGAAGCGAGGTACCCCAGTTGTGCCATGTCATTGGCACCAACAAAGAGAGTGCAGGAGAGCATATAGATCATGAAAGCCCTAGTAATGCACTCAGGAGCCACCCCCACACCTTCTACTTGATTGGCAAAATTCTCAAAAAGCCACATCCTCCTAACACCGCGGGAACTCGCCTCAATATCAATCCCCAACATAGTGAAGAGATAAGCACTATTTGTGTTGGCATCCCCATAGAATTCCAACCTCTTTCCTTTAAGGCTTAAACCGGTGATAATTGAGAAATCCTTGGGAGTCATGGTCATTTCCCCAAAACTGAAGTGGAAGGTGTTGGTAGTATCCCACCATAGCTCAGCTAAGGCAAGAAGGGCTTGCCTATCCCACTGTTCATTCCATAATGAGTCAAGAAACCAACCAAAACCCGCTTTCTTAATGGATTCCCTTGCGGAAGGTTGGGTGTGCTCCATACGCCTCCACCACCCAATAAGATTCTTTATCGAGGACCTTGTGCGTAGGTTTGGAAATTGGGCTAATCAAGAAGAATGATTCACCTAGTTAGTGTAAAAATCATATGCAAGCATTGATAATTGGATTTCCAAAAACTAAGTCTTTTAGTTCATGAACAAGTAAACCTTGCTTTGAAAGTTTATGAAGACAATGGTTTTATCCTTCAAACTCATGATCATTGGTAAACCATGCATTCCAAGACCATGGAAACATGGATTTTTTAAAGAAAATAACAAGCAAACTTTGTTTTCCAAAGTGGTTTTTTGAGGAAAAAATAAGCAAACCTTGTTCATGAAAAACATGGGTTTTTCACAAATATAGCAAACTTTGTTTTTCAAAGTTCATGAAAATGCTTGGTTTTGTTTCTAAAATCAATTAGAAATGAATGCCTATGATTTTGCCTTGCAATGCACATCAATTTTACAAAGATTGGATGAATTTTCATCATTCAAGCATTTTATCAAACACTTGGTGGGCACTATTCACCAAGTTTTCAAATTGAATTCTTTTCACATCCAATCCTTGCCAAAATCAATGGGCATTGCAAACATTGCTAGGAATATTCATAGAGAGTTCATGGGAATGCATTTCAACCAACAAAAATGAAAATTTCAAAGAAAAGTTTAGAATGGGTAAGCTTACCTCTTGCTTGGAATGAAGAAAAGAGAGATGATTCCTTGGTTCTAGAAGCAATTTCTCTTGAGGAACATCATATATTGGTGCCTTGTATCTACTCTTTGAGTCAAGGAATGGATACTTTGAAGTGGAGTCTTCATTTGGATCCATGGTGGATGAACTAGCTTGTTTTGAGCAAAAATGGGTTTAATGGGTTTTTGATTTGCAAAGTGCTGCAAATATCTGGTTTTTGATGTGAAATTGGGTGTTAATGATGCTATTTCATGTGTATGAATCCTTCTTGAAGTGTGGATTTGATTGCTCTTGGGTATTGGAGTGATTTTGCAAAATGGGGTAAGCTTTCTAGAGAGAGAAGCTCCAATTTTCGGGTTCTTTGAACAAGGGGTATGAATAGTGCACTTGGGTATTTAAAAACCCAGAATTTTTCAGCATTAGGCTCGGGTGACCACCCAAGCCTTGGGCGGCTAGCTACCAGGGCCTGGGCGGCTAGCCTCCTGAGGCCAGGTGGTCACCCAAGCCACTTTGTTTTGGCTTTCTCCCTCGCTTTGTCTCGCCTTAGCGCGTGATCAAACCTTCTTCCAAATGAGATATTCAACACTTTTTGAGCTTAAAATCAATCAAATTTCACCTTGAAATCAATTCTTTGAATTGATTTTATGTTCAAAAGGGTTGAATATATTTCCCCTGTGCCATGCCAACTCAAGTGACAATGTGCCAAGTCACTTTCCTCTTGCACCATGCTTGTTTAATCTTGATAAATTGATCATATATCCTCATTTCAAATCTTGATTTTCCATCCCACTTGGTTGAATATATTCATCACTTGAATGTGTTCTTCCATTTCAAAAGTGTATTCACCCTTTGAATATGCTTCTCAGTTTCAAATTCTCATTCTCTATCATACTTGGTTGAATATATTCATCGCTTGGATATATTCTTCCATTTCAAAAGTGTGTTCACCCTTTGAATATGCTTCTCAGTTCCTAATTCTCATTACCTATCTTACTTGGTTAAGTATATCCATCGCTTGGATATATTTCTCCATTTCAATGGTATGTTTATCACTTAAACATACTTGTCACTTACTTGGTTAAATATATTCGTGACTAGAATATATTTCTCCATTTCAATGGTGCAATCATCACTTGAGTACACTTCTCAGATTATTCTTATACTACTTGGTTAAATATATTCGTGACTAGAATATATTTCTCCATTTCAATGGTGTACTCATCACTTGAGTACACTTCTCAGATTATTCTCTATCTTACTTGGTTAAGTATATCCATCGCTTGGATATATTTCTCCATTTTAATGGTATGTTTATCACTTAAACATACTTGTCACTTACTTGGTTAAATATATTCGTGACTAGAATATATTTCTCCATTTCAATGGTGTACTCATCACTTGAGTACGCTTCTCAAATTATTCTTATACTACTTGGTTAAATATATTCGTGACTAGAATATATTTCTCCATTTCAATGGTGTACTCATCACTTGAGTACACTTCTCAGATTATTCTCTATCTTACTTGGTTAAGTATATCCATCGCTTGGATATATTTCTCCATTTCAATGGTATGTTTATCACTTAAACATACTTGTCACTTACTTGGTTAAATATATTCGTGACTAGAATATATTTCTCCATTTCAATGGTGTACTCATCACTTGAGTACACTTCTCAGATTATTCTCTATCTTACTTGGTTACATGTATCCATCGCTTGGGTATATTTCTCCATTTCAATGGTATGCTCATCACTTGAGTATACTTCTCAGATTTCATTCTCAAATTACTTGGTTAAATGTATCCATCGCTTGGGTATATTTCTCCATTTCAATGGTATGCTCATCACTTGAGTATACTTCTCAGATTTCATTCTCAGATTACTTGGTTAAATATATTCGTGACCTGAATATATTTCTCCATTTCAATGGTATACTCATCACTTGAGTATACTTCTCAGATATTTTGTCACTTACTTGGTTAAATATATCCATCGCCTGGATATATTTCTCCATTTCAAAGGTATGTTCATCACTTGAGTATACTTCTCGGATTTCATTCTCAATCACTTGATTAAATATATTCGTGACTAAAATATATTTCTCCATTTCAAAAGTATGTTCATTCGTAGTGGCTTGAATATGCTTCTTTTATCAATTCTCAACTCTCAGTGGTTTAAGTATACTCATGACTTGAGTACACTTCCTTATTTCAGTCTCAGGTTTTCAACCTCCAATCCTTGTTGGTACAGTGTGTGATTTCTCCAGGCTTTTTGTCAAAAATGGGTTGTTCTTTATCATTGGTTCACAAGTGTAACTTGTTCGCCAATGAGGGGCTTCTGTCACACCCCATTTTTGCACCACCTTACTAGGGCTCATCATTTCATGCATGTTTTTGTTTTGTCTTTGAGTCTAGTCACTTGCATTAGGTTTCTAGGGTCACAAGGACAATGGGTATGAATTTTGGTTCAATTTGGAGTTGATCTTGAGGGATAATAAGAGCTTTTGTGACTTGAGGGGCATAATCGTCTTTTAAGTCCCAAACTTTTCATTTGACCTTGAAATAATCCCCAAATTGTCAAATGAAGTTCATATGGATGTATAAGAGGTATTTCTAGGTTCAATTTGATAAAACAATGGCTCGGGATTAAAATGGCTCGATGTAGTTCAAGATTGGTTAATTGACCCTTCTTTGGGTTAGCTCTAATTGACTCTTAATTACCAACCAAATCTTTTCAAATTGACTTTCATTAGTCATCATTTTACCCCCAAAAGTGTTTTATGAAGTTCAATTTTGATGTGGAAAGTGTTTAGTTTGACCCTATGTGCATGCCTATGCTTAGCAAAGGTAGAGTATAGTGGTTAACCGCCTTGTTCAAACCTAACCATGCCCCCATGGTTAGTGGTTTTCACCCTAAAATGTTTAAAAACATATTCCTCATCGAAACACGGTCGTTTTGGCTTTTGTTTCATCAAAATCGGAGTTAATTTGCCCCTTGAAACACTTCTAGAAGGGAAGGGAGACAAAATAGGAGAAAAATCAGAAGTGGTCACCCGAGGCCACTTTCCTATTTGCTTTGTGTTTCCTTGCTGAAGCGGATTCCTCCCTATTTTGACGTACTTGGGCTCTTTTGGACGAGTTTCCTTCTAATTTTTGGTAACTTCTGAGTTACTTAAGCCCCAAGGGGGTCTCTAATAGCCCTTGGATTAATTTTTAGGGTTTTAATCCCAGCCATTGGTTAATCCTAATGAAAGTCTATAAATACCCCCCTATGCTTCAGCACAAGGGGAGCCACTTTATGCCTAAAAACCTTAGTGTTAGGGAGAGAATAAGAGAGAGAGACTTGAAGGAGAGCTGGAGTTCTTGCTGTAGCCTCGGAGAACATTGATTCAAGTCATCCATAAGAGCAAGAGGGAGTTCATACAGCAGCAAGGAAGGCCCTTCCTAAGGTATTCTCCTTCTCTATTCAAGCTTAAACTAGGTTTTCATATAGGATAGGCCTATTGCATGTTAAAGGTAACTTTTTTATCATGTATTAACACTCTAGCTAGTTAATATACATGGAATATCTACTGTTCATCATGAGTTATGCATGCTTTAGAGCTATTCTATAGGTTTTTAATCATGATTGTGAGTTTAGGGTTCCTATTGTCCTTGTTTTAGGTTATTTTCATATAGCATGATAAAGTAGACTTTTTTATTGGTTTTTCTTCGTGTTTGCTGTATATGACTTACATATGGAGTAAATATGATGTTTTTGCATGCATGTTAGTATGTTTTAGGGTTTTTATGCATGATATGGTTCTAGGAATATGTTAGGACTTATTATTGTTTGCTGTTTTGCTGTTAGCATGCTTAGTGGATGATTTTTAGGCCATGATACTATTCTGTCCAGATTTGCATGTTAGTGTTTTTGCATGGTTTTGAGCACTTGTAAGGGTGCAAATAGGTGTGGTATTTGTCCTATGGCAAATAGGGCTGCTCATGTTTGAAATGGCTAATGCTTGGAGCTAATTGCGCTCAGGTAAGTGGGTGTGAAGGTGCCCCAATTCACCTTTCTTTTTCTTTCTTTTCTCTTCTCCCTATCTAGGGTTAATTTTTAATACAAGTCTATGGTTTAATCAAAGGTTTCCTTCATAAATAAAATTCTGATTTTTACTAAAGTTTCCATTTTGTGGAGTTCTTTCTAAAATCAAACTTTCTATCAAATTCAACTCTCTTGATCAAACAAGGAAACCTAGGGTTTTAACCATAGGTGTGCATTAGGATTTAACCTTAGTTCTAATCGAACTACGTGGACTTTGATCCATGTATTTCGTTGCATGGTACGTAGGCGCTCTTCGTGAGGCTCAAGTCCGTTCTAGGATCTAAGCATCCTAGGTTTATTTTTGTTTTGTTTCCTTTTTCTTTATTTTCTGTTTTGTTTGCTTATTATGCATGGATGGATGAATGAAATATATGATATGCATGCTATCTTGTGATGATATACTTGCTGATTTTTGTATGGAAAAGATCTTGATTTAGCCCAAATGAACTGAGAGACCGAAAGGGTGACATGGGTGCCTATAAGCTTTGCCTAGAACCTTCCCATGTCATAACTTAGCCTCCGAATCCCCGATTTCTTTGGTTTCCAAAAGATTGGTTTTTGCCTTTCCTTTTTAAACATGGAGTCATTCAAATTGTTTTCCTAAAACAAACTGTTTTTTAGGGTTTTCCTTGTTTCCTTTAAAAAATAAGGTGGCGACTCCTTTCCTTTTCTTTTTTCAAACCTATTTTCTTTTCAACCCTCGTGGGCCCGATTTCCGGGGTTCATAGTCTCATATAGCATTCATAATATAACTCATTAAATCCATGGCCATGGTAGGATAAATATGAAAAGAGTTTCATGAGTTCATCAATGAGGTTATATCTATGAATGAGTATAAAGTAATTGAACTAGGGACTTGACAGACTTCCATGTCCTATTAGTTCAATTGGAGACATTGTGTTGAAGGAAGGATGTAATTGTAACCTATAAACTATAACAGAAGGGTTCTTTGTAAATGACTATTCACCTCATTAAGGACCACACCATGAGCCATATGCTAGGTGTTACTCATGGTTAGTAGAAGCCCTAATTGATATAAGTGAGTTATAATCAATTAGGGAATTGGAAGGAGTTCCAATTAGACCCTTAATGGAAAGAGTTCCATTGTGCACTCCTCGTGCTATTCCTACTACTTGATGATGTGAACCCAATGGGTCACACACTGATCATGCAAGATGAGCTTTAAAGTCTATAAGAGAAAGGATATGAGTGCATAAAGAATAGTTCTTTGAGGCCTATTTATATTTGATATAATTTATAGGGGTTATTATGCAATTTAGAGAAATTGCATAAAACCCTAATAGGGTTTCCCCCTAGGGCCGGCCCCCTTAGTGTGGACTATATAAGTCACACTATGATGTGTGACATCATAATAAGTGGAACTCCCCAAGGGCTGGCCAGAATTTCTAGCCTCCCTTTCTCTCTCTCTCCTCTCTTCTCCTATACTAGCAACAACAAGGAAAAGGTGGAAAGGACTTGAAGCTCTAGCTAGGTGTGGATACCATTGGAGGCAGCACACTTGGGCTGCTCATTCACCGCTGTCCAGAATCAAAGCTTGGAGCAAAAAGGAGAAGACAAAAATTCTGTAAGTGTTCTAACCCTCTTTGTAGTTAGGGTTTGATTTTGTGTTATGCACAGTTAGATTCATGGGATTGGGAATCATAGGAAAAATTTTTATATTCTGCACTTCTATTTTTCCTTCTTGTTCGATTCCCAACACACACAAGGGCCACCAATGCAACTCATTTCAAAAACATTTCATGTCAAACAATATCAAGGTATTCACTCATTTTTCAACTCAAAACAAGCTTGAGATTGCATCTCAAAGAGGGTTCAAAGGTGCGAATAGGCAAAGTGGAGTGGGCGAGGCGGCTGACCACCTGACTGCTGGTGGTTTGCCGCCCAAGCCCAGGCGGCTTGCCGCCCCATGCTGGGCGGTTACCCGAGGCTAGGGTCCTCAAAAATCTGGGTTTTTAAACCCTTGACCCCCACTTGTGCTCACACTCTTCCAATTTCGAAAATAGAGAGTTTCTCTCTCTAGAAACTCATTCCATCTTCTCCAAACACTCATACACATACTCTCATTCAAAGTTTCACTTTCAATTCAAGTTGTGTGCATGAAATAGCATCAAGAACAAGTCATTCAACAACAAAAACAAGCATCAATCATCAATTTGCAAGATCAAATTCATCATCTTTCTTATCAAACCCATTTTCTCACATACAAGCTCAACCATCATCAATGGCTTCTAGCAATGATTCCAACATCAAGTATCCATACTACGTGATCAAGAATACATACAAGGCACCAATCTATGATGCATCCCAAGACAAGGTGTTGCTTGAATCCAAGAAGCATCTTTCATACCTCCATTCCCAACATGAGGTTAGTTCTTCCCAACTTAACATGTTTATCTTGAAATCTTGATTTCTATTAGATAAAATGCATTCCCATGACCTTCTTTTGATTGTTTCTATCATTGTTGAGCCAAGTTCATTGATTTAGCAAGGATTGAATGTGCAAAAAGCTTGTTTCCCAATGCTTGAGAAAAAATGCCCACCAAGTGTTTGATAAAATTCCAAAGAGACAAAAACATGTTCAATTCTTGGAAAATCAATAGGTTTGCATTGTAGTACAAAGTCAATTGGTCTTGGCAAGGATTTGGTATACAAAATCTTTCATTTCAATGCTTGAAAACAAGTCACACACCAAATGTTTGATAAAATGCCCGAAAGACAAAACCATGTTCAATCCTTACAAAATCAATGAATTTGAATACACAAAGTCACGGGCATTCATTCCTAATTCATTTCACGAATCAAAACCCATATTTTAAGACTTTTGGAAAGACTTTTTGAAATCAATTATCAATGTATGCCCAATATCTCTATGTTTTCAATGCTAACTCAATACACAATCCTTTGACATAGCCCGATTTCCAAAGTCTCCGTACAAGGACATCAATGAAGGGGCTCATCTCATGGTGGAGACATATGGAACATGTCCAACCACGTGCTCGCAAGATAATAAAGAAAGCGGGTTTTGGGCCCTTCCTAGATGCTCTATGGAACGAGCAATGGGATAGGCAAGCATTGTTTGCCTTGACAGAGCTGTGGTGGGATACCACCAACACTTTCCATTTTAGTTTCAGGAAGATGACCATGACCCCTAAGGACTTCACCATGATAACTGGGTTGAGTTTGAAAGGCAAGCGCTTGGAATACTACGAACAAGCCAACATGGATCAAAACTACACAGTAGCTCTACTCGGAGTGGAAGCGGAGTTAAGTCCAAAAGGTGTATGCCGTACTTGGCTCTACAACACCTTTGCCATTGTGGAAGAGAGTAATGGGACGGATCCCCAATACATTGTAAGAGCTTTCTTGCTCTACATGATTTCATGCACTTTCTTTGCGGGCACCAATGATATGGCTCGACTAGAGTTGCTAGCTAGCATGGAAGATGTGAACAAAATTGGGAGATACAATTGGGGTGGGGCTGCTTTTGCAACCATGTATCGCTCCATGACTGACATATCCCGAGGAGTTGCAAAGAACTTTGGGGGACTTCCTTTCGTTTGGGAGGTAACAAAGAACATTCAATTCTCTATTATTTCCCGAAACTTAACACATACATGATTCCTTCTATTTCTTTGATTTTCCACAGATATGGTACTACGAGTACCTGAACATGTGTCGCCCAACTCTTGCTAGTGATGCCATGTCATGGCCCTGTTAGGATTATGCCCTAGAGCCAATCATGGAGATGATTGTTTAGGGATTAGGAACAATCAATTGATTTCATTTATATATGTCACATTTATTATTGATTTAATAAAAGGGCTTATTCTATTATGTTTATATGCATCATTTATATTTACATAATATGTCCATGGAGTTAGAGTTGAGAATATGAAATTACAAAGGGTTGTAATTTTGAGACTGTAAATATATCTCTGTACTAAACTCCTAAATCATTCCTAGTTGAAGGTTCACTATGATGGACAATAATGAACCATAGGACTAGCACTTGTTAGGTTGACTCTATAGGAGGATAGCTAGTCTCAAGCTATTTGTGTGGAGACACTACAACCAACAAGTGGGTGCCTATTATAAGAATAGGTACACTGAATGTGACCAAAGATATGAGATAAACTGAATGGAGTTTTAACCTGCCTGTCAATCAGTTTCTCATTGTTATAGTGGTACAAGTAATCCTTAGACCTGAGACACCATGGTTGTCTTATACATGTAGCTTTAGAAGTTTGATAACACTAAGTGCAGATCCTATTCAGGGGTCTGTAAGGGTGTTCATTGGCCCTACTGCTATGTGTGTGAAGGCATGTGAGTGATCAACAAGGAATCCATCACTCTCAGGAAAAAGAGAGTGAATGTCTCATACAGCATTCATTGAATATAACTCATTAAATCCATGGGCCCATGGTAGAATGAATATGGAAAGGAGTTTCCATAAGTTCATCATTGAGTTGATATTAATGAATGAGTATAAAGTAATTGAACTAGGGACTTGACAGACTTCCATGTCCTATTAGTTCAATTGGAGACATTGTGTTGATGGAAGGATGGAATTGTAACCTGTAAACTATAACAGAAGGGTTCTTTGTAAATGACTATTCACCTCATTAAGGACCACACCATGAGCCATATGCTAGGTGTTACTCATGGTTAGTAGAAGCCCTAATTGATATAAATGAGTTATAATCAATTAGGGAATTGAAAGGAGTTTCAATTAGACCCTTAATGGAAAGTGTTCCATTGTGCACAACTTATGCTGTTCCTACTACTTGATGATGTGAACCCAATGGGTCACACACTGATCATGCTAAGAGAGCTTGATTGTCTATGAGAGAAAGGGTATAAGTGATTAAAAAAAAATTCTTTAAGGGGCTAATTTGTATTTGATGCAAACTAGTGGGCTAATTGTGTAATTAAGAGTAATTACACAAATTAGATTAGGGTTTGGAATCCCCCCTTGGCCGGCCCTATTAGTGGGCTATATAATGCCCACTATAAGGTGATAACATCATCACAATCACTCCTCCCCAAGGGCTGGCTGAAAATTACAACTCTCCCTCTCTCTCTCTCTTTCTTCTCCACCTCTAGCAACAACAAGGAAGAAGAAGGAAAGGACTTCAAGTTCAAGCTAGGTGTGGATACCGTTGGAGGCAGCACACTTGGGCTGCTCATTCACCGCTGTCCGGAGACAAAGCTTGGAGCAAAAAGGAGAAGACAAAGCTTGGAGCATAAAGGAGAGGACATTAATCAACTGTAAGTAATCCCAACTCTCTTGGTAGTTAGGGTTTATGTTTTTGTATTATGCATAATCGGATTCATGGGTTTGGGAATCGTAGGAAAATTTTAATTCCGCCCTTTGTAGTTTTCCTCCTAGTTAGATTCCCAACAGGCCCATCCTCCAGAATTACGCTCCATCTTGCTTGGCTACAAGAGCCTCCAACCGTCATGATTATGCCCATGCAAGGGCATATCTTGCCAGCTTGACTGCTGATATGGTAAAATCTTTCTTTCTCTTTTTATCTTTTCATCTTTTTTTCTCATTTCTCATTTTAAGCTCAACAGGTGGAATGGGATCCATGGAGGCTATGGGAGCATAGGCTACCCAAGAAGTACTCCTCTTGTTTGGAGTTGACAAGCAAAAGGGTCCTTTTTGAAGACCCCACAGGTAGATGCTGGTATCTTGGGGAGTGAGTCCTGAGACAAGTCCACGGAAACATGAATGCAGCTGTGACACCTTCCATGCCACCAAAGAACATGAGGCATACTAACCACCTGGTGGGGGATGAACTAGAAGAGGCTCTGAGGGGTTGGGATGCTGAGGGATTCACCTCCCCTCGTATAGAATACACTGCCTTCTGTCGACAATATCTGATGAATCCTAGGGTCACTGGTCACCCACCTCAAGGGGTGAGCTCCCCAAACTCTTAAACTCTTTTTAAGATCATAAGAAAGACTTCACTTGACAAGCATTTGAATTTCAGGGTCGACGGGCAAGGGAACACAGCTCCACAGTTGGATCTGTTACAGGGATGACTTACAATAACGAGGATGATGACCTTGAAGGAAATCAACCTCCACCCCTCTCACAACTAAATTGGTATGTGAACTTGTGCAGTGGGACGAAATTTGTGAAGACTGACATTACCCATCCACCATTCGATGAATATCCCAAGATCGATCCATATTATGAGAATGTGAGTTCTAAACTCCTACCTTCTTGAAATTAGATTCTTTCATTATTGTTAACCATGTTCCTACTCTCCTAGGTTCCACGGGAGTACGCCCAGAAATGCATTGAACTCAATGAAGGATTGAGGAGGGATCTTGTTCGAATGAGTTTAGAGAACTCAGTTCTGGAAGCACGCTTGAATCCCCAAGTAAGTGATCATTTTTATCAACTTTCAACTAGGATTGGCACCATTACCCTACTAACTCATTATCTTTCTTTGCAACAAGCATCATCATCTCGCCCACCACAGGATATGCCCCCTTCTAGAGCACCTCATTCAGGTCATGATGGAGCTGGGCCAAGTCGAAAGAGAAGGCCCACGGGAAATCATTGAGTTTCACTCACCTTTTGTTAGGAATGTTGGAACTTATTATCTTCTTGTCATGTACTAATTAGGAATTTCAATTCCCAACCTTGAACCCTTATTATGGATACTTGATGAATCTACGTTGAACTTTATTGCAATGATATGATCTTGTATTGTGTGAAAAATGGGCTTAAATCAAGCACAAAAGAGTTAAAATGTCACAAAAGGGCCAAACAATGGCACGACAAGGCAAAAATGGGCGAAACAAAACGGCGGCCTCGGGTGACAACTTGGGGCTGGGCGGCTAGTCGCCTGGGCCCAGGTGGCTAGCCGCCCAGGCCTGGGTGGTCACCCGAGCTCGAAGCGGAGTTTCGCCTGTTTTTTAGGAAACTTCCTATTTTGACGGAATCTCTCCTTCCAAAACACGGATTTCCGAATTTTTTTCTATAAAAGCACATCCAAGGGGTCTCAAACCCTACTTACATTCATTGAGAGCAAGTCATGAAAGCCCTAGACAAGTTCTTAAGTGATTTTCTGAAGGTTATGAGTGCGGAGGCAAGGAAGGAGTTCAAGCGCTACTGCTTGGATCCATTATTCTCTTTGATGCATTTGAAGCTTGAAACCACTCTTCTTACTACTGCTACATACTTTTGGGATCCCCAACTTCATGTATTCCGTTTCAACTACGAAGAGCTATGCCCAACAATGGAGGAATTTTGTGCTTTGTATGGAGTTTCACCTGTAGGACCTTTCATCCTCCCTACTCCACGCTCAAGTTACCTGATTTCCTTTTCCAACTTCCTTGGGATTTCTCAACAAGAGGTGTCCATATTTGTAAAGGATCACATGGTGAATCTCATGGAAATAGTAACTTCCTTTTTGGCTCATGATAGCAAAGGTACCCTGAATTTCAACCTTACTACTCAACATGCTTTTGCTTTTTGCTTGATTGGTCGCTTCCTTATCTCCACGGGGACTCTCTATGTCCCTATTCAAATATGTGAACTGATCCCCTTTCTTCTCGAACATCACAACCTGATTCCCATGGTATTAGCTTAAACCCTCAATAGCTTAGACAAAGTTCATGATAACCCACAAGCCCTATTAGGAGGGAGCCCCATTCTACTGCAGATGTGGCTTCTTGAAAGGCTTAACTTCTTATCTCCTACCACCATTAATCCATACAAACCTCAACATTATTATTGCCGTCGAGTTGAACTTCCTGGTCAATTTTCTTTAAGGGAATGGTTGGGCTACTTCCAAACTCTCTCATGGCGAAACATTAAGCGGTTTGTCTTCATATGGGGATGCAAGGAACAAATTCTTCTCCGAACTTCTGGGTGTGCTATGGTCAAGCTTATAGGGTTGAGGTCAACTTCATTCTATTGGACTTCAAGAATCCTTCATCAGATGGGTACCATGCAAACCATACCTACTTCTATGGTATTCGATCATTCTGTTGAACCTATGGGCCCCACGATGATTAAGTGGGCCAAGACTAGATGGACTGACCAGCTGAAACTGACTCGAGTTGAAAACGCTGATGGGCCTTATGTCATGAGCCCTGAATACAAGATATGGTTGAAGATTAGCTTGGGTGAAAGAGAAACCATACGCAGGGAAAGGATTTATGACCTTATCGAGGACACCAGACTTGGATTTTGCAGGGAAGACATTCTGGAAGCAGTGGAAGCAGCACATGCTCATGACTTACGAAAGAAGCGAAGACTCGAAAGAAAAGAGAAGAAAGCAAACCAAGAGACTATGAAGAAAATCAAAAGGACTTGAAGACTTTAGAAACAGGACATCTATGGCATGTCAATAGTTCTTTATCTAACACCAATAAATTGCTTTGTCAATCAATTAGTTCTAAATGAATTGCCAATAATAATTTAATTTCGAGATTTGCTGTTGTGGTGTTGTTTGGACCGCACCCAAGGTAACTTTATGGGTTGCTTACGTATCCCCATCCTTTTTTCTTCTTTTTTTTTTCTTTATTTCTTTCTCTTTTTTTTCTCTCTCTTTTTTTTTAATTTTTAATTTTTAATTTTTATTTTTAATTTTTTCTCTTTAGGAATGGGGAATCAGGTCCTCGTAGTTCAAATGCCTTAACTTTTGCCTAGGCAGCCTTGATGGGTTTTCAACCTAGCAAGCCTTACACATGATACTTTTTCAATTGATCCAAGTTAGTAGGGCGAGCGAACTCAATTCCATCTAAATCCATGAGGCGAACAGCCCCTGGTGGCAATATCTCCTTAATAACATACGGGCCACCCCAACTTGGCTTGAACTTCCCTCGTGGATTGAAAATTGGAGCTCGGATTTCTTTCAACACCAAATCTCCTTTCTTCAAACCTCGGTCTTTGACATGCTTGTTGAATGCTCTTGCAACCCTTCGCTGATATCCCTGCACATGATACAAAGCCCTCAATCGCCTTTCATCTAGCAATGCCAGCTCATCATAACGGTTCTTAACCCAATCTGCTTCTGCTATCTAACTCTCCATGGCAACCCGTAATGACGGTACCTCCAACTCAATAGGCAAAACAGCCTCCATCCCATACACCAAAGAATAAGGGGTAGCCCCTGTTGACGATCTTACGGATGTTCTATAGCCCCACAAGGCTAAGGGTAACTTCTCATGCCAATCAGTGTAAGTGTCAGCTGTTTTCTGTAGTATCTTCTTAACATTTTTGTTGGCGGCCTCCACTGCTCCATTAGTCTGCGAGCGATAAGGGGAGGATAGATGGTGCATTATATTGTATTTCTGCAAAAGCTCCTTGGTTTCTTTCTGAAAGTGCTGACCATTGTCTGAAATAATCTCATGAGGTACCCCATACCTGTAGATGATGTTGAGCTGTATGAACTGTGCTACCTTCTTGACATTCAAGGTCTTGAAAGATGCTGCTTCTACCCACTTAGTGAAGTAATCAATAGCTACCAAGATGTATTCATGCCCATTGGAGGCTTTCGGCTTAATCTGCCCAATTATATCTATTCCCCATACTGCAAAAGGCCAAGGCGACGACATGCTTGTCAAAAGCATGGAAGGCAAGTGTTGTCCATTAGCAAAGACCTGACACTTGTGACATTTCTTGACATGTGCATGACAATCTCTCTCCATTGTAGAACAATAGTAACCCAACCTCATGATTTTCTTAGCTAGCATATAACCATTCATGTGCAGTGCTCCAATTCCTTCATGGATTTCACTAACAAGACGTTCGGCTTCTTCCTCAGTGACACACAACAGATGGACCCCGTCGTATGGCCTCCGGTATAGCTTTCCTCCACAGAAAACATAGTGACTTGCTAACCTCCTTAGTGTTCTCCTATCAACGTGGGATGCTCCTTCCGGATACTCCCTTTCTTCGATGAACTTCATGATGTCATGGTACCAAGGATGGCCATCCTTCAACTCTCCTTCTCGAATAGAACAGCAATACACAGGTTTTTCTCTACATTCTATCACCAACGGTTTTACGTTCCCACCATCCGGGATTTCCACCATAGAAGCTAGAGTTGCCAAAGCATCGGCAAACTGATTCTTATTTCTTGACAAGTAATTAAACTCTATTTCCACAAATTCCTTAGTCAAGGCTTCTAAGTAAGCATGATACGGCAGCAGCTTTTCATCACGAGTATTCCACTCTCCCTTTATCTAGCAGATAATCAGTGCTGAATCTCTGAAAACCTCTAACTCTTTGATCCCCAATTCTAGTGCGGCTTCCAACGCAAGGATGCAGGCTTCATACTCAGCGATATTGTTGGTTGCTTCAAACCCTAACTTAACCGCCAAGGGTGTAAATGCTTCTTCAGGTGAAACCAGTAGAACTCCTATACCATACCCTCTCTTATTCGCAGCTCCATCGAAGTATACCTTCCAGATCTTCTTTCCGATTTCCAGGACATCCTCATCGGGGAATTGATCATTGAATTGTTCTAATAACACCACAGGGCAGCTAGCCAAATAATCTGCAATGATACTTCCTTTCACTGACTTCTGTGTTACATACTTTATGTCGAATTCATTAAAGAGAATCGACCAACGAGCAGTTCTGTAGGATAAAACCGGCCTTTCTATCAAATACTTCAGTGGATCCATACGACTTATCTAGAAAACCTCATAAGACATCATGTAGTGATGGAGTTTCTGAGTTGCCCATACCAAAGCCACACAAGCCTTCTCTATGGCATGGTACTTCACCTCATAGTCTGTCATCTTCTTGCTTAGGTAATAAATGGCATTCTCCTTTTTCGACCCCTCAAGGTACTGAGCTGGCATAGCTCCCGTCGTGGTTTCAGTGACCGTCAAGTATAACAATAACGGCTCACCTTGCCGCGGAGGAACTAGAATTGGTGGATTACTCAAATACCTTTTAATAGTCTCAAAAGCTTCTTGACACTCTTCGTTCCATACCTTCAGCACGCCCTTCTTAAGCAGCTTGAAAATTGGCTCACACACCATAGTTAAATTAGTGATGAACCTACTTATATACTGAATTTTCCCCAGAAATCCTCGAATCTGCTTTTCTGTGCTAGGCGGCTCCATCTCCACAATGGCCTTGATTTTTCCTGGATCAACTTCGATTCCCCTCTGAGTAATCATGAACCTAAATAGCTTGCCCGCAGTGACACCAAAGGCGCATTTCTGTAGATTCAACCGCAAATTGTACTTCTTTGCTTGCTCTAGGAACCTTTCCAGTGCCATGAAGTGTCCTTCTCGGTCCACGGACTTCACGATCATGTCGTCCACATACACTTCCACCTCCTTATGGATCATGTCATGCAGCAATGTTGTAGCAGCTCTCTGATAGGTAGCCCCGGCATTTCTCATACCGAACGGCATCACTTTGTAGCAATACGTTCCCCACTGTGTGATAAAGGCTGTTTTCTCCATATCCTGCGGCACCATCTTTATTTGATTGTATCCAGAAAATCCATCCATAAAAGAGAGAAGCGCATGTCCTACAGTACTATCTACCAACACATCAATGTGGGGCAAAAGAAAATCATCCTTAGGGCTTGCTGCATTAAGATCTCGAAAATCCACACACATCCTTACTTTTCCATCCTTTTTAGGCACGGGCACTATATTAGATAACCACTCGGGGTACTCCACAACCTGTAGAAACCCTGCGTCGAGTTGCTTGGTTACTTCCTCCTTTACCTTCAATGCCCATTCAGGTTTTAACCTTCTCAATTTTTGCTTTACCGGTTTTTTAAAGGGATTAGTGGGGATGAAATGCTACACAATGTTAGGATCTATGCCGGGCATGTCTTCATAAGACCATGCAAAGGCTATTATGTTAGCCTTTAGGAGGGCTATCAGCTTTTCTTTTTTAAGTGGTGAGAGGGTTATCCCAATTTTAATTATCTTTGGCAATTCATTTGTCCCTAAATTGATTGATTCCAATTCATCCATGTTAAGTTCGGTGACACCCCTTTTCTTTTGCTCGACGAGCTCCGAGGGCACGTCATTCCTAGGATCTATATCCATGCCATAAATATCCATAGAAGATAGAAAGGAAACACTACAAGCAAACAATGCATAAAAGAAACACACTTCATTAAAGGAACTAACAAAAAGACACAAACTTGAAGATAGAAAAGGAAACAAAATTTGGTGCCACAACTATGAAACGACTCCTAACTCCACAAAATGGGATAGGCGGACACACTTTATTGAAAGCAGGAAAGACTCTAACTAAGGAACCTACAAGATACTATCAGGCAGGTCATGATCTTCCCCTTCAAGGATCTCTGCAATGGCTCCATCTTCTAGGTACCAATTACGAAGTGGCATGGTTGCATGGTGAATTGACGAATCTTGGCAATCTTCTCCTGCTGACTCCCCCAAAGTAAGAACCATATCTTGGAACATGGTGACCATAGCCTCGGTGTCCACATGCTCTACCCAGTCTTCTTTCTTCTTTCCCACAGAATTGTACCAACTTGTCAAGCTACGAGGATTTGGCCCCTCTGTAAAGTACTTATCACAAAAATCTTTATCTACCAAAGATGGATCGGAACTTAGGTAAAAAGTACAATAGCATGATGGCTCTTCCTTCCCCAACTCTTTTTCTATACATTGCACATACTCAAACCCCGACAAAGGTATCTCAACTGATTCTGGTTTTATTTCACATACGGGTACTCCCGCCATTTTCAAATCATAGTCCCCTTGAAGCGTGACAATGGCTCCTTCATGAGGGAACTTTACCTTTTGGTGCAATGATGATGGTACAGCCCCAGCAGGATGAATCCAAGGCCTTTCTAATAACAGATTGAAGCATGACGGTACATCCAAGACTTGAAACTCGACTCTAAACTCCGTGGGTCCCATGATTAGAGGTAAAGTGATCACTCCAATTACTTCTCTACGAGTGTTATCATATGCCCTCACTGTCTGCCCAGATGGAGTGAAATCAGTGGGCCCCAAGCCCAAAACAGTTGCAGTTCTCAAGGGATATACATTCAGCGCGGAACCATTATCAATCAAGACCGTGGGAACCCTCTTCCCCATGGTATCAACAGTTATATGCAAGGCTTGAGAGTGGTTTGGCCCACTCTTAGGTAAGTCAACCTCTGTGAACACTATAGTGGAATTCTTTGGAGCAGGGTTTACTAGATTCACCAATCCCTCAGGAGACAAATCGACCGGAACCTGTATCTGGTTTAACAACTTCAGCACTGTCTGTTTGTGTTTGTGAGAGGCCATAAGCAAGCCCCATATGGTGATATTGGCATTGGTCTTCTTCAATTGTCTGAGTACTTCATCCTTTTCTTCTTGCACATCAAGGCGCTTATCTAACTCACCCAGTGGATTATCAAATTCCAAGTGCGGAGGCTTGAAATGGCGGCCCCC
Organism: Liquidambar formosana; assembly: GCA_039720395.1. Taxonomy (NCBI): domain Eukaryota; kingdom Viridiplantae; phylum Streptophyta; class Magnoliopsida; order Saxifragales; family Altingiaceae; genus Liquidambar; species Liquidambar formosana. Next base: position 22,501,783 of record CM077832.1, read on the forward strand.
TCTTGTCATGTGGTCTACTTCTTCATCACTAGCCCATATGTCATCAATCTCATTTGTGTCACCCATTAGGTCATCCCATTCAATCATATCAATGTCCTCCATCTGCACCTCTTCCGGTATATCATCCCAACCAGTGGGAATTATGGGCTCACTTGGCAATAGATCAGGATAAAGCACATAGTAATCAAATTTCCCCGAAAGTTCTCCTAATAGCCCCACTTGAGGGTCTCCTACTTCATACTTTTCTTTCAACTGCTGTTGGATAGACTTCTTTGGCAATTGTAGGGTCTTTTGATCAATGAGGTTTTGGATGACCTTTCTCAACATAGCACAGTCCTTAGTGTCATGGCCGGGTATACCATGGTATTGGCAGTATTGATGGGGTGTTTGGGGTCTTGGCTTTGGAGGGTGAGGTATGATAAGGCCTTGGTTACAGCATTGGTAAAAGGCTTGGGTCAAGGACACGGGTAATGGGGTGTATTGTCTTATGGGTAGGCAAGGTCGAGATGGGTCAGCTTCAATGGCATTTATGGAGTTGGATAAATTATGAGAGGGAAGTAGATTTTGGGTAGCATTTGGGCGATTTGGTGGAGTTGGTGGTGAAATGATTTGCTTGTCAAGTAAGTCTTGGATCTCATGTCTGAGGCGATAGCAACGGTTGGTTGAGTGGCCTTTGGTTTGGTGGAATTTACAGTATTCATTCTCATTGTAGTTCTTGGGCAATGGGTTTGGTGGTGGTCTTGGGTCGAGAGGTTTCAACAGGCCTCGGCTCTTTAGCTTCTCAAGCACTTTCTCAAGTGGCATGTGCAGCTCGGTGAATTGGCGAGGTGGGTTGGCGTCATTTAGGGAGATAGGTTGAGTGGGTTGGGTTATAGCATTGACCTTGGCATTGTTTTTCCTAGCAAAGTTCAGCCTGCGGCTCCTTTGGGCTTCTTCTGTCTTAATTGACCCATCAGCGATAGCATCCTCAACTTGTGTACCTGCTCCGATAAGAGCCTTGAAATTAGGGAAGTAGTGGGCAAAGAGGTGCTTGTGATACACCGGCAACAGGTTCTTAACCACCAACTGCATCTGATCTTCCTCATTCGGTCTATCTGCCATTTTCGAGGCCTTTTGCCTCCACCTTGTAATGAAAGCAGAGAAAGTCTCATTAGCCCCTTGTTTCGTGGTCTCTAGGTCCCTTCGCGTTGTTAGGATTATGCCCTAGAGCCAATCATAGAGATGATTGTTTAGGGATTAGGAACAATCATTTGATTTCATTTATGTATGTCACATTTATTATTGATTTAATAAAAGGGCTTATTCTATTATGTTTATATGTATCATTTATATTTACATAATATGTCCATGGAGTTAGAGTTGAGAATATGGAATTACAAAGAGTTGTAATTTTGAGACTATAGATATATCTCTGTACTAAACTCTTAAAGCATTCCTAGTTGAAGGTTCACTATGATGGACAGTAATGAATCATAGGACTAGCACTTGTTAGGTTGACTCTATAGGAGGATAGCTAGTCTCAAGCTATTTGTGTGGAGACACTACAACCAACAAGTGGGTGCCTATTGTGAGAATAGGTACACTGAATGTGACCAAAGATATGAGATAAACTGAATGGAGTTTTATCCTGCCTGTCAATCAGTTTCTCATTGTTATAGTGGTACAAGTAATCCTTAGACCTGAGACACCATAGTTGCCTTATGCATGTAGCTTTAGAAGTTTGATAACACTAAGTGCAGATCCTATTCAGGGGTCTGCAAAGGTGTTCATTGGCCCTACTGCTATGTGTATGAAGGCATGTGAGTGATCAACAAGGGATCCATCACTCTCAGGAAAAAGAGAGAGAATGTCTCATATAGCATTCATAATATAACTCATTAAATCCATGGCCATGGTAGGATGAATATGAAAAGAGTTTCATGAGTTCATCAATGAGTTGATATTCATGATTGAGTATAAAGTAATTAAACTAGGGACTTGACAGACTTCCATGTCCTATTAGTTTAATTGGAGACATTGTGTTGAAGGAAGGATGCAATTGTAACCTATAAACTATAACAGAAGGGTTCTTTGTAAATGACTATTCACCTCATTAAGGACCACACCATGAGCCATATGCTAGGTGTTACTCATGGTTAGTAGAAGCCCTAATTGATATAAGTGAGTTATAATCAATTAGGGAATTGGAAGGAGTTCCGATTAGACCCTAAATGGAAAGAGTTCCATTGTGCACACCTCGTGCTATTCCTACTACTTGATGATGTGAACCCAATGGGTCACACACTGATCATGCAAGATGAGCTTTAAAGTCTATGAGAGAAAGGGTATGAGTGCATAAAGAATAGTTCTTTGAGGCCTATCTATATTTGATATAATTTATAGGGGTTATTGTGCAATTTAGAGAAATTGCATAAAACCCTAATGGGGTTTCCCCCTAGGGCCGGCCCCCTTAGTGTGGACTATATAAGTCACACTATGATGTGTGACATCATCATAAGTTGAACTCCCCAAGGGCTGGCCAGAATTTCCAGCCTCCCTCTCTCTCTCTCCTCTCTTCTCCTACTCTAGCAACAACATGGGAAAGAAGGAAAGGACTTGAAGCTCTAGCTAGGTGTGGATACCGTTGGAGGCAGCACAGTTGGGCTGCTCATTCACCGCTGTCCGAAATCAAAGCTTGGAGTAAAAAAGAGAAGACAAAATTTCTGTAAGTGTTCTAACCCTCTTTGTAGTTAGGATTTGATTTTGTGTTATGCATAGTTAGATTCATGGGATTGGGAATCGCAGGAAAAATTTTTATATTCCGCACTTTGTATTTTTCCCTCTTGTTCGATTCCCAACAGTGGTATCAGAGCCAAGTTATGCATAATACAAAATACATATGGGCTGGTAATTATGGTGTAGTTGAATGATTCAAAAATCTGGAAAATTTTTCTGCATAATTGGTTTTCCTCCATGGCTGAACCTAGGGTTTGGAACCCTAGGTCAATTCTCTTCTACTCCTCTTCTAATTGATGGTTAAGTGTAGCCATGGATGCAATGGGTTGCATAGGGTTTGAGTTTGGAGAAGAAGAATAAGGAAACTAGGGTTTTATAAAACTGTTATGAACAGTTTTCATGGTTGCCATGAAAAACCGTCATCTTGTTTTGCATGCCGAATTCAGAGTTCCTCTCCAAAATTTTTGAACAATATATGGTTAGAAAGCTCTTCGAATAAGCTTTCCAACCCAACAAACGGTGCGTCAATCCGAGTTTTGTAGTGAAAGTTATGAATTTTTTACTACAGGCTGTCTGGAAAGACAGTTTTGCTCGGGAATGATGCAATAGCCACAACTTTGAGTTATTGATGGAGATCAAAGGCATGGGAATGGTTGCCACCACTTGGGTTATGTTCTAGACATGGTAGGGAAAGGTTCCCAAGCATTTAGATGCATCATAATTGGATTAAGATGCTAGAATAGAAGGAAGAAGGAGAAGAACACCATGGAGGCTGAATCTGGGTTTTAGAACCCTAAGGTTCTTGCAATTAATTCTAATTAAAGCTGCTGTATTTATGATGGAAGATCATTGTAGGATCATTATATATCATGTGTATATGATTTTCTTTAAGTTTCAAAAAGGTTTTGATGGAAAAAGATTCAAAAAGTTTGAAAATTTTTCATGAACAGCATAGCAGATTTTCTCTGCAGAAAAGTCATCAATGGAGTTTTGATTAGAACTTGAGTTAGGGAACTCCAAATTGCATGAAACCAATTGCATTAGTTTCCTAAGACATGTAGGATACTGGGAAAATTCGTTTGGTAGCCTAATTCATTCATCTTGCTGGGTTTTAAATCAATTTCTGACCATGGACAGTGTGCTGTCAAATTCTGGGCAGCCTACTATTGTTTTAATTGTTTAGAACAATTGGTGATGATTTGATCATCCAAACCTCTTCTATTAGCTTAGTATTTCATGTAGGGAAATGATACAATAGCTGGTTTCAATGGAGGAGTCGAATTGATAAGGATTTAGAAGCTATTGTGACCTTCAAGGTCTGCAACAACGGCTCCAGCAATGGGTTTTGGAAACCCTGATTGTTCTTGATGATGGCAGCCACTTCCACCACTTCTCACATGTCCAGAGGCTTGTTCCACACCCCTAGGATGTTCTCCCATGACTGGCCATGGCCTCCCACAGTCGTTGGTGGCCATGGCAGCCTAGCCAAGCTCAGGCAGCCCCCTGGTAGTGACGGCTGCATAGAGTTAAGGATGAAACCCTAATTTTGAGTTAATGATGAAACCCTAATTTCATTATGGCATTAATTAAAACCCTAATTGGAATATTAATTACCTTAATTCAGAGTTAATGATTGGTCATTAAATGACCAATCATGGTTATTAATTGTTAGGGCATAATTAATACCATTAATGATGTCTAGGGTTAGGGTTTTTGGATAACCCTAATTAGTGTAATTAATTAAGGGTAATAAATACCCTATTTGGCATTAATTAAACCCTAATCCCTTTTATTAAATACCGTATGAACCTAGGGTTTTAATGATTGGTCATTAAATGACCAATCATAAGGCATTTAATGATTAGGGCTTGCATTTAGGGTTTAGGGTTTTAGGAAACCCTAATGCACTAATTCATCATTTAATTGATTTTATTTAATTCCCATGTTAATTATTTAATTAATATTGATTAATTTTATAATGTTTTAAATGGTTTAAAATACAATTGGGGATTAAATTAAAATCTGGAAATTCTTAATTAAATGAAATTGTTTTGTCTAAATAAGGAAACCCTAATGTTGGATATTAGAGTTATTTTAGGAAACTTTATATGTTTCTATTAATTTGATTAATTGAAACTAAATGTCTTAAATGTTAAGACTTTATTTAATTCTGGATATTTTTGTTTAAACCTAATAAGATTAGGATGCATTAATGAGATTAATGTAAATCACTCAAGAGAATTACCATAATGCCCATATGTCTTAATGCTTACAGTTTTTCTTTACATTATGCAATGAGATTGTATGTATGTGTTTGGATGATGATTATGGACTATACCCCTTAAACCAATTGTGATTGGCCGTCTTATGAATGGGCTGTAATAATTTTTCAAGAGTTGTAATTTTATTATGGTGATGTAATTTATTATTTGGGGCTTGCATGCCACCTTCCCTCTCTCTCTATCATTCTCTTATGTACCCCACATTCCCCTTATGTATCCCTTTCTATATATTATATAAATGTTATGTAATCGAGAGCGCACTAAGGAGCATGGTGGACCCAAAGGAGTATGATGGAGCCCAACAAGCCAATGGTGGAGACCAACAAGCCAATGGTGAAGTCCATCAAGCGAAGGGAGCAGATTGAAGGACTTGAAAGCTTAGAGAAGTTTTTCAAGAAAGTATGCATGTTACGAATGGTTTATTTTACGATCACCTACACCCACCATAGACCTAGGATTCAATCTATTGGCTTGGATTGAATCTTCTCAAAGTCCATAATCATCATAGTGGGAGCTTTTATTTATGAGATAATTGTTTTAGCTCCAATACCATAGTTTGGTATATGTTACCTATTCACTTAGGGACTAATATCAAAATATGGTACTTTATATATGTTGATATATAATAGCATGCGATGTATGATTTATAATAGCATGAGATGTATGATTATAAATAGCATAATTTATATGTTTAAATTTTGATACATAGGATGCATGTTAATTTGATGAGACCCTTTAAAACCCCTCTTATTTAATATTAAGTTGAAAATGGAGAAGTCATTGGGGAATGAATTCTTCATTGCCTTCCATCATTATAGGATCATCTAACGTCCCTTAATGTGGGTACCTGGCTGTAGACATGTAGGAGCTACCCATGTTAAAGACATTACTTGAAACTATCACATATGAGATATCATGGGGTGCCTAAACTGGTATATACCAAGAAACTAACATGTGAGGTATATATTTGGCGAAACATACCTGTGTGAATGATGGGTTTAACTTAACTAGGGAAGTATTCCAAGAAACTAACATGTGAGGTGTATATTCCCTAGAGGCAAAACAATTGGAACTTGCTTATGAAGCAATAGACAAAGAGTTGTCTTCTTATTGTGGGTTAGAAGTCAAGAAACTAACATGTGAGGCTTCTAGGTCACAGTGGGACCCCAATCCCCATTAGGAATGAGATTCCCGAATTCCATTAGAGGGTGTATGGAATTTGATAAAATAGTGGGAGGTACCATATGATTAAAGACCCAATCATTATGGATAAAAATGAAATCTAATTCTCTGTTGATGTAGATTACCTAATTACTCACCTCAAAACCCCTATTTCCTAATATAGGATATTGATAGTTTGACTAAACCCGATTTCTTTGATTGACTTAGGAAATTGAGAATTGTTCTCAATTTCAAAAGATTGTTTATATGCTATTAGGCCTTTTATTAAAGGCCCTCCATAAAACATCATAAGAAGAAAAAGACACTATGCGCAATTGGCATCTTGTTGCCATGCTATATGATAGTATTGATGACTAATGAGCTTTAGAAGCAAAATTAGTCAATGCAAGTGCCTTTGATGTCCTACATCACATACAAAGGTTGTATTATGAGTGAAATAATACTATAAAGTATAGTACTTGTAAAGGACTTCTTCTGGACTAGGATGTAATAAAAGTTGTTTATTAATAATCATTCTTTTGAAAAATGATTAATCACATAGAATAGCTTGAGAAGCTAGATGTGATTTAAAATGGAAGCATAGAGGAAAGCAAGTCTTGAAAAGTCAAAGACAAAGAAATATAATTATTTTGTAGTAAATATAAGGTATTGTAAAGGGAACTTGATAAAGTATCAGTCTTCCTAGAAGAACCAAACTTTTGAAGTTTTGGTTCATGCTCTAAACTAAATTGTTGGTTAGTTCTGCTTCTTGGTTTTTGGATTCTAGTATAATCTAAATCGAAGCAGAAAGTTAAGTAGATAATAAGTTACCTTTAAAAATTTTAATAGAGCAAGAGTTCCTAGATTAATTTTGGGAACTTATTTCTTAACTAGGTCATTTAAGACATTCTAGAAATTTGATTTCTGAATTTAAATGACTAATTAGAGTGAATGCAACATATTCCGAGAATACAAGAGATGTAGAGACTCTCATTTAAATGTAACGATTATGACTTGGTTATGAGATGACCAAACCCATCTTTTACTTGGTGAAGTGAATGAGTTACATTTATAATTTGACTATACATTGTGATGTATACAGTCATGTAGAGCATGCATTCAATTATAGTAGACTCATCTTAGAATACCATAGCTCAATGGTGAATCTAAGAGAACAAATTGAACCCTATTAAGATATGGTTTGATCCATGATGAGTTTTACTAATGTATCCATCTAGGATATACCTTAAAATTGCTACATATTGATAATTTAGGGTTCACTCCAGTTTTGTCCCAATTATATCAGATATGATATGGGAAGAAACCCAACTTAAAGAAGTTAAGGCTTGGGCTTGTGCTACGTTTGTCTAGAAACATAATGTAGACAATCTGGAAATAAGGTCAAGTAAGTGTTGAATTGTGGTATATCCTAAAAGTGGTTGGGATAGTATTTCTATTACTCTAATGAACAAAAGTTGTCCATTAGGATGATTGCTGGATTTTCTTGAGAAAGAGTTCATTCAAGAAAGATGCAAAAGTAGATAGAATTTACAGAATTGTTTGTAAAGCCACAAACCAACAAAGATCCAACCCTTGCCCCTATTGAGGCAAAACCTTTAATTACACCACATTCTTTTCATAGATCAAATTGGATATTTCTTTAACATAAGAGAGATATTGTATCTCCATTAGAATGTGAAAGAATTGTTCTTTGGGGATAAAGATCACCAAGATAATCCTATTGATTATGATTAGGCGATGTTTGACATCAACTTGAGAAATGACTAAGAGTCATTAAATCCAATATGGACAGGTAGAGGCCTAAAAGGCTTGGCTATTTAAGAATGTTTTCAACATAGGCAAAAAGTTGTCTATAAAGAAACTTGTTTGATAATAGTTATGCTGAAATCCATTTGGATCTTGTTATCTATAAACACACATTTTGAATATAAGATATGTCAAAAAGGATATAAAGATGTTATATCAAATGGTGAAAAACCATAAAAGTGTGTAAGTTATAGAAGTCTATTAATAGACTACAAGGTTCTCATAATTAGAACATCTATAAAGTTGAAGTAATCAAATTGTTTGATTTCTCTCATTGTATAGATGGACCATGAGTGTATAAAAGGTTAGTGGGAGTGCGATCGTTTTCTTTATCCTAAGTATAGATGACATCCTAATCATTATGAATGATATATGAATGACATCCTAATCGTTTTGGTTTTTGGAGAAAAACTAATTCATGAAAGATTTGGCAGAAGCATCCAACAAGATCTATAGAGATAGATCATATAGATTGCTAAGTATCTCCAAATCATCAAACATAGTTGAAATGTTGAAGGAGTTCAACATGGAGAATTCTAAGGGAGGTCTGATTTACTTCAGATAAGAATTCATTATTCAAGGGCATGTGCCCTAGGATAACACAAGTAAGGTTCTTAAAGTGTTAAGAAGCCATATTCTACACTATGTATTGAACCTGATATCTATTATGTTGTAATTGTTACAAATAGTTATCAGTCAATTCAAATTTAGAATATTGGATTGTATATGGAAATTGTAAACTCATAGTAGATGGATATATGGATTTGGATATAATCCATATGGGGTATATTTTATATTCACTTTAGTTGGTGAAATACTTAATAGAAGAACTGTATGAAAGATACAGTGGATTCCATTATTAAGGGTGAATTAATTGTCGCATTGTCTAGGAAACTGTTTGGATCTATAAGTTCATTTAGAACTTGGAGTTGTTCCTTCCATTGAGTTGCCCACACCTTGTTTTGTGACAACAATGGGTCTATATCTCAAGTATAGGAATCACGGTCTCATCAAAGTCCAAACACAAAGAGCGGCAATTCCAAGTGATTAGATGAATCATTGGAAGAGGTAATAGATACATTATAGAAGATATTATCTACATAAGTTTTTGTAGACCTACTGACTAAAGCTTTAAAACATAATTGGTTATATCTTAGACCAACATCTTAAGAAGATAAGTATGCGATACATGGTCGATTGGCTTCAGTGCAAGTGGGAGATTGTTAGGATTATGCCCTAGAGTCAATCATAGAGATGATTGTTTAGGGATTAGGAACAATCATTTGATTTCATTTATGTATGTCACATTTATTATTGATTTAATAAAAGGGCTTATTCTATTATGTTTATATGCATCATTTATATTTACATAATATGTCCATGGAGTTAGAGTTGAGAATATGGAATTACAAAGAATTGTAATTTTGAGACTATAGATATATCTCTGTACTAAACTCTTAAAGCATTCCTAGTTGAAGGTTCATTATGATGGACAGTAATGAATCATAGGACTAGCACTTGTTAGGTTGACTCTATAGGAGGATAGCTAGTCTCAAGCTATTTGTGTGGAGACACTACAACCAACAAGTGGGTGCCTATTGTGAGAATAGGTACACTGAATGTGACCAAAGATATGAGATAAACTGAATGGAGTTTTATCCTGCCTGTCAATCAATTTCTCATTGTTCTAGTGGTACAAGTAATCCTTAGACCTGAGACACCATAGTTGCCTTATGCATGTAGCTTTAGAAGTTTGATAACACTAAGTGCAGATCCTTGTACCACTATAACAATGAGAAACTGATTGACAGGCAGGTTAAAACTCCATTCAATTTATCTCATATCTTTGGTCACATTCAGTGTACCTATTTTTATAATAGACACCCACTTGTTGGTTGAAGTGTCTCCACACAAATAGCTTGAGACTAGCTATCCTCCTATAGAGTTAACCTAACAAGTGCTAGTCCTATGGTTCATTACTGTCCATCATAGTAAACCTTCAACTAGGAATGTTTTAGGAGTTTAGTACAGAGATATATTTACAGTCTCAAAATTACAACCCTTTGTAATTTCATATTCTCAACTCTAACTCCATGGACATATTATGTAAATATAAATGATGCATATAAACATAATAGAATAAGCCTTTTTATTAAATCAATAATAAATGTGACATACATAAATGAAATCAATTGATTGTTCCTAATCCCTAAACAATCATCTCCATGATTGGCTCTGGGGCATAATCCTAACAATCTCCCACTTGCACTATAGCCAATCCACCATGTATCTCATACTCATATCCTGTCGGTGGTGATCCAATCCTTAGACCTGAGACACCATGGTTGTCTTATGCATGTAGCTTTAGAAGTTTGATAACACTAAGTGCAGATCCTATTCAGGGGTCTGTAAGGGTGTTCATTAGCCCTACTGCTATGTGTGTGAAGGCATGTGAGTGATCAACAAGGAATCCATCACTCTCAGGAAAAGGGGAGTGAATGCTTCATACAGCATTCCTTGAGTATAACTCATTAAATCCATGGGCCCATGGTAAAATGAATATGTAAAGGAGTTTCCATAAGTTCATCATTAAGTTGATACTAATGAATGAGTATAAAGTAATTGAACTAGGGACTTGACAAACTTCCATGTCCTATTAGTTCAATTAGAGACATTGTGTTGATGGAAGGATGGAATTGTAACCTATAAACTATAACAGAAGGGTTCTTTGTAAATGACTATTCATCTCATTAAGGACCACACCATGAGCCATATGCTAGGTGTTACTCATAGTTAGTAGAAGCCCTAATTGATATAAATGAGTTATAATCAATTAGGGAATTGAAAGGAGTTTCAATTAGACCCTTTAATGGAAAGTGTTCCATTGTGCACAACATGTGCTATACCTACTACTTGATGATGTGAACCCAATGGGTCACACACTGATCATGCTAAGAGAGCTTGAATGTCTATGAAAGAAAGGGTATAAATGAATAAAATAATTGTTCTTAAGGGGCAAGGTTGTATAAGATACAAATTAGAGGGGTTATTGTGCAATTAAGAGTAATTACACAAAACCCTCTAGGGTTTGGAATCCCCCTAGGGCCGGCCCTATATGGAGGCTATTTAATGCCTCTTATGATGTGATGACATCATCACATTCACTCCTCCAAATGCTGGCCGAAATTCATAGGAGGCTCTCTCTCTCTCTCCCTCTTCTCCACCTCTAGCAACAACAAGGAAGAAAAAGGAAAGGACTTCAAGCTCAAGCTAGGCGTGGATACCGTTGGAGGCAGCACACTTGGGCTGCTCATTCACCGCTGTCCAGAGACAGAGCTTGGAGCATAAAGGAGAAGACATTAATCAACTGTAAATAATCCTAACTCTCTTGGTAGTTAGGGTTTATGTTTTTGTATTATGCATAATCGGATTCATGGGTTTGGGAATCATAGGAAAATTTTAATTCCGCCTTTGTAGTTTTCCTCCCTAGTTAGATTCCCAACAGGCATATCCTTAAAAGGATAATATTAGGTTAGTGTAACTTATCATAGATCGGATCATATCCTGTAAGGTCCTATTCCTCCTTTCTGACACACCACTAAGTTATGGTGTTTCAAGAGGTGTCCATTGTGATTGAATGCCCGTTTGAACAAGTTGATATGAAAATTCACCGATTAAATATTTGTCTCCTCGATCTAATCGAAGAGCTTTAATACTTTTACCAGTTTGTTTCTCTACTTCATATCTGAATTCTTTTAACCATTCAAATGCTTCAGATTTGTACTTCTTTAAGTATACACACCCAAACCTAGAATGAATCATCGGTAAAGGTTGTAAAGTAAGAGAAACCTCTACATACATCACTATGTATATCTTGTTCTCTTAGGTTTATTAGCATTCAATTTAGAACTATCATGCTCTATGCAACTAACATTTAGTTTAGAGCATGATCCATACCTTTTGAAGGTCAGTTATTTAGAGTATCCAAATACTCCTGGCAGTTATGTTTCCAGTTCGCATCCTTGCCGCAATGGAAACAGGTTCATTTGCCTTTGTTGTTACCTTTCTTCTTCCTTTGAGTACTCTTACCCTTGCCTATGCCCATGCCTTTGGGCTTGAGCTTAGACTTGGAAGTAGCAACTTTATTAAATTCAAGTAAGAATTCTTTCCCATACAACTCTTGTATGTTGAGAAAAATCTCGTAAGCACTTCCCATAGACTCATGTTGCTTCTTAAGCTCGAGACTCATAAATACCATCATATAGCACCTTGCCATGAGATCGTCGTCCATGCGCTTCTGGTAAGCGTCTTTCCCTTGCTGAGTTGCAACATCAGCAGGAGCAATGGGAAGTGGATTATGAAGTGCATAGGTAAGATTCTTGGAATCCAAAACAATTTTTAAATTCTTAAGCCAATCAAGACAATTTGGTCCAGTCAAACGGTTGGTGTCCAATATTTTGCATAACGGGTAGAGGTGAGCCATTTTAATGAACTACATATAGAAAATAAAATAGAGAATAAGATTTCATTTTTAATCTATAATGATCGAGTCTTTAATCATATGGTACCTCCCACTATTTTATCAAATTCCATACACCCTCTAATGAAATTCGGGAATCTCATTCCTAATGGGGATTAAGGTCCCACTGTGACCTAGAAGCCTCACATTATAGTTTCTTGACTTCTAACCCACAATAAGAAGACAACTCCTTGTCTATTGCTTCATAAGCAAATTCCAATCATTTTGCCTCTAGGGAACATACTCCTCACATGTTAGTTTCTTAGAATACTTCCCTAGTTAAGTTAAGCCCATCATTCACACAGGTATGTTTCACCAAATATATACCTCACATGTTAGTTTCTTGGTATATACCAGCTTAGGCACCCCATGATATCTCATATATGACAGTTTCAAGTAATGTCTTTAACATGGGTAGCTCCTACATGACTGCAGCTAGGTACCCACATTAAGGGACGTTAGATGATCCTATAATGATGGAAGGCAATGAAGAATTCATTCCCTATGATTTCTTCATTTTCAACTTAATATTAAAAGAAAGGGGTTTTAAGGGTCTCATCAAGTTAACTAATTTAACACACATCTCATGCGTATAAATAAAATATAACAATATTATATCTAAAATCCACTTATCAATATTAGTCCCTCAAAGGTGACATATAACGATCTTTGGATTTGAAGCTATCACTATTAATCTCATTGAAAGCTCCTACTATGATGATTATGAACTTTTAGAAGATTCAATCCAAACTAATGGATTAAATCCAAGGTCTAAAGTGGGTGTAGGTGATCATAAAACATTCATTCAGAATATAGCATGCTTTCTTGAAAGTCTTCTCCAAGCTTTCAAGTCCTTCAACCTCCAAAGCTTGATGGTCTCCACCATTTGCTTGTAGGGCTCCACCATGCTCTTTTGAGTCCATCATGCTCCTTAGTGCACTCTCGATTACATAACATTTACATAATTTTAAAGAAAGGGATACATAAGGGGAATGTGGGGTACATCAAAGAATGATAGAGATAGAGAGAGAGAAGGTGGCATGCAAGCCCCCAAATAAATAATTACATCACCATTAATAAATTACAACTCTTGAAAAATATTACAACCCATTCATAAGACGGCCATTCACAATTGGTTTAAGGGTATAGTCCAGAATCATCATCCATCCATAACCATACAATCACATTGCATAATAAAAGAAATAACTGTAAGCAATAAAGCATATGGGCATTATGGTAACTCTATTGATTGCTATTCATTAATCTTATTAATGTGTCCTAATCTCATTAGGATATGCATAATTTCCAGAATTAATTAAGTCTTAACATTTAAGACATTTAATTTCAATTAATCAAATCAATTGAAACATTTAAAGTCCCCTAATTAAACTCTAATATCAAATATTAGGGTCTCATTAATGAAACAAAACAATTTCATTTAATTAAAAATTTCCAGATTTTAATTTAATCCTAAATTGTATTTTAAACCATTTAAAACAATATAAAATTAATCACTATTAATTAAATAATCAATTTCAGAATTAAATAAAATCAATATATTAATTAATTAGTGCATTAGGGTTTCCTAAAACCCTAAACCCTAAGTGCATTAACTCTAAACCCTAAACGTAACCCTAATGCATTAAATGCCTTATGATTAGTCATTTAATGACCAATCATTCAAACCTTAAGTTTATACGGTATTAATGATTAGGATTAGGGTTTAATTAATGCCACCTAGGTTATTAATTACACCTAATTAATATGCACTAATTAGGGTTTCTAAAACCCTAAACCTTAAACCTATTAAATGCCAATGATTAATTACTAAACCTTTAATGATCATGATTGGTCATTAATGACCAATCAATTAACCCTAGGTTAGACACATTAATTCCTAGGTTTAGTTATTAATTAATGCATTAATAGAATTAGGGTTTAATTAATATGAATTAGGGTTTCCTAAACCCTAAACCCTAGACATCATAAATGCAATTAATTTTGCCCTAATAATTAATAACCATGATTGGTCATTTAATGACCAATCATTAAACACTTTAATTAAGGTAATTAATAGCCAAATTAGGGTTTTAATTAATGCAATTAATTAGATTAGGGTTTTGTCATTAATGGGAATTAGGGTTTCCTAAGGAACCCTAAGGCTGCCACCACAATTAATGAACTGCCATGGCTTGGCCAGGGGGCTACTGTGGCTAGGCCAAGGGGCTACCATGGCTAAGCCACGGCAAGGCCAGGGGGCTGCCATGGCTTGGCCACGGCTAGGCCAGGGGGCTGTCAAGGCCAACATAAAGGGGACTCGAGCTAGGGTGTGGGCCAAACCCATGGGCACGTGTGGAGTGGCCAATAGGGTTGTCTTGTTCAAAACAAATTAGGGTGTCAAGAACCCAGTGTTGGCGCCACCAAGGGAGGACCTCTAAGGTCACAATAGTTTCTAAAACTCAATCAATTCAACTCCACCAACAAAACTAGATTTTGTATCATATCCCTACATGAATTACTAAGCTAATTAAAGTGGTTTGGATGATCAAATCATCCTCAATTGTTCTAAACAATTCAAGAACAGTGGACTGTCCAAAATGTGACAGTATACTGTCCATGATCACAAATTGATTTAAAACCCAGCAAGATGATTAATTTAAGCTACAAAATTATTTTTTCTAGTATCCTAAATGTCTTAGGAAACTAATGAAATTGGTTTCATGCAATTTGGAGTTCCCTAACTCAAGTTATGAATGAAACTCCATTGATGACTTTTCTGCAGAAAAACAGCCTGCTGTGTTCTTCAAGAAATCAAACCTTTTGATTCTTTTATGTAACAAGACTCTTTTGAAACTTAAATAAAATCATACATACATTATGTACAATGATCCTACAATGAATTTACATCAATTTTACAGAATTTTCTGATCATAACAATAGCAAGAACCTTAGGGTTCTAAAACCCAGATTCGAACATGGTGGTTTTCTCCTTCTTCCTTCTGTTCTAGAATCATAATCCAAATATGATGCATCCGAATGCTTGGGAACCTTTCCCTACCATGTCTAGAACATAACCCAAGTGGTGGCAACCATTGCTATGCCTTCGATCTCCATCAAAAACTCACAATTATGGTTGTTGCATCATTTTCGAGCAAAACTGTCTTTCCTGACAGCCTGTAGTAAAAAATTCATAACTTTCACTACAGAACTCGGATCAACGAACTGTTTATTCGGTTGTAAAGCTGATTCGAAGAGCTTTCTAACCATATATGGCTCGAAAATTTTGGAGAAGAACTCTGATTTCGGCATGCAAAACAAGATGGTTTTTCATGGCTACCATGAAAACTGTTCTTCTTCTCCAAACTCAATCCCTATTCAACTCATGAATAACCAGCATCTCCAAAACTTATTTTAGGAGAGGAGTAGAAAAGAAAACAACATAGGGTTCAAAAACCCTAGGTTCAGCCAAGAGAGGGAAACCATTCTAACGCATAAACATGAACCCTAGTTCATTAACCAATCAATTTACCATAAATTCCAGCTAATATGCAGTTTGTATTAGGCATAATCATGGCTCTGATACCACTGTTGGGAATCGAATAGGGAGGAAAACATACAAGGGCAGAATTAAAATTTTCCTACGATTCCCAAACCCATGAATCCAATTATGCATAATACAAAACAGAAACCCTAACTACAAAGAGAGTTAGTATACTTACAATTGAATAAAGTCTTTTCCTTTATGCTCCAAGCTTTGTCTTCTCCTTTTTGCTCCAAGCTTGAACTCCGGGTAGCAATGAATGAGCAGCCCAAGTGTACTGCCTCCAACGGTATCCACACCTAGCTTGAGCTTGAAGTCCTTTCCTTCTTCTTCCTTATTGTTGCTAGAGGTGGAGAAGAAAGAGAGAGAGAAAGAGTCTCCTTGTGAAATTTCGGCCAGCACTTGGGGATTATGAATGTAATGATGTCTGTTAGGATTATGCCCTAGAGCCAATCATAGAGATGATTGTTTAGGGATTAGGAACAAGCATTTGATTTCATTTATGTATGTCACATTTATTATTGATTTAATAAAAGGGCTTATTCTATTATGTTTATATGCATCATTTATATTTACATAATATGTCCATGGAGTTAGAGTTGAGAATATGGAATTACAAAGAGTTGTAATTTTGAGACTATAGATATATCTCTGTACTAAACTCCTAAAGCATTCCTAATTGAAGGTTCACTATGATGGACAGTAGTGAACCATAGGACTAGCACTTGTTAGGCTGACTCTATAGGAGGATAGCTAGTCTCAAGCTATTTGTGTGGAGACACTACAACCAACAAGTGGGTGCCTATTGCGAGAATAGGTACACTGAATGTGACCAAAGATATGAGATAAACTGAATGGAGTTTTATCCTGCCTGTCAATCAGTTTCTCATTGTTATAGTGGTACAAGTAATCCACAGACCTGAGACACCATAGTTGCCTTATGCATGTAGCTTTAGAAGTTTGATAACACTAAGTGCAGATCCTATTCAGGGGTCTGCAAAGGTGTTCATTGGCCCTACTGCTATGTGTATGAAGGCATGTGAGTGATCAACAAGGGATCCATCACTCTCAGGAAAAAGAGAGAGAATGTCTCATATAGCATTCATAATATAACTCATTAAATCCATGGCCATGGTAGGATGAATATGAAAAGAGTTTCATGAGTTCATCAATGAGTTGATATTCATGATTGAGTATAAAGTAATTAAACTAGGGACTTGACAGACTTCCATGTCCTATTAGTTTAATTGGAGACATTGTGTTGAAGGAAGGATGCAATTGTAACCTATAAACTATAACAGAAGGGTTCTTTGTAAATGACTATTCACCTCATTAAGGACCACACCATGAGCCATATGCTAGGTGTTACTCATGGTTAGTAGAAGCCCTAATTGATATAAGTGAGTTATAATCAATTAGGGAATTGGAAGGAGTTCCGATTAGACCCTAAATGGAAAGAGTTCCATTGTGCACACCTCGTGCTATTCCTACTACTTGATGATGTGAACCCAATGGGTCACACACTGATCATGCAAGATGAGCCTTTAAGTCTATGAGAGAAAGGGTATGAGTGCATAAAGAATAGTTCTTTGAGGCCATGTTTGTATTTGATATAAACAATAGGGGTTATTGTGCAATTTAGCGAAATTGCATAAAACCCAAAAAGGGTTTCCCCCCTAGGGCCGGCCCCTTTAGTGTGGACTATTTAAGTCACACTATGATGTGTGACATCATAACTTTTAGAAGACACCAAGGGCTGGCCAGAATTTCCAGCCTCCCTCTCTCTCTCTCCTCTCTTCTCCTACTCTAGCAACAACATGGGAAAGAAGGAAAGGACTTGAAACTCTAGCTAGGTGTGGATACCGTTGGAGGCAGCACACTTGGGCTGCTCATTCACCGCTGTCCGGAATCAAAGCTTGGAACAAAAAGGAGAAGACAAAAATTCTGTAAGTGTTCTAACCCTCTTTGTAGTTAGGGTTTGATTTTGTGTTATGCATAGTTAGATTCATGGGCTGTGGAATCGTAGGAAAAATTTTTATATTCCGCACTTTGTATTTTTCCCTCTTGATCGATTCCCAACAATGGTATCAGAGCCATGATTATGCATAATACAAAATACATATGGGCTGGTAATTATGGTGTAGTTGAATGATTCAAAAATCTGGAAAATTGTTTCTGCATAATTGTTTTTCCTCCATGGCTGAACCTAGGGTTTGGAACCCTAGGTCAATGCTCTTCTACTCCTCTTCTAATTGATGGTTAAGTGTATCCATGGATGCAATAGGTTTCATAGGGTTTGAGTTTGGAGAAGAAGAATAAGGAAACTAGGGTTTTATAAAACTGTTATGAACAGTTTTCATGGTTGCCATGAAAAACCATCATCTTGTTTTGCATGCCGAATTCAGAGTTCTTCTCCAAAATTTTCAAGCCATATATGGTTAGAAAGATCTTTGAATAAGCTTTCCAACCCAACAAACGGTGCATCAATCCGAGTTCTGTAGTGAAAGTTATGAATTTTTTACTACAGGCTGTCTGGAAAGACAGTTTTGCTCGGGAATGATGCAATAGCCACAACTTTGAGTTATTAATGGAGATCAAAGGCATGGCAATGGTTGCCACCACTTGGGTTATGTTCTAGACATGGTAGGGAAAGGTTCCCAAGCATTTAGATGCATCATAATTGGATTAAAATTCTAGAACAGAAGGAAGAAGGAGAAGAACACCATGGAGGCTGAATCTGGGTTTTAGAACCCTAAGGTTCTTGCAATTAATTCTAATTAAAGCTGCTGTATTTATGATGGAAGATCATTGTAGGATCATTATATATCATGTGTATATGATTTTCTTTAAGTTTCAAAAAGGTTTTGATGGAAAAAGATTCAAAAAGTTTGAAAATTTTTCATGAACAGCATAGCAGATTTTCTCTGCAGAAAAGTCATCAATGGAGTTTTGATTAGAACTTGAGTTAGGGAACTCCAAATTGCATGAAACCAATTGCATTAGTTTCCTAAGACATTTAGGATACTGGGAAAATTTGTTTGGTAGCCTAATTCATTCATCTTGCTGGGTTTTAAATCAATTTCTGACCATGGACAGTGTGCTGTCAAATTCTGGGCAGCCTATTGTTGTTTTAATTGTTTAGAACAATCGGTGATGATTTGATCATCCAAACCTCTTCTATTAGCTTAGTATTTCATGTAGGGACATGATACAAAAGCTGGTTTCAATGGAGGAGTCGAATTGATAAGGATTTAGAAGCTATTGTGACCTTCAAGGTCTGCAACAATGGCTCCAACAATGGGTTTTGGAAACCCTGATTGTTCTTGATGATGGCAGCCACTTCCACCACTTCTCACATGTCCAGAGGCTTGTCCCACACCCCTAGGATGTTCTCCCATGACTGGCCATGGCCTCCCACAGTCGTTGGTGGCCATGGCAGCCTAGCCAAGCTCAGGCAGCCCCCTGGTAGTGACGGCTGCATAGAGTTAAGGATGAAACCCTAATTTTGAGTTAATGATGAAACCCTAATTTCATTATGGCATTAATTAAAACCCTAATTGGAATATTAATTACCTTAATTAAGAGTTAATGATTGGTCATTAAATGACCAATCATGGTTATTAATTGTTAGGGCATAATTAATACCATTAATGATGTCTAGGGTTAGGGTTTTTGATAACCCTAATTAGTGTAATTAATTAAGGGTAATAAATACCCTATTTGGCATTAATTAAACCCTAATCCCTTTTATTAAATACCGTCTGAACCTAGGGTTTTAATGATTGGTCATTAAATGACCAATCATAAGGCATTTAATGATTAGGGCTTGCATTTAGGGTTTAGGGTTATGCATTTAGGGTTTAGGGTTTTAGGAAACCCTAATGCACTAATTCATCATTTAATTGATTTTATTTAATTCCCATGTTAATTATTTAATTAATATTGATTAATTTTATAATGTTTTAAATGGTTTAAAATACAATTGGGGATTAAATTAAAATCTGGAAATTCTTAATTAAATGAAATTGTTTTGTTTAAATAAGGAAACCCTAATATTGGATATTAGAGTTATTTTAGGAAACTTTATATGTTTCTATTAATTTGATTAATTGAAACTAAATGTCTTAAATGTTAAGACTTTATTTAATTCTGGATATTTTTGTTTAAACCTAATAAGATTAGGATGCATTAATGAGATTAATGTAAATCATTCAAGAGAATTACCATAATGCCCATATGTCTTAATGTTTACAGTTTTTCTTTACATTATGCAATGAGATTGTATGTATGTGTTTGGATGATGATTATGGACTATACCCCTTAAACCAATTGTGATTGGCCGTCTTATGAATGGGTTGTAATAATTTTTCAAGAGTTGTAATTTTATTATGGTGATGTAATTTATTATTTGGGGCTTGCATGCCACCTTCCCTCTCTCTCTATCATTTTCTTATGTACCCCACATTCCCCTTATGTATCCCTTTCTATATATTATGTAAATGTTATGTAATCGAGAGCGCACTAAGGAACATGGTGGACCCAAAGGAGTATGATGGAGCCCAACAAGCCAATGGTGGAGACCAACAAGCCAATGGTGGAGACCATCAAGCCAAGGGAGCAGATTGAAGGACTTGAAAGCTTAGAGAAGTTTTTCAAGAAAGCATGCATGTTACGAATGGTTTATTTTACGATCACCTACACCCACCTTAGACCTTGGATTCAATCTATTGGCTTGGATTGAATCCTCTCAAAGTCCATAATCATCATAGTGGGAGCTTTAATTTATGAGATAATTGTATTAGCTCTAATACTATAGTTTGGTATATGTTACCTATTCACTTAGGGACTAATATCAAAATATGGTACTTTATATATGTTGATATATAATAGCATGCGATGTATGATTTATAATAACATGAGATGTACGATTATAAATAGCATAATTTATATATTTAAATTTTGATACATAGGATGCATGTTAATTTGATGAGACCCTTTAAAACCCCTCTTATTTAATATTAAGTTGAAAATGGAGAAGTCATTAGGGAATGAATTCTTCATTGCCATCCATCATTATAGGATCATCTAACGTCCCTTAATGTGGGTACCTGGCTGCAGACATGTAGGAGCTACCCATGTTAAAGACATTACTTGAAACTATCACATATGAGATATCATGGGGTGCCTAAACTGGTATATACCAAGAAACTAACATGTGAGGTATATATTTGGCGAAACATACCTGTGTGAATGATGGGTTTAACTTAACTAGGGAAGTATTCCAAGAAACTAACATGTGAGGTGTATGTTCCCTAGAGGCAAAACAATTGGAACTTGCTTATGAAGCAATAGACAAAGAGTTGTCTTCTTTTTGTGGGTTAGAAGCCAAGAAACTAACATGTGAGGCTTCTAGGTCACAGTGGGACCCCAATCCCCATTAGGAATGAGATTCCCGAATTCCATTAGAGGGTGTATGGAATTTGATAAAATAGTGGGAGGTACCATATGATTAAAGACCCAATCATTATGGATAAAAATGAAATCTAATTCTCTGTTTATGTAGATTACCTAATTACTCACCTCAAAACCCCTATTTCCTATTATATAGGATATTGATAGTTTGACTAAACCCGATTTCTTTGATTGACTTAGGAAATTGAGAATTGTTCTCAATTTCAAAAGATTGTTTATATGCTATTAGGCCTTTTATTAAAGGCCCTCCATAAAACATCCTAAGAAGAAAAAGACACTATGCGCAATTGGCATCTTGTTGCCATGCTATATGATAGTATTGATGACTAATGAGCTTCAGAAGCAAAATCAGTCAATGCAAGTGCCTTTGATGTCCTACATCACATACAAAGGTTGTATTGTGAGTAAAATAATACTATAAAGTATAGTACTTGTAAAGGACTTCTTCTGGACTAGGATGTAATAAAAGTTGTTTATTAATAATCATTCTTTTGAAAAAT
Organism: Liquidambar formosana; assembly: GCA_039720395.1. Taxonomy (NCBI): domain Eukaryota; kingdom Viridiplantae; phylum Streptophyta; class Magnoliopsida; order Saxifragales; family Altingiaceae; genus Liquidambar; species Liquidambar formosana. The sequence goes on from CM077832.1 coordinate 22,523,800, forward strand.
GATTAATCACATAGAATAGCTTGAGAAGCTAGATGTGATTTAAAATGGAAGCATAGAGGAAAGCAAGTCTTGAAAAGTCAAAGACAAAGAAATATAATTATTTTGTAGTAAACATAAGGTATTGTAAAGGGAACTTGATAAAGTATCAGTCTTCCTAGAAGAACCAAACTTTTGAAGTTTTGGTTCATGCTCTAAACTAAATTGTTGGTTAGTTCTGCTTCTTGGTTTTTTCTAAATCGAAGCAGAAAGTTAAGTAGATAATAAGTTACCTTTAAAAATTTTAATAGAGCAAGAGTTGCTAGATTAATTTTGGGAACTTATTTCTTAACTAGGTCATTTAAGACATTCTAGAAATTTGATTTCTGAATTTAAATGACTAATTAAAGCGAATGCAACGTATTCCGAGAATACAAGAGATGTAGAGACTCTCATTTAAATGTAACGATTATGACTTGGTTATGAGATGACCAAACCCATCTTTTACTTGGTGAAGTGAAAGAGTTACATTTATAATTTGACTAATATATTGTGATGTATATAGTCATGTAGAGCATGCATTCAATTACAGTAGACTCATCTTAGAATACCATAGCTCAATGGTGAATCTAAGAGAACGAATTGAACCCTATTAAGATATGGTTTGATCCATGATGAGTTTTACTAATGTATCCATCTAGGATATACCTTAAAATTGCTACATATATATAATTTAGGGTTCACTCTAGTTTTGTCCCAATTATATCAGATATGATATGGGAAGAAACCCAACTTAAAGAAGTTAAGGCTTGGGCTTGTGCTACGTATGTCTGGAAACATAATGTAGACAATCTGGAAATACGGTCAAGTAAGTGTTGAATTGTGGTATATCCCAAAAGTGGTTGGGATAGTATTTCTATTACCCTAATGAACAAAAGTTGTCCATTAGGATGTTTGCTGGATTTTCTTGAGAAAGAGTTCATTCAAGAAAGATGCAAAAGTAGATAGAATTTATAGAATTGTCTGTAAAGCCACAAACGAACAAAGATCCAACCCTTGTCTCTGTTGAGACAAAACCCTTAACTACACTACAATCTTTTCATAGATCAAATTGGATATTTCTTAACATAAGAGAGATATTATATCTCGATTAGAATGTGAAAGAATTGTTCTTTGGTGATAAAGATCACAAAGATAATCCTATTGATTATGATTAGACGATGTTTCACATCAACTCGAGAAATGACTAAGAGTCATTAAATCCAATATGGATAGGTAGAGACCTAAAAGGCTTGGCTATTTAAGAATGTTTTCAACATAGGCAAAAAGTTGTCTATAAAGAAACTTGTTTGATAATAGTTATGCTGAAATCCATTTGGATCTTGTTATCTATAAACACACATTTTGAATATAAGATATATCAAAAAAGATATAAAGATGTTATATCAAATGGTGAAAAACCACAAAAGTGTGTAAGTTATAGAAGTCTATTAATAGACTACAAGGTTCTCATAATTAGAACATCTATAAAGTTGAAGTAATCAAATTGTTTGATTTCTCTCATTGTATAGATGGACCATGAGTGTATAAAAGGTTAGTGGGAGTGCGATCGTTTTTCTTTATCCTAAGAATGGATGACATCATAATCATTATGAATGATATATGAATGTTATCTAATGTAAAGTTTTAGTTTTTGGAGAAAAACTAATTCATGAAAGATTTGGCAAAAGCATCTAATAAGATCTATAGAGATAGATCATATAGATTGCTAAGTATCTCCAAATCATCAAACATAGTTGAAATGTTGAAGGAGTTCAACGTGGAGAATTCTAAGGGAGGTCTGATTTACTTCAGATAAGAATTCATTATTCAAGGGCATGTGCCTTAGGATAACACAAGTAAGATTCTTAAAGTGTTAAGAAGCCTTATTTTACACTATGTATTGAACCTGATATCTGTTATGTTGTAATTGTAACAAATAGTTATCAATCAATTCAAATTAGGAATATTGGATTGTATATGGAAATTGTAAACTCATAGTAGATGGGTATATGGATTTGGATATAATCCATATGGGGTATATTTTATATTCACTTTAGTTGGTGAAATACTTAATGGAAGAACTGTATGAAAGATACAGTGGATTCCATTATTAAGGGTGAATTAATTGTCGCATTGTCTAGGAGACTGTTTGGATCTATAAATTCATTTAGAACTTACAGTTGTTCCTTCCATTGAGTTGCCCACACCTTGTTTTGTGACAACAATGGGTCTATAGCTCAAGTATAGGAATCACGGTCTCATCAAAAGTCCAAACTCATAGAGTGACAATTCCAAGTGATTAGAGGAATCATTGGAAGAGGTAATAGATACATTACAGAAGATATTATCTACACAAGTTTTTGTAGACCTACTGACTAAAGCTTTAAAACATAATTGGTTATGTCTAAGACCAACATCTTGAGAAGATAGGTATGCGATACATGGTCGATTGGCTTTAGTGCAAGTGGGAGATTTTTAGGATTATGCCCTAGAGCCAATCATAGAGATGATTGTTTAGGGATTAGGAACAATCATTTGATTTCATTTATGTATGTCACATTTATTATTGATTTAATAAAAGGGCTTATTCTATTATGTTTATATGCATCATTTATATTTACATAATATGTCCACGGAGTTAGAGTTGAGAATATGGAATTACAAAGAGTTGTAATTTTGAGACTATAGATATATCTCTGTACTAAACTCCTAAAGCATTCCTAGTTGAAGGTTCACTATGATGGACAGTAGTGAACCATAGGACTAGCACTTGTTAGGCTGACTCTATAGGAGGATAGCTAGTCTCAAGCTATTTGTGTGGAGACACTACAACCAACAAGTGGGTGCCTATTGCGAGAATAGGTATACTGAATGTGACCAAAGATATGAGATAAACTGAATGGAGTTTTATCCTGCCTGTCAATCAGTTTCTCATTGTTATAGTGGTACAAGTAATCCTTAGACCTGAGACACCATAGTTGCCTTATGCATGTAGCTTTAGAAGTTTGATAACACTAAGTGCAGATCCTATTCAGGGGTCTGCAAAGGTGTTCATTGGCCCTACTGCTATGTGTATGAAGGCGTGTGAGTGATCAACAAGGGATCCATCACTCTCAGGAAAAAGAGAGAGAATGTCTCATATAGCATTCATAATATAACTCATTAAATCCATGGCCATGGTAGGATGAATATGAAAAGAGTTTCATGAGTTCATCAATGAGTTGATATCTATGAATGAGTATAAAGTAATTGAACTAGGGACTTGATAGACTTCCATGTCCTATTAGTTCAATTGGAGACATTATGTTGAAGGAAGGATGCAATTGTAACCTATAAACTATAACAGAAGGGTTCTTTGTAAATGACTATTCACCTCATTAAGGACCACACCATGAGCCATATGCTAGGTGTTACTCATGGTTAGTAGAAGCCCTAATTGATATAAGTGAGTTATAATCAATTAGGGAATTGGAAGGAGTTCCAATTAGACCCTAAATGGAAAGAGTTCCATTGTGCACACCTCATGCTATTCCTACTACTTGATGATGTGAACCTAATGGGTAACACACTGATCATACAAGATGAGCTTTTAAGTCTATGAGAGAAAGGGTATGAGTGCATAAAGAATAGTTCTTTGAGGCCATGTTTGTATTTGATATAAACAATAGGGGTTATTGTGCAATTTAGGGAAATTGCATAAAACCCTAAAAGGGTTTCCCCCCTAGGGCCGGCCCCTTTAGTGTGGACTATTTAAGTCACACTATGATGTGTGACATCATAACTTTTAGAAGACACCAAGGGCTGGCCAGAATTTCCAGCCTCCCTCTCTCTCTCTCCTCTCTTCTCCTACTCTAGCAACAACATGGGAAAGAAGGAAAGGACTTGAAACTCTAGCTAGGTGTGGATACCGTTGGAGGCAGCACACTTGGGCTGCTCATTCACCGCTGTCCGGAATCAAAGCTTGGAGCAAAAAGGAGAAGACAAAAATTCTGTAAGTGTTTTAACCCTCTTTGTAGTTAGGGTTTGATTTTGTGTTATGCATAGTTAGATTCATGGGCTGTGGAATCGTAGGAAAAATTTTTATATTCCGCACTTTGTATTTTTCCCTCTTGATCGATTCCCAACAATGTCATCACATCATTACAAGGCTATTTAAAGCCACTAATAGGGCCGGCCCTAGGAGGGATTCCAGACCCTAAAGGGTTTTGTGTAATTACTCCTAATTACACAATAACCCCTTTAGTTAATATCAAATACAAACTAGCCCCGTAAGAACAATTCTTTTATTCACTTATGCCCTTTCTCTCATAGAATTTCAAACTCTCTTAGCATGATCAGTGTGTGACCCATTGGGTTCACATCATCAAGTAGTAGGAATAGCACGAGGTGTGCACAATGGAACTCTTTCCATTAGAGGGTCTAATTGAAACTCCTTTCAATTCCCTAATTGATTATAACTCATTTATCTCAATTAGGGCTTCTACTAACCATGAGTAACACCTAGCATATGACTCATGGTGTGGTCCTTAATGAGGTGAATAGTCATTTACAAAGAACCCTTCTATTATAGTTTACAGGTTACAATTACATCCTTTTATCAACACAATGTCTCCAATTGAACTAATAGGACATGGAAGTCTATCAAGTCCCAAGTTTAATTACTTTATACTCATTCATTAATATCAATTCAATGATGAACTTATGGAAACCCTTTTCCATATTCATTCTACCATGGGCCCATGGATTTAATGAGTTATATTCAATGAATACTATATGAGACATTCACTCCCTTTTTCCTGAGAGTGATGGATTCCTTGTTGGTCACTCACATGCCTTCACACAAATAGCAATCGGGCCAATGAACACCCTTACCGACCCCTATAAGGATCTGCACTTAGTGTTATCAAACTTCTAAAGCTACATGTATAAGGCAACCATGGTGTCTCAGGTCTAAGGATTACTTGTACCACTATAACAATGAGAAACTAATTGACAAGCAAGTTAAAACTCCATTCAGTTTATCTCATATCTTTGGTCACATTCAATGTACCTATTCTATAATAGGCACCCACTTATTGGTTGTAGTGTCTACACACAAATAGGTTGAGACTAGCTATCCTCTTATAGAGTCAACCTAACAAGTGCTAGTCCTATGGTTCATTACTGTCCACCATAGTGAACCTTCAACTAGGAATGTTTTAGGAGTTTAGTACAGAGATATATTTACAGTCTCAAAATTACAACCCTTTATAATTTCATATTCTCAACTCTAACTCCATGGACATATTATGTAAATATAGATGATGCATATAAACATAATAGAATAAGCCCTTTATTAAATCAATAATAAATGTGAAATATATAAATGAAATCAAATGATTGTTCCTAATCCGTAAATAATCATCTCTATGATTGGCTCTGGGGCATAATCCCAACAACGTGATATAATGCGTAGTTGAGATTCTAGGGTTTCTCTTGTACTGAAATTGAGTTTTTGCTTAGAATGGCTACATCTCATGTGCAAACTTATATTTTTATCGTGTGTTGTTGCTTCTATTTGTTAATATGCATGATTAAAATTTCATTCATGAGAAGTTTTGCATGCTAGAGGATTATTCCATGTGATTTTAAGCACAGTTGTGATTCTAGGGTTTCTATCATCCTTATTTTAGGAAAGTTACATATTGCATGGTAGCTTAGGATTTTTCTTTGGTTTTTCCTCATGGTTGCTGTATATGTACTGCATATAAGATAACTATGATATTTTCAGCATTTATATAGTGGATTTTAGGGTTTTTATGTATGCCATGGTTCTAGGATTGAATTAGGGTTTATGGTTGTTCACTATTTCTGTTGTTTGCATGTTTAGTGGATGAATATAGGCCTTAATACCATTCTGTCCAGATTTGTTTATTGTCCTTAATGTCATATTTTGAGCATGTTGTTGCCTATGTTTAAGCATAATAATTGCTTAGTTGGGAGTTGGTTTTAGTTTGTTGGTATTTTTGGAGTATATTGCATGCAAATTGCAGGTGTTTGACAGGTACAATCCCATAGAAAGTGGGATATGACAGGTGCAATTACCTCACCAATGTGGGGTGATTATTTTGGCTGTAGTAAAATGAAATCCTGCAAATAAAGTAATTACCTTATGAAATATGGTGATTATTTTGACAGGTTGCTTTTGCTCAAGGTAAGTAGGGTTTGAAGGTGCCTCAATTCACTTTTCCTTTCTTGAAACTTTCCCTTTCTCCCTCCTAGGGTTATTTCCTAATAGGGGGATATAGTAGTCTATAGTTTCCTTTTATAAAAAATTCCATTTCAAATGAAAGTTTCTATCTTTACTTGAAATTCCATATTTTCTAAAGATCTTTTAAGAATCGTTTATCATTGGAAACTCTTTTATTTATAGAAGGAAACTTAGGATTGACCATAGGCCGTTATTAGGTTGTAACCCTATTCCCTTCGAACTACGTGGACTTTGATCCATGTATTTCCATACATGGTACGTAGGCGTTCTTCATGAGGTTCAAGTCCGCCCTAGGATACTAAGTATCCTAGGTTTTCTTTCCCCTTTTTCTCTTTTATCTTTTTCCTTTATTTATTTGCTTATGTGGATGAATGAATGGATGACATGCATGCTGACTTGTAATGATAATTGTTTGATTTGTATGTGTTTAAGACTTTGATTTAGCCCAATTGAATTAAGAGACCGTTTAGGGCGATATGGGTGCCTATAGGCTTCGCCTAGAACCTTCCCATATCATAACTTAACCTCCAAATTCACAATCTTTGGTTTTCGAAAGATCTTTTTGCCTTACCATTTTTAAACATGGAGTCACTTGTTTTGGAAAATAAAACATTTTAAGGTTTTCTTTGTTTCCTTTAACAAATGAGGTGGCAACTCCCGTTCTATCCCATGTGGGCCACTTTCCAAGGTCCACACTAGGGGTGGTAAGGATATTGTGGTGAGACGCATAGAGTTTCTGCTCAATCTTGATGTTTTAGTTATTTTGAAGAGTTGTTTGAGTGGTTCACTTTAAGTAAAGTGTTAGGATTATACCCTAGAGCCAATCATGGAGATGATTGTTTAGGGATTAGGAACAATCAATTTATTTCATTTATGCATGTCACATTTATTATTGATTTAATAAAATGGCTTATTCTATTATGTTTATATGCATTATTTATATTTACATAATATGTCCATGGAGTTAGAGTTGAGAATATGAAATTACAAAGTATTGTAATTTTGAGACTGTAAATATATCTCTGTACTAAACTCCTAAATCATTCCTAGTTGAAGGTTCACTATGATCGATAGTAATGAACCATAGGACTAGTACTTATTAGGTTGGCTCTACAGGAGGATAGCTAGTCTCAAGCTATTTGTGTGTAGACACTACAACCAACAAGTGGGTGCCTATTATAGAATAGGTACACTGAATGTGACAAAAGATATGAGATAAACTGAATAGAGTTTTAACCTGCCTGTCAATCAGTTTCTCATTGTTATAGTGGTACAAGTAATCCTCAGACCTGAGACACCATGGTTGTCTTATACATATAGATTTAGAAGTTTGATAACACTAAGTGCAAATCCTTATAGGGGTCTGTAAGGGTGTTCATTGGCCCTACTGCTATGTGTGTGAAGGCATGTGAGAGATTAATAAGGAATCCACCACTCTCAGGAAAAAGGGAGTGAATGTCTCATATAGCATTCATTGAATTTAACTCATTAAATCCATGGGCCCATACTAGAATGAATATAGAAAAGAGTTTCCGTAAGTTCATCATTGAGTTGATAGTAACATATGAGTATAAAGTTATTGAACTAGGGACTTGACAAACTTCCATGTCCTATTAGTTCAATTAGAGACATTGTGTTGATGGAAGGATGTAATTGTAACCGATAAACTATAACAGAAGGGTTCTTTGTAAATGACTATTCACCTCATTAAAGACCACACCATGAGCCATATGCTAGGTGTTACTCATGGTTAGTAGAAGCCCTAATTGATATAAATGAGTTATAATCAATTAGGGAATTAAAAGGAGTTTCAATTAGACCATCTAATGGAAAGAGTTCCATTGTGCACATCTCGTGCTATCCCTACTACTTGATGATGTGAACCCAATGAGTCACACACTGATCATGCTAATAGAGCTTGAATGTCTATGAGCGAAAAGGCATAAGTGAATAAAAGAATTGTTCTTAAGGGGTAAGGTTGTATATGATACAAATTAGAGGGGTTATTGTGCAATTAAGAGTAATTACACAAAACCATTTAGGGTTTGAAGACCTCCCCTTGACCGGCCCTAGTTGGAGGCTATTTAAAGCCTTTATGATGTGATGACATTATCACTTGAAGCACTCTTGGAGGCTCCTAAGTGCTGGCCGAAAATTTCAACTCTCCCTCTCTCTCTCTCTCCTCTCTTCTCCTACTCTAGCATCAACAAGGAAAAGAAGGAAAGAACTTCAAGTTCAACCTAGGTGTGGATACCGTTGGTGGCAATACACTTGGACTGCTCATTCATTGCTTTCCGGAGACAAACCTTAGAGTAAAGGAGAAGACAAAGCTTGGAGCATAAAGGAGAAGACTTTGTTCAACTGTAAGTAATTCTACCCTCTTCTAGTTAGGGTTTGTTTTGTATTAAGCATAATTGAATTCATAGGATTGGGAATTGTAGGAAAATTTTAATTCTGCCTTTGTATGTTTTCCTCCCTATTCGATTCCCAACAGTGGTATCAGAGCCATGATTATGCCTAATACAAACTGCTTATGGGCTGGAATTTATGGTAAATTGATTGGTTAATAAATCTGGAATTTATGTTCATGCATTAAAGCTTGTTCTCTCTCATGGCCGAACCTAGGGTTTATGAACCCTAGGTTGTTTTCTCCTCTACTCTTCTTCTAAAATAAGTTTTAGAGCTGCTGGTTATTCAAGAGTTGAATAGGGATTGTGTTTGGAGAAGAAGAACAGTTTTCATGGTAGCCATGAAAAACCGTCAATTTTTTTTGCATGCCAAAATCAGAGTTCTTCTCCATAATTTTCGAGCCATATATGGTTAGAAAGCTCTTCGAATCAGCTTTCCAATCCAATAAACGGTTCGTCGATCCGAGTTTTGTAGTGAAAGTTATGAATTTTTTACTACAGGCTGTCAGGGAAGACAGTTTTGCTCAGGAATGATGCAACAGCCACAACTGTGAGTTTTTTATGGAGATCAAAGCCATGGCAATGGTTGCCACCACTTGGGTTATGTTCTAGACATGGTAGGGAAAGGTTCTCAAGCATTCGGATGCATCATAATTGAATTAAGATTCTATAACAAAAGGAAGAAGGAGAAAACCACCATGTTCAAATATGGGTTTTAGAACCCTAGGGTTCTTGCTACTGTTTTGTTATGAAACTTCTGTAAAATTGATGAATAATCATTATAGGTGATGATATATGATGTATAGATCATATTCTTTAAGTTTCAAAAGAGTCTTGATGCATAAAGAATCAAAAAGTTTGATTTCTTGGAAGAACACAGCAGGCTGTTTTTCTGCAGAAAGTCATCAATGGAGTTTCGTTTATAACTAGAGCTAGGGAACTCCAAATTGCATGAAACCACTTGAATTAGTTTGCTAAGACATGTAGGATACTAGGAAAAATAATTTGGTAGCCTGAATTAATCATCTTGCTGGGTTTTAAATCAATTTGTGACCATGGACAGTATGCTGTCAAATTCTGGACAGCCCACTGTTCTTGAATTGTTTAGAACAATTGGGAATGATTTGATCATCCAAACCACTTCAATTAGCTTAGTAATTTATGTAGGGACATGATAAAAAAGCTGGTTTTGTTGGTGGAGTCGAATTGATTGAGTTTTAGAAACAATTGTGACCATGGATGTCCTCCCATAGTGGTGCCAGCAAGGGTTCTTGAAACCCTAGTCAATTGTTGATGTTGGCAGCCCTCTTGGCCACTCCACATGTCTCCTAGGGCTAAGTCACGACCCTAGCAATTGTCCCCTTGGTTGTCCTTGGCTCTCCATGCTTGATGGTGACCATGGCAGTTTTGCCAAGCCATGGCAGCCCCCTAATTCATTAATTGCATTAATTGAAACCCTAATTAGGCTATTGATTACCTTAATTAAAGGGTTTAATGATTGGTCATTAAATGACCAATCATGGTCATTAATTATTAGGGCAAAATTAGTTGCATTTATGATGTCTAGGGTTTAGCGTTTAGGAAACCCTAATTCGTATTAATTAAACCCTAATTCTATTAATACATTAATTAATAACTAAACCTAGGAATTAATGTGTCTAACCTAGGGTTAAATGATTGATCATTAATGACCAATCATGATCATTAAAGGTTTAGTAATTAATCATTGGCATTTAATAGGTTTAAGGTTTAGGGTTTTAGAAACCCTAATTAGTGCATATTAATTAGGTGTAATTAGTATCCTAGGTGGCATTAATTAAACCCTAATCCTAATCATTAACACCGTATAAACCTAGGGTTTAAATGATTGGTCATTAATTGACTAATCATACGGCATTTAATGCATTACGGTTACGTTTAGGGTCTAGAGTTAATGCACTTAGGGTTTAGGGTTTTAGGAAACCCTAATGCACTAATTATTTAATAAAATGATTTTATTTAATTCCGAAATTGATTATTTAATTAATGGTGATTAATTTTATATTGTTTTAAATGGTTTAAAACACAATTTAGGATTAAATTAAAATTTGGAATTATTTAATTAAATGAAATTGTTTTGTTTAATTAAAGAAACCCTAATATTTGATATTAGAGTTTAATTAGGAGACTTTAAATGTTTCAATTGATTTGATTAATTGAAATTAAATGTCTTAAATGTTAAGACTTAATTAATTCTAGAAATTATGCATATCCTAATGAGATTGAGACACATTAATAAGATTAATGAATAACAATCAATAGAGTTACCATAATGCCCATATCCTTTATTGCTTATAGTTATTTCCTTTATTATGCAATATGATTGTATGGTTATGGATGGACGATGATTATGGACTATACCCCTTAAACTAATTGTGATTGGCCGTCTTATGAATGGGTTGTATTATTTTTCAAGAGTTGTAATTTAATTATGGTGATGTATTATTTATTTGGGGCTTGCATGCCACCTTCTTCTCTCTCTCTATCATTCTCTAATGTAACCCACATTCCCTTATGTATCCCTTTCTTTAAATTATATAAATATTATGTAATCGAGAGTGCACTAAGAAGTTTGGTGGACCTAAAGGAGCATGGTGGAGCCCTGCAAGCCAATGGTGGAGACCATCAAGCCTATGGAGGAGATTGAAGGACTTGAAAGCTTGGAGAAGACTTTTAAGAAAGCATGCTATGTTTTGAATGAATGTTTTACGATCACCTACACCCACCTTAGACCTTGGATTCAATCCATTGGCTTGAATTGAATCTTCTTAAAGTCCATAATCATCATAGTGGGAGCTTTTAATGAAATTAATAGTGATAGCTCCAAATCCAAAGATCGTTATATGTCACCTTAAAGGGACTAATATCGATAAGTGGATTTTAGATATAATGTTGTTATATTTTATTTATATGCATGAGATGTATGTTAAATTAGTTAATTTGATGAGACCCTTAAAACCCCTCTCTTTTAATATTACGTTGGAAATGGAGAATACATTAGGGAATGGATGCTTCATTGCCTTCCATCATTATAGGATAATTAAAGACATTACTTGAAACTATCATATATGAGATATCATGAGGTGCCTAAGCTGGTATATACCAAGAAACTAACATATGAGGTATATATTTGGTGAAACACACCTGTGTGAATGATGGGCTTAACTTAACTAGGAAAGTATTCCAAGAAACTAACATGTAAGGAGTATATTCCCTGGAGGCAAAACGATTAGAATTTGCTTATGAAGCAATAGACAAGGAGTTGTCCTTTTACTGTGGGTTAGAAGTCAAGAAACTAACATGTGAGGCTTTTAGGTCACAGTGGGACCCCAATCCCCATTAGGAATGAGATTCCCGAATTCTATTAGAGGGTGTATGGAATTTAATAAAATAGTGGGAGGTACCATATGATTAAAGACTCGATCATTATGGATTAAAAATGAAATCTAATTCTCTATTTTAATTTTTATATGTAGTTCATTGAAATGGCTCACCTCAACCCGTTATCCAAAATATTGGACACCAACCGTTTGACTGGATCAAATTGTCTTGATTGGCTTAAGAATCTAAAAATTGTTTTGGATTCCAAGAATCTTACCTATGCACTTCATAATCCACTTCCCATTGCTCCTGCTAAGGCTACAACTCAGCAAGAGAAAGACGTTTAACGAAAGCGCATGGACGACGATCTCATGGCAAGGTGCTATATGATGGTATTTATGAGTCTCGAGCTTAAAAAGCAACACGAGTCCATGGGAAGTGCTTATGAGATTTTTCTCATGATACAAGAGTTGTATTTACTTGAACTGAATGAAGCTGCTACTTCCAAGTCTAAGCTTAAGCCCAAAGGCATGGGCATAGGCAAGGGTAAGAGTACTCGAAGGAAAAATAAAGGTAACAACAAAGCCAAAGGAACCTATTTTCACTGCGGCAAGGATGGGCACTGGAAACGTAACTGCCGGGAGTATCTGGATGCTCTAAAGAACCAACCTTTGGAAGGTATGGATCATGCTCTAAACTAAATGTTAGTTGTATGGAGCATGAGTTCTAAATTGAATGCTAATAAACCTAAGAGAACAAGAGATGAGAACTAATACATAATGATGTATGTAGAGTTTTCTCTTACTTTACAAACTTTACCGATGATTCAGTCTAGGTTTGGGTGGTTGTACTTAATGAAGTACAAATCTGAAACATTTGAAAGGTTCAAAGAATTCAGATATGAAGTAGAGAAACAAACCAGTAAAAGTATTAAAGCTCTTCGATTAGATCAAGAGGCAAATATTTAACCGGTTAATTTTTAGATCATCTTGTTCAAACAGGCATTCTTTATGGACACCTCCTAGAGCACCACAACTTGATGGTGTGTCAGAAAAGAGGAAGATGACCTTATTAGATATGGTCCGATCCATGATAAGTTACAACAACCTAATATTATCCTTTTAAGGATATGCCCTAGAAACTGCCACGTACCTGTGAAATAGAGTTCAAACCAAGGCTATCCCTTAGAACCTATACGAGATATGAAAAAGGAAAGCACCATGCCTTAAGCTTGTTAAGGTATAGGATTGTATTAAATATGTAGAGACATATAATGCAACTAAAATTGGAAATCAAGATAACTTGAATGTAGGTTTGTGGATTATCCTAAAGAGAGTTTAGGATACTAAGCCTATTATCCTGATGAACAAAAGGTGTTTTGTTTGTAAGTTTGCAATCTTTCCTGAAAAAGAGTTTATTCAAGAAGGAAGCAACAACAAGAAAATAGAATTCAAAGAGTTTTCTAATGAGACACAAACTGACATTGATGCAACCCTTGTCCCTGTTGAGATAGAACCCATTATTGTATCATAATTGTACAAAGGTTTAGTGGGAGTGCGATCACATTTATGGTCTTATAAGTGGATGACATTCTACTTATTAGGAATAATGTAGAGATGTTATCATAAGTGAAAGATTGACTTTCACAGAATTTCTCCATGAAATATTTAGGAGAACCATCCTATATTCTAGGAATAAAGGACTATAGAGATAGATCTTAAAGGATGCTAGGTCTCTCCCTATCAATGTACATAGACAAGATTTTGAAAGGGTTCAAAATGCATGATTTCAAAAGATGTCTAATTCTTGTCAGACATGAAATCAAGTTGTCTAAAAACATATGTCATGCTATGTACATGACTAGATATTAGTTTTGCTGTAAATGTTATGAGTAGATATTAGGCAAACCCAAATAAAGAACACTAGGAAGCAATCAAGGCTATCTTTAAGTTCTTGAGAAGAACTAAAGGACCTATGCCTTGTCTATGGAGAAAGAAACTTGAAATGGTTAGTAAAACGGACTTAGATTTTCAATCTGACGATGATGATAGGAGATTAACATCGAGGTATGTTCTCACCTTAAATGGTGGAGTTGTAAATTAGAGCACATTGCTGCATGTTTGGATTAAGAGGTTCATTACTAAACTAGGAGTGGTTCCTGACATTGAGAAGCCTTTACTATTATTTTTGTGACAACAATGGGGCTATTGCTCAAGACTAGGATCTACGGTCTCATCAAAAGTCTAAACTTTAAGTGGCTATTCCAAGTGATTAGAGAGATAATTGGAAGAGTTGACATATATATATAGAAGATTTAATCCAATAGAGAATGTTAGAGATCCCTTCACAATCCAAGTTCAGTTGGATCAACACTGACAGGAAATGGGTATGAGATACATGGTGGATTGGCTATAATGCAAGTGGGAGATTGTTAGGATTATGCCTTAGAGCCCATTATGGAGATGATTGTTTAGGGATTAGGAACAATTAATTGATTTCATTTATGCATGCCACATTTATTATTGATTTAATAAAAGAGCTTATTCTATTATGTTTATATGCATCATTTATATTTACATAATATGTCCATGGAGTTAGAGTTGAGAATATGAAATTACAAAGTGTTGTAATTTTCAGACTGTAAATATATCTCTGTACTAAACTCCTAAATCATTCCTAGTTGAAGGTTCACTATGATCGATAGTAATGAACCATGGGACTAGCACTTATTAGGTTGGCTCTATAAGAGGATAGCTAGTCTCAAGCTATTTGTGTGTAAACACTACAACCAACAAGTAGGTGCCTGTTATAGAATAGGTACACTGAATGTGACCAAAGATATGAGATAAACTGAATGGAGTTTTAACCTGCCTGTCAATCCGTTTCTCATTGTTATAGTGGTACAAGTAATCCTCAGACCTGAGACACCATGGTTGTCTTATACATGTAGGTTTAGAAGTTTGATAACACTAAGTGCAAATCCTTATAGGGGTCTGTAAGGGTGTTCATTGGCCCTACTGCTATGTGTGTAAAGGCATGTAAGAGATCAATAAGGAATCCATCACTCTCAGGAAAAAGGGAGTGAATGTCTTATAGCATTCATTGAATATAACTCATTAAATCCATGGGCCCATGGTAGAATGAATATGGAAAGGAGTTTCTATAAGTTCATCATTGAGTTGATATTATTAAATGAGTATAAAGTAATTGAACCAGAGACTTCATAGACTTCCATGTCCTATTAGTTCAATTAGAGACATTGTGTTGATGGAAGGATGTAATTGTAACTGATAAACTATAACAAAAGGGTTCTTTGTAAATAACTATTCACCTCATTAAGGATCACACTATGAGCCATATGCTAGGTGTTACTCATAGTTAGTAGAAGCCCTAATTGATATAAATGAGTTATAATCAATTAGGGAATTGAAAGGAGTTTCAATTAGACCCTCTAATGGAAAGAGTTCCATTGTGCACACCTCGTGCTATCCCTACTACTTGATGATGTGAACCCAATGAGTTACGCACTGATCATGCTAAGAGAGCAAGCTTGAATGTTTATGAGAGAAAGGGCATAAGTAAATAAAAGAATTGTTCTTAAGGGGCAAGGTTGTATAAGATACAAATTAGAGGAGTTATTGTACAATTAAGAGTAATTACACAAAACCCTCTAGGGTTTGAAGACCCCCCCTTGGCCGGCCCTAGTTGGAGGCTATTTAAAGCCTTTATGATGTGATGACATCATCACTTGAAGCACTCTTGGAGGCTTCTGGCTGAAAATTTCAGCTCTCCCTCTCTCTCTCTCTCCTCTCTTCTCCTACTCTAGCATCAACAAGGAAAAAAAGGAAAGGACTTCAAGTTCAAGCTAAGTGTGGATACTGTTGGAGGCAGTACACTTGGACTGCTCATTCACTGCTACCTGGAGACAAAGCTTGGAGTAAAGGAGAAGACGAAACTTAGAGCATAAAGGAGAAGACTTTGTTTAACTGTAAGTAATTCTACCCTCTTCTATTTAGGGTTTGTTTTGTATTAAACATAATTGGATTCATGGGATTGGGAATCGTAAGAAAATTTTAATTCCGCCTTTGTATGTTTTCCTCCCTATTCGATTCCCAACATAAAGTGATCTGGGTTTTGTCCCACCTGACGCCGAATATCGGAGGTTTGTCAGCTGAGCTAGGCAAGGCTATTTTCTACCTTAGAGAGTTGAGGGGTTGGTGCATTTTTTTCTGATTTATTTTCTTTAGTGTTTGTGGAGCAAATATGAAGTCGGGTTCTATTTAATTTGATGCTCATGGGTTCTATTTGGAGTGGAAAAGCATTGTTGAGGGAGGTTTTGTGGGCTAGAGCCATTTTCCTACTGATGGAGTTGATTGATCTGCTTTTAGTTGCAAAATGGCTCTAGTTTGGCTAAAGGATTGCACTTCTTGACTAGGCAAAGGTAAGCCTTTTGGAGGTGTTGTCCAATTTTTTCCTTATGTTTTTTTGAATGGGGAATTTCTCTGTGGCATTTATGTTTGGAAAATACTTGTCTCCACCCTTAGGTGGAGGTGCTCCTTCCCTCTTCCCACTCATATTTCGCTAATTGCCCAAATAAAGAAAGAAAATTTGATTGTGTGTATGCATTCTCATATTTACATAATTGTGAACACGTTTTCATAAATTTATATTTGAGTGTTATATGTTTATGTTAACATGAATGTCTACGCGTGTGTGTGTGTGTGTGTGTGTAAGCATTATAAGGGTTTCTTGATGAGTTGTTTTTGGAGGTAGAGTTTGCTGTTAGAATAGTACTGGAGGGTGGAGTTTGGACATTTGGCATTCTGCCTGTTATTTTCCTAATGGATTTTTGATGTAATGGGCATATAAATCGTACCTTACTGGGGGTAGTCCTTAATGCAGGTGAGATTCTTGAGGCCGGGAAACGTGCATGAGGTTCTCCAAAAATCATCAAAGGATTATGTCCAAGCATCTGTTGGTATAAGCAACAAAGGGAAACTCTTGGTGCCAAAGCTGTCGCATTGTGTTGCCAAAGGCATTGTGGAGGATTCACTGCAGCCTGAGTAGAGATCTGTAAATTCCTCTCCCCAGAGCAAGTTTCCATGGTGAGATATTGTTCGTCCAATTGCAAACGCAGGCTCCTAACTACTCGTAGCTTTCACTGTTTTATCTTTTGATTCAAGGTTCCGGTATCACAAAATATGGAGTAGTTCAATTTTGGAGCTGACAAAAGCCTCCGACCCTCGTAAAAAAAATTGGTTTTAGGAAATTGGATCCTGTGAAAGACCGAATATTCTTGTTTATACCCCATGAGTCAAGTAACCTGTGACACCAAATCTAGATCACAAAAATAAAATAAAAAATTAAGAACGAAGAATATTGGTTGCTGAAAAGGGAATTTAGAGAGGCGTATTGTACAGTCACAACCTACACGTAAAAAGTCATGCTTACTTTCAGAACCTGAATCATTGGTCTAGGTGAAAATTTTGATTCATTCAAATCGGATGTCAAGTTCGTCAATCTCATGCTGTCATTAAAGCTTGCCTATTAGCTAGAAAAAACTTGTTCTATGAATAAGATTAGTCCACCTAAACTACAGATTTTGGGAAAAAAAATTCTACAAAGTTATCCATCCACCTAAAAAATTAAAAACTTGCTTTCTCTGTCGTAAAAAATTTCATTTTACAAAATTGTTCCAAATGATATTTTTTTAGTTGACAATGAGATCAGTTTTCATATATTTTTAATTTTTAATTTTTAATTTTTAATAAAACTCTTTAAGATGTTTAAACAAAGAGAGTGGCGCCGGGAAGTGTAAATGACCTAAAATCCTTTTAAAGGACAGATTTTGAAAGTATATTGCTCCACTACATTGTGTTGTATATTGTGGGTACAAAATATTAGATGTCATGAATTAGCACAATAATCTCACCAGAAAAGTATGATACCTTGTAGCGAAGTTTATAAGCATCACGTTGAGCAACTTGGGTCAAGAAGCTTCCGTGTAGAAGCACCTAGAAATTCAGGCATAGGATGGGTTAAATGGAAAACATTAAGAGATGCGTATAATACAGAAGAGATTGGTTAAATATATGAACAATGGCCAAGATTGGGCACATCTTAAAATTAATAAAAATACAAGATACAAAATACAAATATATGAACACAATGCAGCAGCAGCGCTGGAACAAGAAATGGCTCAGCAATGTCAGAGCTCTGACAGAATGGCAGGGATGTAATGAGATAACTCTGCTGTGAGAGACTGAAACCCATTCACAAGCTGTGTGTGAAATTCTTGGTCTTCCTCTCCAATCAACCTAAAGTGTACCCGGATGGCACGCTTGCAAACAGCCATGAATTCAAGTAGAGCAGCAATAAGCTGCTGCAGTTCCTGTGAACGCAGCCTCGTTGCGGGTTCACCAGACAGGAAGGCCGTGCAAACACTCAGGACTCCACTGTTCACCTGCGATATGCAACTTGTTAAGATTAAAATTAAAATAAAAATAAAAAACGAGGAAGAATTCATTTTGAAAATATGTTGTCCAAGTAGATCAACACAAATGAATTTGTGGTTGGTCACACTAAAGGAGTACAGGAAAGGAATATTTAAAAGGCATATTCACCAAGTATAAAATTGACTCATCCTGGACATTGCTTTGGATTGAAAAAACCAATACGACAGAGAAAGCAAAATATGTATAACAATCAAGTCAATGCAACTCACTTGAACTGCAACACTGCCTTGAAGTATTCTCTGTAGACTCTGGAGACGTGGGAGTTGATCCCCTTCAGAGCTGCGAGGCTCTTCAAGCTCATTTCTTAGTGCAGCTGTCCGAGTTTCAATCATTCCAATTGCATTCTCTACAGGGGAGAACTCAAGAGATTCAGATTTAATTACCAAGAGCCTATTCACTAGAGCAGGAAATGAGCCCTCAGTTTGAAGAACCGTTCGTCGCTTCCATTGATCTTCCAGTCCACCTTGGGTCTTTCCATTTTTCGTAAATGGGGTATCAAACAAGAAGCGGTCAAAGACACGTGCACGGACACTTCCAGTGGAAAGAGAAAATATTCTCTCTCTTCTGCTTCCCAGATCTTCATCTTCCATGACTGGATCAACAGCAGTTATCTGCAGGTAGCAAACTCCAGGCTGCAACTCATCTGCCTTGACTTGTCTAGAATCTGGAATTATGTGCAGGGTGTGATTGCCATCCATCCTAGACTCATATATATGACTAAGTTTCTCCATTATGTCACCCAGCCGCACATCACGGGGCTCTCGGTATACATACTCCTTTCTATCCAGCTTCCCGAACCTAGCACCATAGAATCCCACCCTATAGTATGTGGCATCAGTGAATGGTATTGGGCTAGATTCCTGCTCAAGGATTGATTCATATATATTAGTCAGCATTGTGTGGCACTTTGCCAGCTGTCCATATGCTCTTCGGCTTTTATAAACCGGAATTACAAGTTCCAAAATGCTTGCACAGAAATGATAGAGCTCAGCTTGAGAGAAAAGCTTATTTGCAAGTTGAAGGTATTTTACAGCAGAGTCAACTGTGAGTTTGGAAGCACCATATCCCTCTACCTCAGCTGCAGATGCCTCAGAAGTAATCTCACTGCTGACCATGGGGCATATTTTACGCAGGGCACTCACATGATCTCTGCTCCAAACACCATCATTTCTACCAACAAGGGCCTACAACAAAATAAATTAGACAATTGAGCATATAACGGAAAAAAGCATCAAGCATCGGTCTACAAATTATGGGGTCATCTTTTTGCGTATAGTGTGAAAAGTCCATTAGAATTATTACAAAATTAATTGGAAATAAGATCTAAAGACCCCTGTAGAAAGGGAAGTAATATTGGTATATTTAAACCCATCACCACGAATTAGACTTTCAAGTTAAAGAGCACAGGACTGGTACATCTTAGGTGTCCTACTTTTACGAAGTCCATTTCGAACATCATTATTGTTTAACTAACATTAAAACTTGTACTACTTTCTAACCTACGTTGTTTGTAGTGCATCTATTGTGCTGGACCATTCCCTTTTTCTTTCAGAGTATATTTAATAAATTGCTTCAGGAGCAACAAAATTTATCACTTCTAACATATTTTTCATCAACTTTGACAATCGTAAAAAAAGAAGTCAATACACAATTGGACAGCCCAAATGTAGAATACAGAAGCATAATAGAGTCAAATCAATAATAAACGAGTTAAACCAAGAAGAAAAAACAAAGAGTGTTTTAACATCCAGTTGTTGTCCTTTGGATCCAATGTGTCATGTTTAGAGTTAAGCATGGCAAACATTTAGTGATCTTCAGATGTGGAGACTTAAACGTTACTTGCCTTCCTGTTACCATGGTCATTATAGTGATTAGTCGATTCTTGCATTCCCCTCGCAAATCCCACTTGAAAGTAACATGTCAAATTATGAGTATTTAAAGAATGCTCCAGCGAAAGGTCTTGTGTTCTAAATTTATTAAAAGAATCAGATCTTGTTACATTGATTGGTTTGATGATTGACAAATTAGAGATTAGCTTTACTTGTCATAGTTGTCAAAATGCATAAAAAATATAATATTCTGAATTTTTATAAGCTTATAAAATGGATGCTTTGTGAGAAATTTATTTTCATGGTTAATTTCACAATTAATATAATTTTGAGGTTAAAAAAAAATAATACTCCTTCCATTCCTACTTGACTCTCCCCTTTGAAATAACACGCTTTTTTAGGTAACTCCATTAAATACTTTCAAATCAATACTTAAGTTTAAAAATTTTAATTTTGCCCTCAAGTGTACAAAACATTGGAAAGAGAAAAGGCATTTTTAAGGATAGTTTAGGAAATCAAACAAAAAGAATCATTGACTTTTTGAATGTGACAATTATTTTGGAACATCCCAAAATGGAAAGGAGGCCACTTACATTGGAACGGAGGGAGTAATAATAACAACCTTGGACAAGTTACTTTGTAATCAAATACAATTAAGTTAGACAAATGGTGTGGACGTAATTGGATAAGGGTACGAAACTAGAAGAACCAACATATGCTAATTATTAGGAAACCAATTTCGTGAGACTCTCATCCCATTCCTACACGTCTCCCAGTATGAGTATATATATATATATATATATATATATATTTTAATAGGGAATCATCCCACAACAGGGCCTTTGGACCCACCCATGGAACCTAAACCCTTGGGGAGACTAGCACAGCAACCCACCGCCACGGCCTCCCACTTAAATCTTGGGTTGTCATATATATATATATATATATATATATATATATATATATATTTTAACAGGGGAATTATCCCACAACAGGGCCTTTGGACCCACCCATGGAACCTAAACCCTCGGGGAGACTAGCACAACAACCCACCGCCACGGCCTCCCACTTAAATCTTGGGTTGTCCTAGTGGGGAATCGAATCTGTGGCCGTGTGCCTAACCACATAATCACAAGTTCGCCCTTACCAACTGGACTACCTAAGGGTGGGTTATATATACATACATTCACCATAGTAGTGGGATTATTTGTATGCAAAAAGAAAAACAAAAAAAGGTATGGCGTCGATCTATGAGAGTCGTTTGTGAGTTTAGTCCTTCTCATGTGTATTCACTTGAGATTATGGTGGGAGTTTGAGATTTTTGGTACACAATAAGTAAATCGATTCGGATTGAGAGTTGGGAGCATCTTATTTGGATATTTTATGGGATCAACTAGAGGTAAGTGGGAGTATAACCTACTGTATCTTTTTCTAAAATAAATTATTTTATTCATATTATGCAATTGATTTATGTATCTGTCCGAAAATGTTACTCTATGAGCCAAGTAAAATATGTTTATTCATTTCTTTGTTTTGAATAATTATCTGATTTGAATGACTAATTTATGAAAATATGTTTAGTCAATGTCTTTAATTTGATAATTAAATTTTAAATGTATTTAGATCTCTGGTTTGGCTATATGATGCCTAACCCTAGTCAGTAGGGGTCAATTTACTGGCCTTTGGTTCCAATGCTCTGGCCCGGTCAATAGGGGATAGTATTGATTTTTGGCACCAATGCTCTATTTGAGTATCCTCTTGATAGGAACACCGTCTGGACCTTCGGGTCAATTTGTTTGAACAGTCTGTATGGTTAGCCAAAGTTCAAATATAATTATTTTGTTATATTCTGACATGAAATTCTGAAAATTAGTTACCGATCTATTCTCTAATATGAATTTTCTAAAGTATCTGAATAATGGTTTTGATGGTTTCTGAATATTCTTTTGATAAATCTTTAAAATGGATTTTCATGGAAAGCATGTGATTTGTATAAACTGATTTTCTGAAAAAATTCGTGCGATTGGCTTGGCTTATTCTCGTGAATGTTATGCTCACCCTTACAATTATTTTTCAGATCAGTGATCAGTGGACGGATAGTTTTCTCAATATGTTCAGGTTGCAAACAACGTGGTCGACTTAGGCTTTATTTGAAGGATTTATTAATTTATATACTTTTGTATTGGACGACTATTAAAATTGTGATTTAAACTAATTTTTGGAGTTACTCTATAGATATTCGAAAGATTTTGAATGGTTTGAGTTCACACCTTTAGATTTGTTTATTTCAAGTTCGGGGGGTGACAATCAATGCAATCACTGAACTAGTGACCCCACTATTACTGAATTATATGTCATATACTATTGTCATACATAGTATGTGTGCGTTATTTTTGGTGAATGAGTCACCAATTACACATCTGTAAGCAATTTGCTACATATGAAAAAAATAAATAAATAAAACATTAAACCTTATAATAAAAAACTATTTTTGACAAAATCCTTCCTACCATTGAGCACAAATATAACAAAAAGGAAACAAAGCGCATAAGTTCAAAAATAGTGCATTAAGTGATGACTACTCAACATAATTTTCTATATCTAAGCAATATATGACAACAATCTAACCATGAAAACAATGCATTTTAAGATTCACTTCAAAGGTATTACAACAAATTTAATTAACCATTATATACTTATATGAGAACTTTGAAGACAATTTATGGTTAAAAAGCTTTTCCTCGCACTGCTTGTTAACTTTTCTTTTAAATAGGACGTCTGAAGTTATCAATAATATAGATAGTTTACTAAGGAAAATTATAGAAACCTCCCTCGGAGGTTTTTGAAACAACATAAACATCCTCAACAAACACTCCCACCCCCCCCCCCCCCCCCAAAAAAAAAAAAAAAAAAAAAAAAAACCCACACAAACATTTTACACTATGAAATGGCCCTATAATTGACTAACCTAGTTGCAATACCTATACTAATCAAACATTCTTAATAACAACGACGACAAAATGACAATGACAGCCATTAGTTTTCATAGCATTGAAATTTTCAAAAGTTAGTGTGAATTATACGAGTCATTATTATCATTATTTTTATAGAGTAAAGTATACTAATTCATAAAGAAAAGGCTGAAGTCCCATTGAAAACTACAAAGAAAGTAAACCAAAACAGAATAGTATTATTATTATCATTATTATTATTATTATTATTATTATGAATTGCAATATTTCTTTCAATACATAAATGGGAAAATCATTCATTGTTTAATATAGCAAAACAAATCATACTATCTTTTCCTCATTAAATTAATATCTTCGCAACTAGGAGTAAAACTGTGACGCAACTATTCTATCACTTGTAATGTTAGACCTGAGTCAAATGATAGGTTTTCCAAAACCTTAAGAAGGGTCAATATTACTTCAACACATCTTTAGTTCAAATAATAAGCATCTTTACATGTCTGATGTAAGTTTGCATTCCAAACACTCATGAGAGCGTGTTACCTGCATCACAACACCAGTAACAGCCACAGCACACTGCGCAGCTTCTGCCCAAGATTGCATCTCCTGATGTGCATCACATAAATGCAGTAACCACATTATGTGAAGATCAGGGACAGGGGCAAATGCCATTGCAAGTTTATAGAAGCTCTCTGCAGCTGCATATCGATCACTAGTCATCACTGAGGCCTGTGAGAAAAGATGCAACCAATGTTATAATGTGTGTAACATCGTTTATTCTTTTATAAGATGTCAAAGTGGCCACAAAGGATGTTAGACTTTACCAATAGTGCATGTTCCAGGCTAGCATCAAGGGCCAGAAGAAGACTGTCAGAGAGATATTTCACCTCAGACCAGGACCACCGGTTCTCTGCCAATCCTTCTGGGACTGCAACAAGAGCAGTCTCATGAAGTCCACACTCCCTTAATAGGTAGGGGCTCTTAGCTTCATCTGCCATTTCATCCAAAGATTTTCGAAGACGCCGTGCCTCACCACTTTCTTCAAGTGTTCCATCAGACTTCATCTGAGTCACTTGCACATCAGACATCAACTCTGACAAAGTAATAGTCAGCACAACCCTCAGCCTTGCTGTCTGCATAAAGTAATAGAAAGAGCTCTGCAAAGTGAAAGAAGATAATTCTAGTCAGGAAGTAACATTAACAAGAGTAGCAATCCCATGAACATTGTTAAATTTCCAACTTAAAAGCCTAAGCTTGTAAGTGGAGGGCCCAAACAGGTATGTGAAGCTATGTTTAACTCGATATTTAATCAATGTGGGATGTGGGACTTCCCAACACTCCCCGTCACGTGCAGGCCTAACAAGATTCAAATGGCCTGTTACGTGGATAACAAAGACGAGCTCACAAATATAATGGGCCTAGGAATGACATGCTTTGATACCATGTGGGATGTGGGATACATCAAAGAGCCTACCCTCACGAGCATCTGGAGCCCAATAACGGCCCTTTTCCTGATGTTATCATTCCGGAAAACTGCAAGCCGAAGAAGATGGAAAGTGATTTGCTTTAAGAAACGATCATTCTCCCTTGCCATTAGTGTTGCTCCATGAAGATTAAAGACATTGTTGAACACAGGAAACAAAGCTTTCCAAAAAGCCAGTGGTTGATTTCGTGAGAAGAAGCTCATAAATATGGCTGTGATGCAATCAAGTTTTCCATAATCGGTAGCGATGCTATGGGATGCTGCAGTTGTGGAAAATTTCTCAGTTATTTCCAAAACCTGAAGACTTATAGCAGCACTCAAGTTTTCTTCCCACAGCTCCTGAAGTGCAGGTGACAGTTATTAGCTAATTAAAATAACTGGAGAAAACATTGACTAAAAAGCTCTAGATGACACTTTTTTTCCTGTTTTGGGGGGGGGAAGGAATGGGGCAGTTGCAGCGACTAAACAAAAAATGATAGACAAAACAACAGTACATGCTATTACAAGCTTCTCTGTTAACAGTACCAGTTTTTGCCTCAATAGTGGATGCAAAGATTCTCTTAGTGCTTGGGCCGAAGCTCCAATCCTAGAAGATTGTGCCTGAGCAAGAGCTTCTCTCAAGGAATATGGTTGGCTAGGGGAGCTTAACTGGGAATTCACTCTCTGCCACAAATAACCATTCTCAGGTGTCCCCTGAGGCTGTATAAGAGAGATTCAAGACGTATGAGGATACATTAAAAGGTGCAGTTTCCTACATTATAACAATGCAAGAGTTTGGACCATGACGAGTTAAGAAACTATTGAAGAATGAAAATAATAATAATAAGGCAAGGATATTATTCCGCTATCAAGCAGTGAGTAACAAGGACTACACAGACAAAATACAAGAAAGCATTAAATATTTGAAGCTAACGAGGAAAAGCAATCAAAAAAAAAAAAAACTCACTCTGACTTCTTGCCGGGATGCCTCAGACAGATAATTGTTAATTGCAGGAGAAAGTCTATCAGAGTACTTAGGGGACACAGGTCCATCACCAACTGGGCTGCGAGAACTACTGGCCATAAGCATGCCATCAGTAGGATTTCTCTGCTGTAAAATTTGTTACATAAAATTAGTATACAGGTAAAAACATAAGAAAAAAAGAGCTGGAAGAAAATATAGATATCCAAAGTCAACTGTACTGCATCAGAAAAATAATATTAGAACCTAAGTAAGAACCCAAAATAGAAAAAAATACCAGCTACTGAATTGTACAAGTCTCTATTGTAAAGAGTTATGTTCAATTGTTTATGTTGCTTATTACATCAAGGGTACTTTCATGCCTTCACATTCACAAACATCTATAAGGATAGAGTCTGCCATAGTTTGGAATGGCACTCTCTCTCCTATCTTCTTTCTTCTCTCCTCTACTTCTGTCCTTGACTTCCTTACATGGTATCAGAGCAATCTGAAATATCTCACTTGTAGCTTCATTCTTTTTCCTCTTCTCTTAATTTTCTTCTATTCTTTGTGATTGGGCAAAGTATAGGTCCTTATAATCAATCAGAGAGGGGCCCTTGCGATCAAGATTGAACCTGAGACTCTGACAGAAACAAAGGGTTCTGTCATTAGTTTGTTACTAATGTCAGCAATTAACCAGACATGTCCAAAACAGTAGTAAAAGGTATCATCTGGTGTGGAATCCCCTCCTGAGCATGGACAAGTAATTTAAACGGGGCTTTGAAGCTGAGAAAGAGGCTATTAAAAGCCATTTTTCGTCAAATCTGATTTGCGAAGTGTTTTTCCCAGACCTTCTGTTCGCTAAGTTGCACTCAATTTTTCCTTCGTTTAACCATTGCCCTAGGGGTGTCCTGTGAAGGGACGACAACCCTCTTCTCAATTTTGAAAATGGGATTCATTTAGAGAGGTTCTTAAGGCTTATTGTGAGGTGTACAATTGTCCTTTCTTAAATTTGTTCCATTTGGAACACGTCTTTGATTTTGTATTGCTTCATAAGGTTGTTTTTGTTGCTTCCCATATGGAAAATCGCATTCTTGTGATGGGTCACCACTGATTTGTGATTGGGCTCATGAAAAATCAGCATATTTTCCGTGTTTTTGGGGATGCAATCTCTTCTTGTGTGGCTATTTTTGCTGTGAATTGCTTATGGCCGCCCCTAATGGTGTTAAGACTATTCCGACGTCTTCTATTGACTGTTTGTATGCTAATCATCTCCACATTGTTGACTGGCACAAAATATTAATTATGGGAGGTTTATGATGTTTTCTCCTTAATCTATCCATGTTCCCATTTTCCTAGTGTTGGAAAGTACCACATCCCACATTGGTTAATTATAAAATTTGACAGGCCATTATATACTTGTTTGGGCCCTCCATCTAACAGCTTAGGCTATTAGGCTGGAAACTTAGTACCTAGATTTGAAAACTTCGCAACTGAATCAATTCAAGTCTACCAACGGATACCCAAGAAAAACCTTGTATTCAAATACTATTTTAGTAATACCTCAATCATCTACTTCAACTAAGGTTTGTCTTCATAAAGATATTCGATCTTGTCCCCAATATCCTATTTCTAAGTTTGTTTCCTTTTCTAATTTAACCCCTACTTACTCTCCATCTAGTGTTTTCACTCCTGAATCTAATCTATAGGCTTTGTCTTCTCCTAGATGGAATTGTTCCATGGATAAGGAAATGGATGCACTGCATACGAATGATATGTGGGATTGAAAACATTACCTCCAGAAAATAGGTTGTTGGGCGCCATTGGGAATATGCCTTTTTTTTTTTTTTCTCTCAAGGGGAGTATAATATGGGATGTTTGTTGAAAAATGGCTATTTATGGTTTGAAACAATGTCCTAGGGCTTAGTTGGATGAGTTTAGAGTTGTGGGAGCTAAGTATTTTAAGAGAACCACTTCTAATTACTCTGTTTGTGCAAATACAACAACGAGGCATTCATCATTATGCCTGTGCATGTGGATGATATAGATGTTATAGTTAACTATGTCAACAATATTGATGAACTAAAAACTCATTTGAGAAAAAATTTTCAAATGAAGGATTTGCGTTAGGCACGGTATTTTCTATGAATAGAAGTTGCAAGATCTTGTGAGGAGTTTCTCTCTCACAAATGAAACATGTTACTGATCTTTTAATTGAGATAGGGATGTTAGGAGCAGTCAGTTGAAACTCCTACAGATCCTAATTTCAAATCAAACAAGGATGATGGTGAATTCTTAACAGACTCGGGAAGGTATATAAGATTTCAGGGCAAATTGATATATCTTACAAGGACATGTCCCAATATCACTTTTGATGGAGGTGTAAGCCAAATTACATAGAATCCTCATCAACCTCATTGAGAGGCAATTTAATTTTGAGATATTTTAAAAAATGCTCCACACATGAACCTTGTATTTTGGCCTTCCAAAACTTTAGATATCATTAGCATCTTCAATGAAGATTGGGTGGTGATTGTCTAAATAGAATATCCTTTACTGTTTATTCTACCTTTCTGGAAAGATATCCAACATGGAAATGCAAAAAAGACACTGTTCTCCCCATATTGGGTGCAAAGGTTGAGGCGAAGTAAGGGTTACAATGTGTACAACATCTAAAATCGTTGTGGGTAAAATTTCTTTATAAGGGATGGATTTTCTGCCATGTATATTGCTATTTACCTATGTTGGCTAAGTACCATAAAATCACAAAGCATATCACACTTGATTGTCACTCTATGAGAGATATTGTGATGAAGAAACAAATTACTAGGTCATATGTTAAATCAGAGAATCAACTCAGATATATTTTTACCAAGGCTTTAGGGAAATCTTTCTTAATCTTTGCAGCAATCTGGGCATGGCATGATGCATTTCTAATATTCATAAACAGATACAGCAAGGATAGAGCCAGCCCTAGTTTCCTCAGAGAACATGTTACGATATATTCAATGATGCAAAAGTGCATAGGAAAATGTGAAAGTGCACAAAAAATGCTGCAAATAGTATAGTAAAATGTGAAAATGCATAGAAAATGGTGCAAGCACATTGTCCCATACACTTTTTGCTACGTTAAATGTATCTTAACGTATGCCCTAAGGGCATACATTAACAAGACCCTTATTTATTTTTGGTTCTCTTCCCTTTCCTTTCTTCTCTTTCTCTACCCTTGTGCCTAGTTCATTTTGCCAAAATGCACTCCTAGAGTCCCAAACAACATTCAAATTATAGCATTCCACTCAGAAATTATGAAATATGAACACTGCAGCACTAATCAAAATATTTCTTCCAAATAATAAAATCATAGCTTATCAACTAAGACATACAACATTGAAGCTGAAAAGTACATATAGCATCCAGAAAATTCAAGTCATGTGATCAAGAAGGCAATTGTATTTTTAAATAGTACAGTAACCTCAAAGAGAATTAGGCATTCCTCCAGGAGTTTGAAAAATAATCTGGTACGAGCAATGCTTTGCTGCCATGCCTTGACAAGCGATGCGTCATCTAGATTGCGTACAATTTGCAAAATAACAATCAAGACTTCACGCTTTTCAACGGAATTTAGGTTGTAGAAAACAGGCATCTCATCTAGGATCTGCACTTAACACAATTTCACATATTAAGAAGATTATACGATCAATTAGAAAAAAACTTTGAATTGTAATAAAGCATCAAGGCTAAAGAGATGTTGCATTAAGACTTGATTTGTGAGGATCTGTTTTATTAATAGGGTGGATTATGGCTTGATGCATGGTTAGCGTCGTTAATTCCATGATTTGTCAGATGATTTCACGCATGGGTATTTCATGTGTATGCTATTATGATGTTTGAACGTGTTTTGAAACTTGTTTTATGCATTTGAGTGTCCGGCTTCGTTTGCAACTTTGCAGTTTAGGTTGCAAAATTTTGGCTAAGTGTTAGAAAAAGTGACTTTTCATTCATTTTTCAGTATAATTTTTGGTGATAATTAATAAGTCTCTGGGATTTTATTATTGTGCATTGATTGCTTTACTTGCATGATTAATTTTGAGAATTTTGTCGGCAACCAGCATCTGTAATAAAACTTGAAAATGTTTAAATTGAAATATGTAATTAATTATGGTAATTTGGCCACTAGGCCATTAGGTCAAGTAAATTAATCTTTTTGATATAACTTTAATCATGTACGGTTTTTTACATGTGGAATATTAATATGATGGATGCAATGGTACCATAGGTGGATGGTTGCAATTATTTTGTACAAATTGTTTTAACAAGACACAGGTTTTGATGTTATGTCGCATTTAAGGATGGGTCATACCGAAATTTTTATGAACTCTGGAAATTTTTATAAACCATCCATACTTTTCCAACAGATTAAATTAAACTCATTTTGATTAACTTAATCATGGCTAAATAACTCTGGGTCATGACATGATTCCCATAACCTGAACTGGAACCAGCAAGTCTCATCCCAACTTTTCGGGGTCAGCTTTACAGAGAATATTTAAGACTGATCTCTAACGTCAACCATCTTGTACATAACTGAATAGTATCAAAATTTTGGAGGCTAAGCATGTGAATTGTGTCACAGTTCATCCACTCAGCTTCAAAATAGTCATGAAATAATGCTAGACATATATACATACACACAAACAACCCATGCCTGAATTTTTTTGTTACGCAAGCTTTTCTCAATGATTTACCATTTCACAGAATTTTTTAGAGAAGAATTTTCAACTCAATAAAGTAGCTATAACAGTGAAACCCTGATGTTCAGTGCTATTGTAAATTTCTAATTAGAGATACAAAACTGTTACATTTAATTTAGAAACTAAGGTAAGTGAAAACTCCACAAACAGAGACTCCAAAAAAAGGCATATCAGAACTATGATCTTAGGAATAATATGCACCTGGCCAATTAATGGAAAATATAGCTGGGCAATATATAGTTTATCTTCAGGCTTTTGGTAACGAGCATCGAACTCATGCTTGCACAAAAGGACTACCAAGATTCTAGCTGCCTACAGACACCAAAAGGCAAGTGTTATGCAGACCAATATTATATAGTAAGTAACCAAAACAGAGAGCAATCAGAATTATGCCAATCAAGAGGCATATGAGTATGAAATTCCTATGCCCTCTGAAAAGGTAACAAAGCCACTTAAGATAAAGATCAGTTCAAATTATCCATGTTGAATTTACCTTTGCCCGCTGAGATAAATCATCATGATCCCAAGTAAGAAAAATCTCTTGTATTAAGACAGATGAAAGGTAGTTCCTGTGAGATGAAACACACTTAGTGAAGCATACATTCATATATCACCATAAGTGACTAAACCACAGTAATTGAGGTCCACAATAAAAAATTATTGTGGCAACATTCCATTCTTCTCAAAAGCATATGAATGTAAACTATACACATTTGGGGATGAAGTTTCATCAGCCAGAAAACATGTTAAGTTTCCAACCTAAAAGCCTAAGCTATTAGGTGGAGGACCCAAACAAGTATAAGAAGCTACATCAAATTGAATAATTAACCAATGTGGAATGTGATATTTTTTCAAGTACTCCCCCCTCACGTGCAGGCCTAACAAGATAGAAATGGGTCTGTTACGTGAACAACAAAGACAGACTCACAAATGAAATAGACCAAGAATGACATGCTCCGATGCCATGTTAAGTTTCCATCCTAATAGCCTAAGCTATTAGGTGGAGGGCCCAAACAAGCAAATGAAGCAATGTCAAATTTCATAATTAACCAATGCGGGATGTGGTATTTTCCAACAAAACAAACACTTCGAAAATATTCAAAGATGCAACTTTTTCTTTTATTTGAAGACTTATGTCCATGGAAACCTTTGCAAACACTTGAAAAAACTTATTTATATGCATAAGCCCATAAAGATATTGAAAATTTATAAAGCACGTGCGTATAAAAAAATCGCCTAGCAATCCACCCCACCCACATGGTAACTTTTCAAGATATCCATTGGGAACAAACAAGGAAGAGCTAACGTGGACTTAAAACTTGGAAAACATTAATAAAAAAATTTCAACATCCAAAACAACGTATATAATGATAAATGGTAGGAGACATGAATGCAAACAATCAAAAAAATGTGTAAACGTAATTAAGGACCCAATAAGAAAAAAATTAGATGGATGAAGTACCTATCTGAAGGATCTCTTCCAGGCATTTCCACAAAAAGATCATGATCACATATAATTTGCAAAAATGTAAGCTTGCAGTCATGCAGAACTGATTGACATACTCCAGAGAACTTGTCTAGGTACAAGGACACCTGCGGCAAATGGAAGATACAGTTAAATGTATATGAACCACACCACCACAACAAAGCCTTATATCCAAAGCCCCAGGCACCTGAGGGCTGAGGCGGCTATAAGAATCCTAAATCTCCATTCCACTCTTTGTAGAACCATATCTTCACTCAACTCATAGGCTATCATGTCTTTCACCTCTACGTTGACCTACATTTCCATTTTCTTTTCTCACATTTCGATTTTTGTTTTTGTTTTTTGACAGGCTAAAAAAATTTATTAAATAAAATAAAAGTAAAAAGAGTACATAAAGGACGATGAGTCCTTGAAAAGAAAAAAATGGAAAAATGAAAATGAAAATGAAAACGAAAACGAAAACCGGAAGACACTACAAACCACTAACTGCCCTCCAATCTGATCAAATAACAAATAAAGGAACACCCCAAACTCCCTCGCTGTTGAAGCCCAGAATGATGCTAAGAAAAGAACCCTATCCCAAAGATCTCCCATCTCCACAAACCTACCTTAAAAAATTCTTGCATTCCTTTGCAACCAAAGAACCTAAAAAACAGCAAGAACTGCACATCTCCAAAGCACCAGCCCACTCTAGCCCTTCCTAAACCCGAAAAACTCAATCTATGTTATACAGGTTCGGGTGCGGGTATGTGTCTAGGAGTCGGATTCATCAAACTATTGAATATTAGGATATGCGGATTTGTATATGTATAGTATAGTGTGTGTGTGTGTGTGTGTGTGTGTGTGTGTGTAGGACCTATATATAACATAAGATGAATATGCATAAGGGTAAATTTAAAAATATTTTTATTTGTAGGGCCATTGTCATAATAATTAGTTTTAATGGGCTTAAGGAATATTTTTATTTGTAAGGCCACTGTCATAATAATTAGTTTTAGTGGGCTTAAGGAATAAATTGAAATTTGGTCTTTGTAAAAATTTAAAAAGTAGAGGACTTAATGAAAAAGTAAAAACATAAATGGGCAGTATAACTTTATAGGTATCTCTCTTACGACACAACCCTAGAGGCAAGAGACTTGACGGCACATGCAAGAAAAACGACGGCACGATCACCTCCCCTTTTGATGATGGCATTGTCTCTAACATATCTCCAGTGTTGTCTCTGACATAGCTCCAGCATCTTCTTCCGACGACCGACAAAGCTCAAAAACAGGTACTCTCTCTCTCTCTTCGTCTTCTTCCTTCTTCTTTCTGCTTCTTCTTTCTACTTCTCCTCCATCCAACCAAATCTGTTTTGCAAATGAAGGATCCGGCACGGATCCCATACCGACACCCATGTCGTGTCGACACAGGTACCTTGGGGTAAACCAACAAGTCCGTGTAACACAGAAGTCAATAACAAGCATACTAAAACAAGACTCAGGAGAAACCCAGCTCAACTCCAACAACTTATACAAATGCTGCTTGAAACAACTAGCCACCCCATAGTGCAAAAACAAATGATCAATGCTCTCAGCCCCCTCCGACACATAACACACCACTGGGGTTGCAAGAAAAAGGTGGGTCTCCTTCCCTGCAAAACATCATTAGTACTAATTCTCTTATGATCAACTAACCACACAAAAATCTGCACCTTTAAAGACACTTTCGATTTCCAAATCATCTTATGTGGGAGGCATTAAGGAATACTTGAATCACCAATTAAAATTTACAAGAAAAGATACTAGAAGAATGAGGGACCCATAATCTCCTATCCAGACTCAAGGGCCTAAGAACAACACCCTCAAGCAAAGATAACAAAGAAGACAACTTACAATTTCCCTGTCATTAAAATCTCTAATGAACTTGAATTCCCAGCTGATGGGAACAGACAATCAAACAACCATACTACAAATGAAAGAACCATGAGCCTGAGATGACCAGTACAAACAAGGAAAACGGACTGACAAAGGACAACCATTCCTCCAAACATCCACCTAGAAACGAATTCTTTCCCCATTACCCAGCACCAAAGATGTATGACTCAAAAAGTAAGATAAACCCTGGGAATGAAGCTCCAAGGGCTTCGACCAAAAACCCTAACACTGCTAATAGAATCCCAACCATTATCTTGCAATCTACCAGAAAGACTCCCTTTCAATAGGAAATTTGAAAGGAAATCTCCAAAGCCCTTTACCTGTAAATGAAACATACCTCGCAATAACGCTGCCCTTATAA
The DNA here is from genome assembly GCA_039720395.1 of Liquidambar formosana. Classification (NCBI taxonomy): domain Eukaryota; kingdom Viridiplantae; phylum Streptophyta; class Magnoliopsida; order Saxifragales; family Altingiaceae; genus Liquidambar; species Liquidambar formosana. The sequence continues at coordinate 22,558,089 of CM077832.1, forward strand.
GAATTCTAAAAATAGACATAATAAATAGGTAGATTTGCCAAAACGTATTGAACCAAAATGAGTCTTCCCCCTCTAGAAATTAAGGCTTTTTCCCATCCATCTAATATTTTCCCAACTCTATTGATAACCGAACTTCAAAAAGAATCAAACATTGGAACCCCCCCCCCCCCCCTCTTCCTAACGGTAACCCTAAATTCTTCGTGGGCGAATTCTCCACTGAACAACCCAACACCCCTACTAACCTATCCAATTATTTTGGGAACAATTACTACTTGCTAAAGAACTCTTACCCATATTCACCTTCAACCTAGAAAACAACTCAATAAGCTACAAAATAAACTGCAAGTTTAAGAGATTCTGCTCATTTCCAGATACAATTATACAAAGAATAAGGTATAGTCAACGAACTACAAAAATGAAATGAAAACTCCTTCCCTCTCAACTACAAACCCTACAAATAAATTATACTCCTTAGCTTTATCAACAATTCTACTCAAACCATCCACAACCAAAGTAAATAAGAAAGGGGATAACGGACCCTCACACCGCAAACCCCTAGAAGCCTAAAACACCATGCCAGTCTAACCATTCAGAACAACAAAAAAATTACTAGAAAACAAACAACCCATGATCCATTTCCTCCATATGCTTCCAAAACCCTTGCTTTCCAACACAAAATCCAAGAATTCCCAACTCACAAGATCATATGCCTTCTCAAAATCCACTTTAAAAAGAAAACCCTCCATACCCATAACCCTATAATCATCCATAGCCTCATTAGCCACTAAGACAGCATCTAAGATCTGACAACCATTGAAAAAAGCACACTGGGCACTAGAAGTAGTAGCACTAAGCACCTCCCTTAACCTATATTAGACAAATCCTTAGCTAATTTCTTTGTAGCTTTTAATATGAACACCCCCCCCCCCCCCCCCCCCCCCAAAAAAAATAAATAAATAAATAAACAAACAAATAAAAATAAAGACATGCCTCCAACATTTGAATAAAACATTACAGAAGCATAGGGCCTCCTCGCAAATATGCATCATCATGACTTCAACCTAGAAATTTGTCATTTTGGCCACAGGTTTGATCTAGAATTATTAGAGAAAACCACAAAACTGAAATTTTGGAGGCGCAACAACACCCGCATCAATGAATTGCAATTCATCATTGTCAAAAATATTGTGTGCTGTGTTAGTAATAGGAATATTCAAAAACATCAAAACTTTGGTAGAAATACCTGAAATTACGATATTACTGCAACATGATAATTTTCACTATAAAATATATTTTTATATAACATCCATTTTACTTCATCATACATTCATACATGCTAAATGATTCAGCCAACAGTCAGCGTAAAATTCCAAGGATAAATTCTAAAAGAAGTACCGATGTCAGAACCAAGAAAAAAAAAGTGTCAACATCTAAACAGTGATTATAAGGTTTGAATATATAGAGATGTGGCCGAGATATGTCAAAAAATATTTGACATCTAGATATCATTGCTGAAAAATTTATTCATGCTCATAGATCTCGAAGATATCAACACACATCCAGCTGTAACGCCATGGCTTACAAGTACACTAACCTCATTAAACAAGGCTTTTCTTAACATGTGCCCGCTGCAATTAATGAGCCAATCATTGCATGGGAAATGGTGAAAATGCATAGAAAATTATGTCAGTCGCTTTGAAAAATGTGAAAATGCTTCGAAAACTGTGCAAACACATTTCCCCATGCAATGATTGCCTCATTAATTATAGCCTAACATGTGCCCTTAGGGCACACGTTAAGAAAACCATTAAACAATTGTTTATACAATGTGAAGCAATTAGTAATATATTATACAATTTAACTTAAACTATTTTGCAAATTAATTGCATCCTACCCTGTTAATTAAAGATAATCAAACTGTAATAACATCATAACAATGTGGTATCAAAGCAACCACCCTATCCACTCACTGGCGACCGCCAGAGCAGCTGCCTGACGTCATGACCACTGACGATTGATCGCTACACCGCACTGACAACCTATCTGACCACCAAAGACCTGTCCCACTACCCTAAATCTCAACAACAACATCATACCTTCATCTAACAACTATCACCAGGGTCGACCATCACCGATGGCTACCCTGGACAATTTGACGACCCTCTATGGTGTTGTTGGAAACCTAAGCCCCTTCTATGGTGCTCGTTTCTTGAATTGGTGATGGTTCGCGCATGTCTCTCCAACTACAGTGATAGCGATACAACTTAGAGACCTTTCTTGGATTTGTTTGGTGCACTTTGGCAATCTCTAGCAGCCTAGACTATGGTTTGCTTATATTTCAGTCAATTCATGTTATTTCTCTAAATTTATATACAAGTATGTTTATTTGGACCAGAAACTATTGTTTGGGTAATTCCCTTGGGTTATGGATTCTAAGGATAACATGAACCCTAGCTTCCTTTTGTCACTAAACTTGCTTCCAATCAATCCATTCAATTGGATGGTAGTAATTATGCGCAATGGGTTCAAACAGTTGATGTTTTCTTTCTTGGGCAGACAGAAGAAGTTTTAAGTTTTAAAATGATGATTCCCTGTAGAGACAGAAAAACCTTATGTTGATTGGACAGCAGAGCCTATGGAATAGTATGAAAACTAACATCAGTTGCCTTCTTATTTTCCTGTCCACTGCAAAACTTGTGGGGGAACAGGTCCAAAAATGTACTTTGATGCTAATAATCTCTCTTGGATTTACAACTGTCATTAGGATTATTTTTCTATTGGTTGGAATGATCGGTCTTTTTGGCAGATTATTATGCTCAATTTAAAACAATTTGTCAGGAGCTTAATCTTTATCAATCTATTTTCGTTGATGTTAAAAGTAATGTAGCGACAACATGAATGTATGCATGTGGCTCGCTTTCTCTCTAGTCCGCCATTTTGATTTTCAATTTAATCCCAAATATTGGCCAGCAAGAAGCTTCCCTCTCAATGTGGTTTTCAGTCAACTCTGACAAGATTCTTTATCTGATTCTACTACCTGACCAGGGGTTAATTCTCTTGCACTACCTGACCAGGGGTTAATTCTCTTGAGAAGTCAGCTTTAGCTACCACCACTACAAGGGATGGTGGCAGCTTTAAAGGTGGCCATGGAGGCCATGGTTGTGGTAGGGTCGTCGTCCTTAAAAGTGTACGCATTGTGGTGGTGATAACAATATGGTTGATTTTTGTTGGAAGCTTCATGGTAGACCCTCCACTAATTAGGCCATGTTCCATGATGATGTTGATTTTCAATCTAATTCCCAAACCACTCCAATTGCTCCATCTTCAAAATACTTTTCTAAAGTATATCCCCTATTTTTCAACCCCATGTGCTGTTAAGTCAGTCTTGTTCACCTTATCTCCCTCACTTACCTCCTCTTTCATTTGTTCAGCCTACTTCTATTGAAAAGCCATTGTAGATATATACTAAGAGGTGTGCTTAGCATATTGTTCCTTCTTAGATGCCCGCTATTGACCCTCACATATAAATGATGTATATCATATGGCTATTTATGGATAGGGTAGATCAGCAATGATTAAGGAACCCTCTTCCCTCTTCTCATCCGCCCACCTTTGGAAAGACGAGAAAAAATTAAAATGAGGGCTTGTCAATCCTTCCTCCCCTCTCCATCCTCCCTCCTCTCCCTCCTACCTAATGCAGGTAGTACCCCTCATCCCTCCACTTTTCCTTCCTCAGTTCTCCATGCTTCCTCCTCTCCTTCTTACCAAACATAGTGTGAGTCTGTTCATGAAGCATTGTCTATTCCCAGTTGGAGAACAAGTGATATGTCAACTCTTCATAATAATAGGACTTAGGATCTTGTGCCACTACCTCAAGGGAAATCTGTTGTGGGTTGTCTTTGGGTGTGGACTATGTTGAGACCTCTCAAGTAGCCAGAGTTGCATTCATTCGTATTTTGATTTCCTTAGCTGCTATGTTTGGGCTGCCCCTTTTTCAGTTAAGACGTTAAGAATGCCTTTTCGCATCTGGGTTAGGGTAAATTATCAAACCTTATACCATCATTACAACAGCCATCTCTCAAATTTTAGTTCCTTGAACTTTCTAAATTCGACACTCCATGTCCATGTTACATTCTGTCCCTCAAATTCATATAATATAACTGCAACATATATAATAGTGTATGCATCATAATTGTTTAGAAACAAAATAAAAACAAAGCTTTTAAATGATTCAAAAAAAAAAAGTATACCAATTCAAAAACTTGGCGAGGCTCAATGATGGACAAAAGATCATAACAAAAGAAGGCCAAACTGCTGTTCAAACGTTTTGCCAAGCTTAACCCCTTCTTGCAACGCTCATGCACTTCTGTTAGAAGGCAATCATACAACTGGATGATACACCTGAACACACCTTCTTTCAATTGCATTGGTGGAACATCTTCACCTACAGAATAGAAAGAAAATGATTTCTAATATAACGAAATCAATAATTTAAACCAGATTAATAGCTAATTCAAACTGTTTGACTTAAATCATTGACCTGGAAAAACTAATTAACAAATAAAAAGGTTTGAATGAAGGAGATTAAAAATAAAATAAAAAAAGCGACTTTCCTAGTAAATAAATCACAAAAAGAAGCAAGAATATAACAACCTACATATTCACTCGTCCAATTAAAATAGTATAAACATCATTTGTAGAATATCAGACAGAAAATATCTAAATCAAACAGCCGACAACAGCAAACTACCATGATGCTTTTTTATAGCAGCACTATATACAAGTCTACAACACCAATTCTGGGTTTCCAGTTTTCCTTACTCACCTGAAGTCAAAATGATGTGGAACATTTGATAAGTATGGTCTTGAAAACCAGTTCTGCTGAAAATACAGCACCTTTGGACATGGATGATGGTGCAAAAAATGACGTAGAAAATTTTGATTGGCAGGAGGAAATCCATATTTCAGAAGCTCAAAAAAAGGATTCAACAAATCATTTGAACGATGCAATCCATATTTTGGTGAAACTTCAGTGAGGGCAAAAAATGACAATATGACATTCAATGCTAAAAAACTACAGAAAGCTATCATGTGTGACAAGAAAGACAAATACTGGGAAGAAACAGGTGGCTCCAGTCAATCCTAATTGAAGAACAAGGTCCCTTCAAAATGTTTGTCAAATTCATACGCAGAAACAAGTTGGGTCACACTTGGGCACCTAGTTGAGATTGTTTATAAAGTTTAGCACATTCTAAAATATGTTACTCCCTCTGTTTCATATTGATTGTCCTCATTTCCATTTTGGGTTGTTTCAAAATTATTGTCCTAGTGAAAAAGTCAAATCATTTCATTTTAATCAATTTCCCGAAATACCCTTACCTATGGTATTAATTACATGATACTAACAAAACAAACCAATTAATGTCATTGGAAAAATACCACATCCCACATTGATTAATTATAAAGATTGACATTGCTTCATATACCTATTTGGGCCTTCCACTTACAAGCTTAGGCTTTTATGTTGGAAACTTAACATGGTATTAGAGCATATCGGTCCAGGGCCGTTTTCATTTATGAGCCCGTCTTTGTTGTCCACGTGACAAGCCCATTCCTAACTCGTTAGGCCTGCACGTGAGTGTTGGAAAAATACTACATCCCACATTGATTAATTATAAACATTGGCATTGCTTTATATACCTATTTGGGCCCTCCACTTACAAGCTTAGGCTTTTAAGTTGAAACTTAATAGTTTTGTACAACACTTGAGAGAGTAAAATTGGAATCTTAAAGTTAATATATTGGTGTGATAACATTTAAGAGGATTTCCTAAAAAAGTGTGTTTTTTCAAACAGGACAGTCAATATGAAACATAGAAAGTATTTATTTTGACCAAGTGTTATCATATATGAGTTACATAAGTGAGAAAATAAGATTTTCATCACTTCAAGCTTGATTTAAGCTGCTCTTTCCTCCCCTGGCGATATTGGTTGATAAATTTTCTCTTCAAGTTTTTCTTGTCCTGTTAGCAGAAATTTTATTAAAATTAGTTTCTTCTTATAAAGTTCTACTTAAGGGCCATTGGTAGGAGCAATCGTATAAGTCTCAGGCTACCAAGCACAAAGGTGCAGGTTTGACTCTTGAGAGTGACCACCTTGTACTACAACAATGGTTAAGACCAATGTTTTAAAAAAATGCGTCCTGGGTGTGCCCAGGGCACATTTCAAGGCGTTTTTAGGGATAAAACGTACTTGGGCACATTTTTTTACATATCTCCTATGGGGGCGTATGTCCACTAAGCCCAAACATAAAAAGGGCAGCATTTTGATGTTTTGCCTCTCTTTTTTTCTTATTATTACAACTCAAGCCCAAGTGCCCAACAATTGTAGCATTTAGCCCTTAAACCCAAAACGATGGGTAGAGAGAAAAGAAGATGACGGCAAAGAGAGGAGTCCAGATGAAGACCCATACCTTTCACGATCGTAGCACAGAGAGGATACAACGGCCAGTGTTGCAATAGCTTCCAGCAACAACTTTAGCATCCACACCGCACTGAAGATATGAGAGTCGATGTCAACGGCGACTTAGATCCCCCTGCTGACTTAACGATCCTCGCCGTCAATGTTGACCGACAACACAAACTCAAAGAGGAATGACTTGTTGCTCGAGTATCGACCCCGTCAAAAGCTATTAACAATCGACCCTAACCCTTGACTAAGCTTTACATACTATTTCTATATACCATTATACCCTTGTGTGAAAGACTTAAAAGAAACCTTTGGATTTTGTTTTTCTTTCTTCTTCATTTTTTCCTTTTTAATGTATCTTAGGTTTTATTCTCTTTTTTTATTTTTGTGGCTGGCTTTTTACTCCATAAGCTTGTGGTTTTATTTTATATGTTTTTAATTTTATATTTTGGTACTTGGACATGAAATTGAACTTGTTATGGCATGTTCTTTTTTTCAAATTAAATTGAAAGGGAAATATCCAAAAACTCCCTCAAAAATAAATTCATATCCAAAAACTCCATTAAATATTTTTCCTATCCATTTAATCCAAATAAAAAAGAATCATATCTAATAACTCCAACCAGTTAATATGTTTAACTTAAAAAATTGCATTAATATGTTTGACATTAATATATTTAATGAAAAAATTGCATATTTAACTGAATTTCTACTTTTATCCCTTTTAGTGTAATTAGAAAAAAATTAACTATCATTAATTAATTATTTTCTAATGTACACATGGGGGGAAGGGAGAAGAAAAAGAGGGAGTGGAAGAGCAGGTATGCAAGTTTGGGAAAAGAGGAGGCGAAAGGGAAAATTCACTTGAATATGCATTTTTGTCATTGAACATATTATTGTAAAATAAGGGCATTTTAGTCAGATCACTCTTCTCTTTTAACTATAGTAAACAAAAATTCAATTGATTGGAGTTAATGGATATAATTCGTTTTTATTTGGATTAAATGGATGGGAAAAATATTTAATAGGGTTTTTAGATATGATTTTATATTTGAGGGAGGTTTTGGATATTTCCCTTAAATTGAACTTATTATGCCATATTTTTTCACTAAATTTTAATTTTTATATTTTATATATATAAATTAAAATACTCATGAGGCTTACACCCCATGCCTCGGGGCTTACGTCTGGCCCCACGGAAGGAAAAACACCCCGCCTTACTCCCACGCCTTTTAAAACATTGGTTAAGACTATATCTAACTCACCCTTCCTAGGACCAACACGAGCAAAGGCCTTTTTATTATTATTATTATAATGATTATTCTTTGATAGTCAACAAATAATTTCATTAGAAAGAAAAGAGAAAAGAGCAAAGTACAAAAAGAGAACGAGAAGTCCTCCAAGAGAAAGAGACATTAAAAGAAAAACAGAAAAATCAAAAAACTCTACACTTCACAAACAGCTCTCCAATCAGCATGGTTCAAAGTCACAGACAAAACCGTGACGTCTTGCCCAAGACATAACGGTCTTGAAGCCTATCGATACGAGATGTTACAATGGTACAAGAAGATCTCGCCAACTTCTCGTCACGTCCGTGGTGCCAATATCACCCTTAGAACTCGTCGTGATTTCGCCATTGCATTTCGAGACCAAAAAAAAAACGGGCTGCAAAAGGCTACTCTACAAAGCTCTAATGTCCTCGCCATTAAAGCTTTTCCAGAGCTCTGTGGATGCTTTTTGAAAAAGCATAAACCCACAAATCACAAGTCACAACTCGTGAATAATAAACCCCCAAATTGAAGACTGAGTAGGAAAAAACCCACCAAACCCCAGATTTGGCACATACTTGGAAAAGTGGAACTGTGGTGGAGTCAAGTCGCAAACATCATGCCGATCGAGTCTGTCGTCCCCATAGCCTTAAAAATCAACGATACCGATGATATATCGCTGGATCAACCCTCACTGATATGATATATGCCATCAATTTCTTTTTTGGTAATTTTTCGCTCGAGATATCGCTATATCAACGATAGATTGAAATATGTCGACAATATTGCGACATGCTGAGATTTGTTCCTTTTTTTGGCTTGTTATCAGCACGATACCCTCAACATGTTGTCGATAGATGTCAACCATATGATCTTGTCCCTTGCTAGTACCAAAGAGGAGGAGAAGAAGAAGAATGATGAGAAAAAAAAAAAAAAATCAAACGCACTTAATTTTTTGCCGGAGATGCTACCACAGTCGGTGCCGAAATAGGTACTAGAGGAGAAGAGTGAAAATAAAAAATAAAAATAAATTAAAAAAACAAAAAGTCAAACTCACTTAATTTTTGCCGGAGGTTCTACGGTTGGTGCCAGAGTAAGTGCCAAATGAAGATACCAGTCATCGATAGGCTATGGGTGTCTTCTGTTGTTTGACTAAACAACACCACTTTGACTGACTCTAGGTTTCCATCGAGAGAAACCTTCTTATTATCTTCTTTGCTTTGCAATTATACCCTCTATTTTATTCTATTTTTATATAAACAAAGATCAATTTCACATTTTAAACCCTTCAAGTATTATTATTACAATTCTTCCATACTTTCAATACTTATCTTGAAATTTACCACCCATGGTTAAAAAAATTTCAAAATTATCCCTCAAATTTTTTTTGGCACCACTCACATATTTACTTTATAACATATATATATATATATATATATATATATACACACCCAAGGACTTAAATATCGATATCGATGGATATATCGAAAATTTCGATATCGATTTAGAGATATGACAAATATTGTTAATTAAACACACATATTTGTTTCAGGGAACAATGATTAGACTCTAATAAACAATTTAGAATCAAAATATTGCAATTTAAATATGGTATTAGACAAGTATGTATTGTGCAGGGTATAAAAAGTGTGCCACACAAAGAAAAAAATGAATATTTTAAGAGAGTAAATGAAAGTTGTTACTTCATAACACTAATTTAAGCCATTAGTATAATTGAAATATTTATATAAATCAATACTAAAAGAGTAAGAGGTGATAATTTTGACACAATAACAAGAAAATGGATATCTCGACAATACCATGTGAAAAAAAAGAAGATATTATGAATATATCGAGACTTTATTAATAATATCGACAATAACGTAGAGATATTTTGCATTAAAGATATGTCAGTTAGATATTGTATCAAGCGGTCTAGATACACGGATATATCGAAGATATTGTGGATATTTTAGTCCATGTATATATATTTATATATATAGGATGATAATTAGGTAGGCACGTGCTGATATAACTTATATCAACCCCCGCATTAGGAGTTGTACCTTGTGCATTAGTGGGATATAAGGTACACTAGACTAAAGCAAGGGGTAAAACCCCTAATGCATGGTGCTTGTAAGGAATTGATGTAGAGAATAACAACCATAGTTGTTAAAAGCGCGCCTCAGGCGCACCTAGGCACGAAGCGCAGGTGAGCGCAAGGGGTAGGCTTTGCTTTGGGCTAGGCAAGGCGATGTCCACTAGGCGCAAGAAAAGCGTGCTTTTTTGGGCATTTTTAAGAGGCACAAGGCCCATTTGAGGCGCGCCTTAGTGACCCAGCCCTCTTTTTACCTCTGTTTGTAAAAAAAAAAAAATTAATACAACCATTTTTATATCCGTTAAAATCAACAAAAGCAAAAAAGGAAAAAGAAGGAAAAAGAAGAAGAAGAAGGAAAAAGCGGTGCAAACATGCAGCCCTAGCTCCCTAATCGTCGGTGCAGCCCTCCAACTCTTGCACCCTAGCTCCCTGATCGTCAGTGCAGCCCTCCAGCTCCAGCAGTGCAGCTGGTAGCCCTCGTCGAACAGGTATGTACCACCTGCTCCTTCTCCTGCTCTTCTTCTTCTTCTTCTTCTTCTTCTTCTTCTTCTTCGTCGTTGTCGTCGTCGAACAGGTACTGTTCTTCTCTGGTTTTTTTTGGGTAAATCTATACTTCTTTGTTCCTTCTTCTCCCTTCTTCTTCTTCTCTGTTCCTTATTCTTCTTCTTCTTCTTCTTCTTCTTCTTCTATTTTTCGATTTATGCTATTTTTTGAGTTTCGAAAATAGTTTTGTTCTTCGTTCTTCTTCCTTTTTTTTTAATTTTTTATTTTCTTCTTCTCTGTTCCTTCTTCTTCCTTCTTCTTCTTCTTCTCTGTTCCTTCTTCTTCTTCTTCTTCTTCTATTTTTCGATTTTTGCTTCTTCTATGTTCCTTCTTCTTCTTCTTCTTCTCTGTTCCTCCTTCTCTGTTTTTTTATTCTTCTTCTCTGTTTGGTATTATAATTTATTGGTCAACAAATTAACAAACTATAAAGTATAAACATCTAATTGTGGTTGTAAATTGTGATTTGTGATTTTGTGTGCTTTGTGGGTCTAGGATACTTAGGCTAAGATATGAGTGTTTAATTTTATATGTTTAAATTGATTATTTTGTTAGCTGCATTTGTTAAAATAGTTTTTATTTATTTTCTTTAAATTGTGCGCCTCACTTCCCCGAAGCCTGCGCTTTTTCTTGCGCCTCGCGCCTAGGCCCCAAGAGACCTTTGCGCCTTAGATGCACCTTGCACCTTTAATAACTATGATAACAACTATGCAGAACATAATGAATAACAAAAATCATATGAATCAATTCCATAAAGCCCATGAATCTAATTGTGGTTCATACAAAACTAAAACCTAACTAGATGAAAGTTTAGAACTTACATTAGGTCCTTAAAACGAATGATTGATCCTCAAACAAGCAGCACAAGTATCCTACATCCATGGTATCCACACCAAGCAAAAGCCAATAGTTGTTCTTCAATTCCTCCTTAGGATTTGCTAGAATGGATGAACTAAAAGAGAGAGAGAGGCTTCTCAATTGATTTGGCCAAGGGAGAAAGTGGAGTGCATGTAGTGTTAACTTGTAGTGTCTAGCACCTGCTAGGGTGCTATTTATAGACTCCATAGCTAGGGCCAGACAAGGAGGAATCCCACCTTGTGTGGGATTTGCAATTTATCCAAATTGCACATTAACCCCTCCATTTAACATCAAATGAAAGTATGGCCCTTTCAGTACTTTTCTTACACACTTATGCCCTTTCTCTAACAACTAAAGTCCCTCTTTGCTTATTGGTGTGTGACCCATTGGGTTCACAACATCTAGTAGTAGGTAATGGCACATTGAGTACCCAATGGAACACTTTCCATTAAGGTCTAATTGGAACACCTTCCAATTCCCTAATTGATTATAACCAACTTATATCAATTAGGGCTTCTACTAATCATGAGTAACATCTAGCAATGGCTCATGGTGTGATCCTAAATGAGGTGAATATAAAACATACAAAAACCCTTCATTCACAGTTAAGATTACAATTACATCCTTCCATCAACACAATGCTTCTGATTAAACCAATAGGACATGGAAGTCTGTCAAGTTCCTAATTTAATTCTATATGAACCTACCCAAAATATCAACTCATTAGATGCACAATGAAAACCTTTTTTCATAATCATCCTACTATAGCTATAGATTTCCATGAGTTATATTTATGAGTATTCTTGTGAAACATTCTCTCCCTTTTCCTGAGTAATAGATCCCTTGTTGATCACTCATATGCCTTCACACATGAAGCAATGGAGCTAATGAACACCCTTGTAAATCCCAATGGAATATACAATCAGTGCTATTAAACTTCCAAAGCTTCATGTATAAAACAACCATGGTGTCTCAGGTCTAAGGATTACTTGTACCACTGCAACTATGAGAAACTAATCGGCAGGCAAGTAAAAACTCCATTTCAATTTATCTCAAATTAAGATGGTCATATTTAGTGTACCTGTTCTCATAACAAGCACCCATATGATTGTTTTAGTGTCTTCACAAAAATAGCTTGAAACTAGCTATTCTCCTATAGAGTTAACATAACATGTGCTAGTCATTTAGTTTCATTATTGTCCATCATAATAAACCTTTAACTAGAAATGATTTAGGAGTTTAGTACAGAGATATATATATAGTCTCTTAATCACAACACTTTGTGATTTCATAATCTCAACTCTAACTCCATGGACATATCATGTAAATATAAAGAATAAAATAGACATGACAAAATAAAGCCCTTTATTAATTAATAATAAATGTGACATACAATAAATAAAATCCTATAATTGTTCTTTATCCCTAAAGCATCATCTCTATGATTGGCTGTAGGGCATACAACTAACAGTACTGATATAACTTATATCTACACATGTTGAAGGGAACATAACCGTATATATACATAGACATGCGCATAGAAGCGCTCCTTATACGCTTCATCATTATAATTTTTTTTTTCAAATTTACCACTAGGGCATAAGTGCATAACAAAAGAATAAATCTTTTCCCTTCAATGTTATGTGATATTTAAATGTTCAATTCGCATAAATCTCTATTATTTATTTTCTAAGTGTGGCTCACATTTTATACCCTATACAACACACATTTGTCTTATATACATTTAAAGTACAATATTTTGATTATTGATTGTGTTTGATTCTAAATCATTGTTTTCTAGAGTTCCAATAAAAATTTCCATGTTTAACTAATAATATCCATCATATCTCTAAATCAATATCGATATTTTCGATATATCCATCGATATATCCAATATATCTATATTTTTGGACCGTCGATATATCCATCGATATCGATATTTAAGTCCTTGGCCAGGTCTGGCCATCTCGTATTGTCGCCTCCCTCGAGTGAGTCTCAAGCTCTCAACCAACCCCTACCGTCGTCGATCGAAGCTCGACGTCGTCGATCTAAAATTGTCGTCGCCAATCGTGTCTCATCATCACTTGGCCTACCCCTCTTCTTCCCTCGACTCCTCGAGCCTTGACTCATTAACTGTTAGGTTAGTTCTCAACCGTCGCTTATGTCTTATATTCTTACTACTTAAGTCTTTTTTTTTTTTTCTTTTTCTCTTTGCTTTGTATATATATATATATATATATATATATATATATATATATTTTTTTTTTATTGGACTATAGTTAAGTACTTATATTCTATTTTTTTCTTTTGTCTTATATTCTTATATTCTTATTAGTTAAGTACTTAAGGAGTTAAGGCTTTTCTAAAGCTGTACCTTTTTTTTTTTTTTTGCAATTTTTTTTTTTTTTTTTTTTTTTGGTTCTAATTAGAAAAATGGAAGAAAATATTCAATATATTTCATTGTTTATCAAAACTTAATTAAATTGCTATATGTCAAAGATTGAAAATAAAGGAGTATATTACAATTTTAATTTTGATTGAAAATAATCCTATTTTTAATTGGGTTAAAAAAAAAAACCGTTAGCTTTTTTATTTTAAATTTATTAAGTTATAGTTTTTTTTTTTTAAATTTAAAAAAAAAATTGTAATTGCATGGATAATAGTAGTAACGTCTGTTATTTTTGGGATGGCATGGCACGATATCGGTTGGGAACAGGTTGTTCTCTTTTAGGGAAATAAACGAAAGCCAATATGCAAGTACTGTGGCAAATTGATGAGTGCAAGCATCACAAGATTAAAACAGCACATTGGTGGGGTAACTGGTGAACTGGATGCTTATACTAAGTGTCCAAAACAAATTAGAGAGCTCATGAGAAAGCATAGTTTAGAAGGCATCAAAGCTAGAAAAGAAGCAAAAGGAAAAAAGAATAAGTGATTAATAGCCTAACAGATGAAACGGAATATGAGAGGAGGCCTATGCGAGGTCTCGATGATTATGAGCAAGGTACGGAGCAGCGGCGTTATGATGATGGTATGTCTAGAGAGCAAATGCATGAATTGAGAATGGTTATGACAAAGAGCTGTAGGACTGCACAGCAAGAGGAGGATTTTCACAAGTATTCAGTATCTGATATAGGAAGTCGTCCATTTAGACCTTCCCAGGATGGTGATGGTCATTTCTGGCGCTCCTCCTAGTTTTGGGACCTCGGGTCAAAGTGAAAATGACCCCTTTTATCACTCTTTCAAATTGCGAGATTCTTCACAGAGTGCTAGAGTTGATTTGAGAGAGAGTGATCCCTTTCTTTACAGGCCCGAATCAGCCAAATAAAAAAAAGTGAAGGATATGCTTTGGAAAGAGAGTATGAAAAAGGTTGGAAAAGCAATTTCTAAATTTTTCATGTTCAATGCAATTCCTTTTAATGCAGCTGATAGCGGACCATACTACCAGGTGATGATCGATACCATTGCCAGGAGGTATTAAGGGCCATCAGGATTTCAAATTGGGGGAATTTATCTAAGGGAACAGGTAGATGAGTTGAATGGTTATTTGGTAGAATCACACAAGAAATGGCTAGAATACGGTTGTACACAATGTGCGATGGGTGGTCCTCCCGTAACAAACATTCCATCGTCAACTTTATGATATACTATGACCGTGAGATGTTCCACAAATTAGTGGACACCACAGGGAAGTCCAAAACTGCTGATAACATATATCACTTGATGGATAGTGTGGTTGAAGAGAAAGGTGAAGAAAATGTTGTACAAATTGTGATTGATAATGAGGTTGCCTTCAAGGTTGCCAGGAAAAAACTTATGAAAAAGAGGAAGCACATGTTCTGGTCTCCATGTGCTACCCATTGTATTGACTTGATGCTTGAGGAGATTGGTCAGGTAAACATAGTGAAAGCTGTGATCGAGGACGCACATAAGATCACAAGTTTCATCTACTATAGTGACCAGTTTGTCAATATAATGAGAAAATACACAGAAAGTCAAGAGCTCCTTCAACAAGGGATCACCCATTTTGCAACCGAATACATAGCTATTAAGAGCCTATTTAGATATCAACAACAGTTGAAGAAGATGTTCTCTTCTCCTGAGTGGCAGGAGTTGTCGTATGTCCAAACTGGGGCTAGGAAGGGGCTGGCGAGCACTATATCTGATCTTGTACTGACTAATCATTTTTGGAGAAGGGCAAAAGAAGTTTGCAAGGTCATGGAGCCACTAGTAAAAGTTTTTAAAGATAGTTGATCAAGACCAAAAGCCAACATTAGGAATCATATATGATTGCATGGACAAAGCAAAATTAGCAATCAAATTATCGGTGAAGGGCTATAAGAAGTATTGGAAAATCATTGATAAGAAATGGGATCATCAGCTACATGCACACTTACATGCTGCAGGTACAATAAAAAAAAAAAATACATATTTAATTTAATATTTGAGTTCATTAAATATAATTATTCTTCTAAACTTTTACAATTAAAAATGTTGCAACATACTTCTTAGACCCAACGTGCCAATACCATAAAGAGTTTAGTGACGTTGAGGAAGTACGGACGGGGTTAAAAGAAGTAAGTAAACATCTAAAACCGGATTTGCACAAACAATCAAAGGCGATTAATGACGTAAGTTTAGTTTAAAGTTCTAAATAATCTATTTATCATATAATTTTTAAAGAAAATTGCATAATTATAATCCGGATATTTTTGCATCTAGGTAAAGCTATTTAGAGAAAGAAAAGGCGAATTTAATGATCCATTGACCAAGAGAGCAGTATCCAATTGTCAGCTAGGTTCGACACAAATCAACAATTAATTTATGATTATTCAATTGATTCCAAAATTTATAAATTTATCAATTGAAATGAGTCGATATTTGTTTTTGTAGTTGAGTCGTGGTTTAATTATGGGGGATCTGCTCCAAATTTGAAGAAGATTGCAATAATAATTCTGAGTCAAACATGTTCCTCTTCACGATGTGAGAGGAATTGGAGTACATTTGCCTTGATCGACACCAAAATCCAAAACTGTCTATGGATAAATTGCAAGATCTTGTATATGTGCACCACAATATATGGCTACGAGTTAGAAATTTAATACAAATTGATAAAAATGATGATCCCTACAATCCCATTGACCTTTCCCATATTTTTTATGATGAGGATATATTGGATGAATGGATTCGGGAGAGGGAAGACCCCAATCTTTTACTTAGTCCAGATGAACCATGGTTACAGCAAGGTCTGAATGAGCACTCTTCTAAAGAAGCACAACATCAAAATTTAGAACCAAGGGTTAGTGGTTGCAGTCGCAATCGCAACGCAAGGTGCTCATCGAGTGTAGAACGGGACAGTACCATCTGTTCACAAAGGGAGAATATAGAAACATCTCAGCACAATGGCAAACAGAAGGCAGTGTTGGCTATTAATGATTTATCTGGTAGCAGTAGGAGTAAGAGTAAAAGTAAGATGATAATGGCAGTGGTGCTGAAAGTGGAAGGACTGGTGGTGCTCATGACATAGGGATAACATGGGCTCAAGTGATTCAGGATATATTTGCATGCAAGACAAACCATAGATATAGACCAATGGATGCTCA
Organism: Liquidambar formosana; assembly: GCA_039720395.1. Lineage (NCBI taxonomy): Eukaryota > Viridiplantae > Streptophyta > Magnoliopsida > Saxifragales > Altingiaceae > Liquidambar > Liquidambar formosana. Next base: position 22,574,923 of record CM077832.1, read on the forward strand.
GAGAATGTATTGGAATCAGTTGGATGACTTCCCTAGTGATGATGAGATGATAGTTGCCCAAACTCGGACCATAGTCATGGCCACAATGTTGGTGTTAATCCTATTCAGATAGATCTTCAAATGTGTCGTGTAAATTTGGGTCAAGGTCTATCCAGACCAAACTATAATCCAAGATCTACTAGCAAAAGCAGAAGTGGTCGTAATCGTGGTTTCCAATTCTTGACCCATGAATGCCTCGTATGCGTGAGAGATCCACTAGCGTCAATAGTGGTCGTTTCTATGATCATCAACAAGATTATTAACATGGGAATGAATCTGGCAGCACTAGCGGGAGATATGAATATTCTGACTATGGTGGATCATCCAGCATTTCTAGTGGCCCAACAAGTTATGGCTATGAACACAATGGCAAAAGCTCAATCGATAGTGCAAGACCACATTTTCCATACCCCCCCCCCCCCAAACCAGGTTTCTAGGGCCCACTAGTTACAATTCAATTCCGACCTCCCAAGACCCACCTACAAGATTGGCATTTTCTTTGTTCTACTACCCACCTCAAAATCAATACTACCCGCCTCAGCCTGGGCCTCGGGATTATGATGACTTTAAGCCTCACCGTCACTCGACGTGGGAGTGAGCCATAGGTGAAAGGTATGTGGAATGTATTCTAGTCTTCAAGTCTTCTTTTTCTACATTCTTAGTTTATTTTACTGAATCTTTGGGATGATTTTGATTTATATAACTTATATTCTATATCTAAGACCAAAATATTTTCTTATTACTTACACAACGCGCTGCTACCTATTTTGATGCTTTTAACCATTTTCTATGTTCTAGATTATTTGTTTTACTTTTTGTATGCTTCCAATGTGATTGCTCTATTTGTTTTCATATTTTTCCATATTTTTTCGGATTTTTTTAGCCTTCTTTCATACGTAACATTGCGTCTCACCCGACACGTGATGACATGATGAGACAGCCGCGACTGTGATGGCCGTGACCGTTACATGACGGTGTCCATGACCGTGACTTTGAACCATGCTAATCAGATATAATTACGAAAGAAAACCAACAAACTGTTTAGAATATGACAGCCAAAAAGCGAACCCTATCCTACAAGCTCGAAGCACCCTTCAACCTAGTCTTAAAAAATTCTTGCATTTCTTTCCAACAAATTAACCCAAAAGATGGCAAGTACAGCAGATTTACATAAAGCCTTAGCTCTCTTGCTAAATCCGAAGCCTCCAAAATCAATTTCTAGCACACTAAAACAAAAGGCAGGTGGAACCCAATATAATCCAGCAATCTGGAAAAGATTGTGCCTTTCTAGTCAAAGCAATGTTCCTGGAGATAATATTACCAGTAGCAAGACCCCCTTTGAACCTAGATTGACACACAACATCCCAATAAACAAAATTATCTCTTTCCCTTCACCAATCCCCTCCCACAAAAAATGCCTCATCATTTTCTCAATCCTATCTGCCACTTTCATAGGAATCGTAAAAGAGGAATAGGTAATAGATGGGATACTAGACAACACTGACTAAACTAAAAAAATTCTACCCCCTCCAAACATAAAGACCTTTTTCCACCCATCTGACCTTCTTCTGATTTTCTCAATAACTGGGTTCCAAAAAGACTGTGAGATGTATTATTGTAAATATTTTGTTGAGCATAGTTTAGTCTTTTGGTATTATTAGGGTCACCCATGTATATATTTGCTTGTAATCTTTGTTTTTAGATGTCAAAGATATTTTTCTCTTCTACAAAGTCATATAGTATCAGAGACTAAAGGTGGAGCAATATCTTCTCTCTCCCATAAGCTTCTGACTCCCTCCCATCAACATCCTTCTCATTCTTCAACACATCATGTGAAGCAACACCAATCACAGAGCACGAGAAGACTACCCTAGGACCCATCGGACCCAATCGCACCTTCTTCTCTCTCATTGAACTCAATCATCAACCCAATTGCAAGCCATAGTACCAGTCGCAAGGAGGAGGAATATAGGGGTTGTCCACATAGTAGTATAAGCCATTGCACCAATCGCAAGACAAGGCTTCAACTCATCGATAGCTAACCCTTCTCAAAAGATCCACGAGCTAGAAGCAAGTTGAGGCCCACCCCAACTCTATTAAACCTGCTATTCTTTACAGGGCAGTCCACTTTAGCTAACCTCTTACCATAAACTGATCTGTCAAACTCAAATGGCCCAAACGATAAGGCCCACCATCCTCCTTGAGCCCACCCTCTTCTTGAGGGAATCTACAAAAGACCCTTAATTAAGATTGAGGGAATCTACAAAAGAAATAAAAGAGGGGTTACGCTCACTAAAGTAACTACAAGACTACCAAAAAAGAGTCTTAAAAAAAACGAACTTAATATCTATGCTTGAAGTTTCCAATTCTTCAAAAGTTCTTGAGTTCCTTTCCTTCCACAAACACCAAAAGAGTGCGTGCAGCACCATAACCTAAATAACTTTGTCATTTTTATTCACTGTATTAGTCCGCTGGGTAAAAGAAGGCAATACCCAATGAATACCGAAAAGGCTAAAAGCAATCATCCATAAACTCCATGCTACTTGACAGTGAATAAAGAGATAGTCAACCGTTTTTGACACTTCTTGTGTAAAATGCATCTATTAGCCAAAGCTCATCTTCTCCTAATGAGGTGATCCAAAGTCAAGCACTTATCTCTAACCACCAACCAAGAGAAGAAAGCAACTTTGGTTGGAACTGAAGTGATCCAAATCATCTTGGCAAGAAGAAAGTGAGCTTCACTAGTATTCAAAATCTTATAGCAATATTTCACCGAGAATAACCCTTTAGAGTCCTTACGCCACAGTCAAGGTATTAAATCTCATTTCGACCTATCGTTTTGTTCATCCCAAAAATAAGAAACATTTCAAAATGTTTCAAGAAACACAGAAAATTTTGGGAAACATATGGAAACGCTTGGAAACATGGATCAAAAAGCACTTATATGTAAAGATAATTGTATTAAATGATTAATTGAGTAGGATTTATGCATCTAGACCCATCAAGATAAGTGTCACCTTGTATTTATATGAATTTCAACATTCACATTATTTTTATTATACATTATAATAACTATCGTGTTATTCTTATTCTACATTTCTGCTTTTATTGTTATTTAAATTTGACCATTTATATTATCTAAATTATATTTTTATAAATTTATCGTTTCAATATTTTCTTATTTGTATAATATAATTAATGTTTTTCGGAACAAAACATATGTTTATTAATTAATTTTATGAAATTAATAATAGTAGTTATAGGTTTACTCTTTGCAGAGTCAAAGCCTCTCCATCAAGGGAAAAAAAAAGAAAAAAAAAAAGAAAGAAAAGAAAAGAGTCAATGACTCTTCACGAAGGGTCTAGATCCCATTTCGTACCCACCATTCCTGATCGAAAGCTGAAAAAGCTGAATCAACGGCGAGAGGTGACGCTGACGGGAAGGAGATGAGGAGTTCTACTTTACCGAAGACGAGCTCTATTTACAATCCAACTTCAATTTCAACTTCAACGAGGCTCTCGCCGCCTCTCACAATGACAATGCGACAGCAATTGCAATAGTGACGGCAACAATAGCATGGTGATGGCAACAACAATGGTGGGGATTAGTTCTCTCTCATCTTAGATCTTTTCTCTCTCCTCTCAGATCTGTTATCCAATTCTCTCTCACTCGAATATTGTACATGCCTGTTACAATTTTGATATCTTTCATAACTCCATGAAACGCAGAAACGCTATGTTCCAGTGAGGTTTCATCTCGATTCCTCACAAAACCGAAACATTTCGTGCGTTTCAATTGAAACATTTCGTGCGTTTCGACTAAAACGAAAAAAATTCCATACCTTGCACCACACCAAGGAATCATTCCCTCCCCTAAAATCTTGCTATCGTATAAATTTTGAAAAAATCATCACACCCTCCATTTCCCAATCATTGAAATTTCTACTAACCTCATGCTCCCAAACCACCAAGTCCCTCCAAAGGCCTTGATCTTCCTTCCCAAGCCGCCAAATCCATTTACCAAGAAGAGCTTGGTGCATACAAACAAGAGATCCAACCCCAAAACCACCCTCATTTTATAGAAGACATTGACAGCCAATCCATAAGATGATATTTAATTTTTCCTTCCATACCATTCCAAAGGAATTCCAGTGGAAGCTTTTCAATCTTTAAAGCCACCAACTCAAGAATCTTGAAAATGGACATCAAGTAAGTAGGGATACTCAAAAGGGTGGTTCTGATCAAAGTTAACTGACCCCTTTTAGAGAGATACGCCCTTTTTCAACCATTAAAGTCTTCTTTCAACCTTCTCAATCACCAGGTCCCACACTTTTTCCTTTTTGAAATAGGAACCCAAATGGAGCAGATAGGAAACCGGTAAGCTTCCGACCTTACAACTAAGAATAGGAGCAAGGTTATCATATCGTCAACCTTCCCCACCAGAATCAACTACTCCCTCCATCCCACAAAGATGGGCCATTTTTGCTACTTTTTGTATCCCAAAATGTTTGTTCATTTTGAAAAGTCAAATCTTAAATTTTTTTTTAACCTTCCTATATTACCCTTCATTATTTCAATAATTACTCTCAACACAAAATCCAATGCCAATTAAAAGAGGGTATTTTTGGGAAAGATGAAGTCTAATAAATGACAACTCAAGGTAATGATTGCTTTTCTTAAATTGCGTGATTTGTCAAACTTGGCCTATCTTTGTGGGACGGAGGGAGTAACTTTTACCAAGATTAAATTTCAATCCCAAGATTACTTAAAAACAATGAAGAACTACTCGAACGCGCCCTAATTGATCCTCCCCAACTCCACAAAAGATGAGAGCATCATCAAAAAATAGAAAATTAGACACCACTCCTTCCCCATCCTTTCCTCCATTAACCACAAACCCTTCGAACATATTTTCTTCAACCACTTTGTGTATAAGCTTGCTAAAACTTTCCATGACAAGAATTAAAAGAGGAAGATCACCTTGACAAAGGCCTCTAGAACTATGGAAAAATCTATAGAGGGTACCATTAACTAAGAATGAGAAGGACGGGGTAACAATGCACCACAAAATCCATTTAAGCATTTTTCTCTAATTCCCATTCTACCAAGATGGTAGATGAGGAAGTTCTAATTCACATGGTCAAAAGCTTTCTCAATATCAATTTTCTCAATCAAGCCCAGAGCACCACTTCTATGCGTAGCGTAAACACTTCTAAAGTCAACACTTCTAAAGTCAACACTTTCATAAGCAACAAGGACGGCATCAACAATTTTGTGTCACAAATACAAGCAGATTAAGAAGAAGACACAAGATTCCCACCGCTTTTCCAAGTCCACCCGCTAGCACTTTGGCTATGATTTTATACACACTTCCAAGAAGAGAAATAAGCCTAAGATCACGAACATCTACCACTCCTCCTTTATTAGGAATGAATGCAATGAAGGTGGAGTAAATGATTTTTTCAAATTTTTTTCTCAAAAGGAATTCTTCAAACACTTTCATAAGGTCATCTTTAATGACAACTCAGCACTCACAGACGAAGGCAAGCGTGATGCCATCTGGCCCCATTTAAAGAGTTCAAAGCCTCCAACACTTCCTCCTCATCAACTTCTCTTTCCATCCAAGTCCCATCTTCTATATTAATGGAGTTGAACTCCATTCCATCACGTAGAGGTCTTTTATCTTAGCAAAAAATGAAATAAAATAAAAATGTAGAGGTTGTCTATCTTACTCATAGAAAAGGTCTTCATAGTAATTCACAATATCTTCTGCGAAAATAGATCCATCCTCAAATAAAGCACTATCAACCATAACTTGCCAATGAAGTTTGATTTTTTCTGAGTCAGCAAAATGATGGAAAAATGTTGTGTTTTTGTCTCCTTTCAACCAAAGGGCTATCAACTTTTGCCTCCAACTAATTTCTTCTAACCAAGAGAGCCTGCCAAATTTTCGTTTTAGCCTCAACCCTTCTTGACTTTTACTCCTCCATCAAGTCAATAGTGTCTTCTTTCACGTCCAAGTTAAAAAAAAATTAAAAAAATTAAATAAAAAAAAAAGTCTCCAACACTAGATTTGGATTCCCCCAAATTCCCAAAGACCTCCCTATTCCACTTCTTTAGCTCTACCTGGAGCGTCTTTAACTTCTTTGCAAACACATAACTCGGAGTGCCTTCCCTATTAAAGGAGTCTTACCAATTTCTCACCAAATAAACAAATCCATCCTCTTTAAGCCACATGTTCTCAAAACAAAAAGGCCTATTGGAGTTCCTCAACCCTTTGCTATCAAGAACCAAAAGAACATGATTGGATAGAGGTATAGGAAGAACGGATTGAGTCACTCTAGAAAATGCTCCTCCCATTTCAAAATTCAAAATGGGATCTAGTTGTAAGCCTAAAACCCTATCCTTACTAACGTAATGGTCATGTATGGCTGCCCCCTCTCACCTCCTTAATGGCTCGCAGGACATATGCTTCTCCATGAAAAAACCAACCAGACCTTCATGGATTTTGGCAACGAGCTCCCCTATCCTTCTTTGACGATGACATCTCCAGCTGCCACTCTTTAGAAATGTGGGCCGTAAAGCAACGCACTCCACCCTCCACCTTAACCCAACGTGGGAGGGGCCCCACACACCTCAACTTCATGCCCACTCCTGCTGGAAATTCTGCTTCTATAACATATGAAAAAAAAAAAAAAAAAAAAGGAACTAATTTATATGCTCGCTCATCCATTTCAGCATGCTTACATTAACTATAACCAGCCCATGAACAAGTTGATTGTTCACCACCCAAAACTTTGCTCCCTTGAACATATGTTATTTGTTAAGCACTTAAGCATGCCAATGTTTTCTTTTTTGTTTGATCAACATGCATTGACCAACAACTGGTCTGTCAGAGCATTCTTACCTTAGGATGCTGTCCTTGTTAAGCAGCAAGGAAGTAATCACTTCTAAGAAAAGTTCTTGCTTTTAGATATCTTAAATCTGCTCAACACAATATATCTTCCCTACTATAAGTCTATAACTCTGCCACAGCTATGTGAGACAAATTTTTCTTATTATATTTCAAAAAAAATAAAAATATAAAAAGAGAGAGAGAAAAATAAAAAGAAAAACGATGAATACAAGTGAATACACGAGCAATTGTAGAAAATGCTTGGAATAAATTTCCTAAAAATTACTACCTAATGGGAGACTGTGATAGAAAAGACGAGTTTGCTCCAATGACATAGACTTGACAATTAACTCAAGGAAGAACCAAGCCATTGCCAAGACATCATCATATACTGGTCCGACACGGTAGCCTTTAGCCTGCATAACAAAATCATACGATTTTAGTAAACTAAAACAGAAACATATAATACCACTCTGATTCAATAATGGCATGTTTGGTTGTCCAATTCAAAATTAAACAATCCAAGAAATTTTACATAGGGTTGAAGGCATAAATCTATCACCTTAAATTAGAATATTTTAAAATGTTGTAGTTATTACCATAGTTGATGTTGTAGAGTCAATTTTAAGGAATTGATGAAATACCACTATTTTGAATTGCCACTCTTATTTGTGATGATAACTATCATTTTCTTGAATTTGTTAATTCAAGATGATGGAGTGTGCCTTCAATACTATGTAAACTTTCTTGAATTATTTAATTTCGAATTGGACAGCCAAACTGGCCCTAAATGAAGTCCTTAGTTTGAATGCATCTATTCCTGCAATACCCACAGATCCAAGTATAAAGAACCCAGCCAAAATATAGTAATCAATAGTCACTGGCTAATGATTATCTCAGAAGTGAATAACAATATCTTCTTGGTTAATGAATTGATACAAGCAAGGTTACCAAGTTCAGGATTCTAGACCATATTAAAAGGGTCTTTAGGATTAAACCAAGGATCAAATGGAGAATGGTAAGACCTAATGAAATGTGAACATTAAACATAATGCATCATTTAATCAGAATAGTAGAAGGGTCATGTTATAGTTTCATATTAGTATTAGACTATTAGTATATATCGGTTGGCCATCTCATTAACCAAACTCTATTCCTTTCCCTTCTTTCAACAATTCTCTCTTCTTATATTCTAATAATCATTATTGAACTTCACATAATATCAAACTTTATAATAAAAAAAAAACCTTTACTCATTATCAAAGAAGGTTACCTGGAATTTGAGAACCTCATTAAAAATCCACTGTGGACTAAACATGCATTTGTACTAATCCTCAGTCAAGATAGATAGTAGATTTTGATTTAGAAGGGTCTTCTGATCATGCCTCTATTCTGCTTCAAGATTTTCTTAAACTTGTTGATGTGAGTTTCTGGATTACTTGATGGAACACTAAAATCAGCAATTTCATGGAGTATACATAGTATTGGTACTTTACGGCTTTGAAGGAATTGGAAATTTCATTTTTCTGTACCCCCATTGAAGGGTGGTTGCAAGTCCTCTGAGTCCAAATGTGCTCAATGCTTGAAGTTTTCTAAGCCATTGTGTCAACAGATTTCGGCTAGTCCTCATGCTTTTTTAGTAGCTCCTAAGGGCTGAGACAAGGGATCCTCTTCTCCTCTTCTATTCATTATTTTAATGCAACCCAAATATGCCTAAACCCCATCATATTGTGAACCGAAACAAACCATGTTCCAAGATAAACTGTCACATACAAATAGATAACACTACAACGACTATTAAGCTAGAGGAAACATTAATCCCTTTGCAAATCAAAGGCAGTTAAGATGACTCCACAAAGTACTAAAATGTTTTTGATGAAGTAAATTGTATTAAAGAAAAGGAAAACACCCAAGGACACGCGAGATATACAAAACCCTCAAAAAACCAGGCAACATCACAATATTAAACTATCCAAAAACCTCTCAAAGGGCAATCTAAATTCCGGCTTTCAGAAGTTCCCCCAAGCAAAAAGAAAACCTATAAATCTCTCCTTAAGCTGCCCAAAAGAAACCTCTATTCCTTCAAATGTACTCTTGTTTCTCTCCATCCATAAACACCAAAGCAAATCATGAGGAGTTATCTTCCCAAAAAAAATAAATAAATAAAATAAAATAGAAAGCACTTCTGAGAATGTAGGAGTGATACAACAGAATGAATGTGTCAATGTGTATTCTAGTTGATGAAAATAGAAATAAGAATCAACATTATAATCTCATTTTATCACAAGGAGACCAAATATCACAAGTGAAAGACAAACACAGCGCGGGCAGTAATAACAATAATCATGATGGCCATGCCCCACCATACATCTTGACAAAATATTATGACCAGTGCTTTAGAGTTACCTTACTACGAGCCAAGCTTCCCCACACAGTAGACAAACCAGGATAAACTGGTGGTTGACGACCCCCAAAGTCATCAAAAGCATAATCAACATAGTTAACTAGGTAACGATTTCTTTCGGCATCATCAACAGACTCCTGCTGCACCCTACAAAATATACCTCCACGTACTATCATACACAAACAGCAAGAATTGTGATCAAATAAATAAACCACAACATTCATTTTCTATCCCTAAAATATATATATAAATCACAACATCTAGTTCATAATGCCTATCAAGATAAACGACTAAAGTGATAATATAACACTGACCCTGTTAACTATAGATACACATGTACAAAGGTAATAATGAATTTAAGTGTAGTAGTAGTCAAAATTGACGTGCTTCGTGCAAAATAAGGTTGATGGACAAAAATCATGATTTTTAATTGCCACTAATGGCATGATAATTTATTACCCAACCAGATTTAACTATAGTTTATTTTTCTTCTACTTTCTCTTCTTGGTGGAACCACAATATCAGTTTTACATATGTCAGACACACAGGTGTTACAGATGCTTCATATTTGTGAGAAACACCAAAACCTGTATCAGTGTCGTTGTTACATACAAAACTACAATTTGGACCCTCCCTATTATCATAAGTAAAAACCACACCTGGTCAAGATATTAACCATGGCTCTGAACGCTGCAACCTGAAAGAAAAAGAGAGAAAATGAAAATAAGAAAAATGTACACAAAAAAGAACCCAGACTTCAGAATACAGGCTATGTTTTTTTTTTTTTTTTATCAGGTAAAAATTATATTATATATCAAAAATGGCAAGGCCCATGTACATGAGACATATACATGTAAGAAAGGACAAACGAGTATCTCAAACTATACACTATAACACTACTCCAAAAATAAAGCCCTCATTTAGAGTTTGGGAGAATCCAAAAAATGGACAAACGAGTTTCCCAAACTATACCCTTTAACACTACATCAAAAGTAAAGATTTTAGCTAATGAAGATTTTTAATCCACAATAGAAGCTTCAACATTTTAAAAAATTATATTATTTATTTCTTTCCATATACACCAAAACAAACCATTTGAAACTGCTTTTCATAACCTTTTAAATAATTCTTCGGCATCACCAATTGGGCCCCAAATAAAAGAAACACAAAACACCACAAAGTCCTCACCCTTGAACAATGAAGGGAAAATATAATGAATCAACTCCGATGCCTCCTTGCACATAACACTTATATTCGGGATTACCCAATTTCTACTAATTAAATGGTCTAGGGTTAAACACTTATCCCTAGCCGCCAACCGCCTAAAAAAGACAATTTTTTAAAGAATAATATCATTTCAAATGTTCTTCGTTTTTATAATTTAAAATATATAAAGGTAAATTTATTCACAAAAAATGGCCGCAACCCATATATAAAGTATACCAATAGCTCTGTTACATGGACTGGCCATTTTACCCCAAGGTAGCTGTGACGACACGACATGACACAGGTACAAGTATGGGATCCGTGGCACATACGGGTCTAAACGATTGAACACGGCGGAGTAGAAGAAAGGAGGAGGAAGAAGAAGAGAAGAGAAGGGAAGAGAAGAGAAGAGAAGAGAGAGAGAGATTCGACGGGGAAGAAGAAGAGAGGAAGAGAGGAAGAGAGAGAGAGAGATTAGACTGGGAAGAAAAAGAGAGGAAAAGAGAGAGCGGGGAGGGTATACATACCTCCTTACTAGAGATGGGTACTGGAGTTAAGTCGGAGGTGTTGTCGGAGACATTGCCAACAAGGGTTGGCTATGCACAGTCCAGCCATCAAGGTTTCTCTGTCAAAAGGGTTTCTATCGAATCGATAGAAGAACCCAGATGCTTTTAACCTTTTATGTTTTTATTTGCACTTTAGGTCCTCCTTTATTTGCACTTTGGTCCACCTTTTGTTTTATTTCTGAAGTGACCAAACTTCCAACTTAATATTACTTAAGCCCCCAAAAATTCAACTTAATATTACTTAAGCCCCCAAAAATTCAACTTTATATTATTTAAGCCCCAAAAATTAATTATTATGAAATTCCCCCATAATATCAAGATGTTTATAAAGATACCCTCATCATATTTAACCTTATATAATATTTATATAGTTATATTTGTATACAATTATAAATACACATATCCCCGTACCTGTACTCAATTTTTGGATCATTTTTTGTCGAGTCCTCAAATCCTAAATTTAAAATTTTGATGAATCCGACACCTAGATACACACCCACACCCTACTCCCACACCCGAGTCCATGTAACATAGACCAATAGTATGCCCAAAAATAACAAGCATCCTATAACCTTAAGAATTCACTAAAACTTTGGTTAGTCAATCGATCAAAGTTCTCAAAAGTTTTGTTGTTTCTCTCCCACCAAATGGTCCAAACATAGCATGTGGGACCATCTTCCAAACTACTAAAGCACTCCATTCCTGCTCCTACACCCTATGACCCCAAAATCTATAGGACTTACACTGGTATCACCCACTGAACCCCAAAAGGCCAAAACAGTATGCCCAGATCTCCATTGCAACTGCACAATGCATAAGTAAGTATTCACCATCTCCAAACTGTCCTTGCACATCACAAATTTTATTTGGCAAGGTAAAACCCCTCAACTGCAACACATCAAAGGTAAGTGATTCTGATGCAAAGCATGTTAAGAAATAACTGGAAGATTAGGGTTTATTTGATATTCTTTGTGTAGGAATAATTTTATGGTTATGGGTATTTTAGTAATTTTATAGGCTTTCTATTTAATATACTTTCTAATTTGGTTAGGCTTTCTATTTTCTAAAAGTTGCCATTTTTGGTCATTTCCTACTTTGAGTCCATTAAGAGTTTAGAAATTATTTATTTTAGTATAATTTGAGTCCTAGTTGGTTTCCATATTGGTTAGGGTTTTTTTTAAAAGGTTATTACTTGCCTAGAAAGTGTTGGCTAGTCTTTATAAATAAGGCATGCTTACCTAGATTCTCTCTTCTTCTTCTACTTCTTCTTCTCTTTTCTTCAACCCTCTATAGTGATGTGTTTTCTCATTAACCCACAGCCAGCCTCTATTTTCATTGTCTTTTCAACCTAAAACCCTACTCCCACAACCCTTACTCTATTACTACACCATAAGCCTTCATCCTAACATCCTAAACCTTAAACTAGTTGCTGTCCAGAAATTCCAGCAACCAATTTACTGAAATTCCAGCCACTTTTACCTTTAAACCTTGACCCACTGATAGAAATCAGCCTCTTAAAGTTTATAAAAGAAATAAAAAAGGGCCAGATTTTTCAGCCTCAAGCTTTAATTTGGTGGGATGAAGATGAAATGGGCCCAACTTGAGAGTATTATTAGATCTTAAGGGATCATTTTCAGTTTTGGGCCTTTAGTGTAGTTGGGCTGTTATTTTGTGGTATTTTTCTGGATTTAGTTGGCCCTAACTTAGTTAGTTTAGCTTGCTCTGTAAGCCTCTAGTTTCGCTTGTTGTGTAAGCCTCATAGTTGGCTTGCCTTGTAAGCCTCTTGTGTCCCAAAGTATAAAGTCCATGGAAAGATGTATCCGGAGTTTTTGATGAATGAATGAAATTTCCTGCTATTGCTGCTGGTTTTGAGCTTCCCCTCAAGCCCTAAGAAGGTGTGATGCCTTCCTCATACTAGGAGTGATTCCTAGGACCCTACTAGTATGACACTAGTAGCTTTCTCTCTCTCTTCCTCTTCTTTATCATCTTGTCTACTGTTTCTTCTTTCTTTGTGATTTACAGCAAGTGTTGTTAGCCTCCACAACCCCTATTCTTAATATCAGTTGCTGTAGAATAGTTGTTGAACTCTAGAATAGTTGCTGTCCTGAGATTTCCAGCAGCTTATTCTTGAATTTCCATCAACTTCCTCACCCAGGTTTTCAACTTTTGATATTTCCCCTTAAAGTTCTACATCACCTACCCAAACCTTAGTTCATCTACAAAGCCTTGTACCCTTCAAAACCTAAAATCACAAGCCTTAAACCCACCATAATAGCCACATACAACATTACTCTAGTGTTGTGCTGCATCAGATTCACCGCTTGACCCACACATCTTTATTTTCTACAATCCCGAAAAGATACGGAAATTCCTGTAACAGAGGCGAATTCCTACACCATACTTCTCCAAAATTTGATCCTCCCACCCTCTCCCACTTCACAAAAAAAAAAAAAAAAAAAAAAAAAAAAAAAAAAAAAAAATCCTGATTCACAGAAGTAATGAGACCCTTCACAAAACATGGCTTGTTATGAAGGGTCTCATTACTTTTGTGAATCAGGATTTCTTTTTTTTTTTTTTTTTTTTTTTTTTTTTTGGTGCTAAACACACACACACAACACACACAAACTATGTTACATGAACTTGAATACGAGTGTCCGGTGTTGGTGTGGGTGTGGGTGTGTGTCTAGATGTCAGATTCATCTATGCCAAATCTTAGGAAAGAGTCTAATTTTCTTATTTAATACCCTTAAGAAAAATTAGGTGTATATGTTATGTCACATGTTAAACATGTACTTTCCATTGATATAGAAATGTCTATCAAAAATAAAAGAAAATTTTAGAAAATATGTAACTGACATTGTAGTGAATTTGGAACATGTTCCCTATCTTTTTTCCTTTTTTGTTTGCCATGCCTATTTGACATATCTCATACCAATAACCATGTCATACATGTTCAGGCATTGGTACTCCACACAAGTTGAAGTGTCCATGTAAGTATGAGACCCAAGAAATAGGCATAGCAAAATTACTAAAAGTTCCAGCAAGGACATCAAGGCCATAACTTGGCCTGCAATGAGAAAATCAAGCGGAGCAAAGATGAGCTACGAATATAATAAGAAGAAATAACCATAAGATTTAATTAAGAAGAAAAAAATCGACTGGAAGAAATTATTAGAAAACCTGGAGGGTTTCTCCACCATTGCCTATAAGATGGAGAAGCATATCCAAGATCGGATGAAGAAACTGAAGCAAAGCCGTGGAATCAACATTCTTCAAACTGTTGATAGCCTGCATGCAAAATCAGTACGCATTCCAATCAAGCATTTCCATAGAGCCCACCCAGCTCTGAACATATGATGTCATTAAATTATTCTAAGACAGAAATGATTAGATTTTGCTCATGAATAATGTAAACAAAACTTGTTCATCCACCACCTTCAACAAATAGTAAGGTCTCATATAGTCATATACACTTTTAACAGACAAAAAAAAAAAAAAAAAAAAAAAAAAAATCAATTTTCTAATAAATAATGCATTTATCAGAAATGTTTCAATGAACATATAACAATATTTGATTCAAATTGAAGAATGTTCAAGAATTTTGTAATTTTTTGCTAAATAATACCAGCATCAATCCAGGTCGACAATCACAAGTTTCCAAGTTCCCCCCCCCCCCCCCCCCCCCCGCGCGCCACCGCCGAACCCATGCTCCATTAATTTATTTTTTATTTAATTTGGTGAATTTAATTATTAATCCTGGCCTCCCAACTATTTTTTCTTGACTATAGACATCGCCAAACATTTCTGAATCTAAACTGTCAATGCAGTAGTGATTTCAAAGAGAGAACGCAGCTTTGGGTGGTGACTAATAGTGCCCCCATTTACGTGGCCATTGGTGCGCTACTACTGGAGATGAGAATCTAGTTGGGCCCCATGTGCAGCCCATTGCATATATTTTATGCTTACTAAAAACAGTGAGTTTTCAGTTAATATGGAAACAAAAAGCAAAGCAAGGAAAATCACCGCTTATATCTACAAGTCAGTCTTATGCACTAAATCTGATTAAGGACACAAAATCAGGAATTGGCACGACCACCATTGACAAGATTTATGATGGCTTACACCACTATAAAAACTAAGACAGACCCAAAGACTAGACTTTGGTCAATGTTTACACCAGAAGAGCAGGCTAGAAGCTCATATGCAAAGAAAATGGATGGCATCAATGTTTTAAAAGGCGCTGGCGTGAGGCAGGGCGTTTTTCTTCCTATGGGGCGAGACGCAAGCCCCGAGGTGCGGGGCATAAGTTTTTCAAGCTTTTTATTTTTATATTTTAAAAAACATTAAAAAATAACTTTTATATATATATAGAAAATATATAATACATAATATATGTCTAATAGATAATATAAAACAAAACAAAACGAAGAGAGATACTCCTAATACAGTAATACCTTATAGGTTATAACTTTATAAAGGGACCCAGCGCATAAAAGAAAAAAAAAATGATAATAACACTACCACCGTAACACGTGTTGATGGAAGTAAAAAAGATCAATACTTCTTCAGAAAAGGGCAAAAAGCAATGATGCCTTTTAGACACAGGAGACAGGAGAGGGCTTTATCTTGTCTTCAGACGATCATCGTCCTCATATCACCAACCATTGTCGGCAGCCATCATATCTCCATTGTCTTCGCTAACTTCAAGTATGTCTTCTCTCTCGCTCTCTCCTTTTTTTTCTTTTTTTTTGCTCTTTGGAGGGTCTTCTCTGTTCTCCTCCTCTTTCCGTTTTCTTATTTTTTTTTTCGTTAGCAATTTGAAGTGCCAATCCTCTCCTCTCTTCTTATTGCCGTAGTTCTTCGTCCCCTTTGTTTACAAGCAGCAGTCGTGTTGGGTGTACGTTTCCTGCGTAGGGCACAAAAAAACGCGTCTTTTGCGTCCAATGCGTGCGTCTCGTGCCTAGGGCATACGCCCCACTGGTGCACGGCCTAATTTTTTACGCCTTGAGGCATTCTACCCCCTAAAACGCTCTAAGACGCACCCTGGGCGCGCACATGATAACGCCAAAGATAGTGTTGACTGATTCAAAACTTTGGAGACCAATCAAGTATTTCTGAAAAGGGGAAAAAAAATGGAAAGAAAAGAAAAAAAGTGTGCCTCCTTTGGCAAAGATTCTAAGGCTTGTTTGCATCCTGTGATGGGTTATATATCTTAGGAGAACTCTTGTATATATTTTTTATATTAATGGTATTTTAGGTATTTCTCTTGTATAGGGTTTATTATATATTTATACCTTGTAATAATATTCTAATTTCCCTTTGCACAAATTAGAACCAGGACACTCATCACAGCCGCCTTCTTTTCTCTCCCTTTGCGTCACAATCTTCGGCTGGACACTCTATCCCTACCTTTTGTTACTTCCACGGTTCCACCACACAATTGGCGGACTTCTTTACAAAGTCACACACCATCTCATGCTTGTGGTTTCTTCTCGGCAAACTCTCAATGTTTCCCCACAGTCACATCATGAGTTTGAGAAGGGTGTTAGAACTCTTGTATATCTTTTGTATATTAAGGCCTTAAGGGTATTTTAGTTTTTTAGGTATTTCTCTTGTATAGGCAAAAAGAAAACTATATATTATGCCTACACCAAATCAACTGAATAGAACCTCTATTACAGCCTTATTTATAAAGGAGAGTAAAATTTGATGGAAAATCTTCATGTTGCTCTAAATAAAAAAATAGAGCCTTCCTCAAAAAAACTGACTCAAAAACCTTAAAAACAATCAGCAACCTTCTAAACCTAACCCTTACCTATCATAGTTTCCGAGAAGGACTCAAATTTGACTATTAAGACCTAAAATTTACTTAAAACAAGCAAAAAAAAAAAAAAAGGCCTAAATTACTAACAAAACGAAAATTACAAATAAAACTAATAAAATATTTGACTGCCATTAATCCTCGATATGCGTGCTGCATCAAGATTCCAACAAAATGTGGGTATCTAAAACCCAAGGGGTTTCACCATTCCTTATACAGATAGAAAATAGCAAGCATGACCTTTTGAAATATGAATGGGAAGAAAAAAAACAAAACAAAACAAAACACATTACAAGTGTGTCACATCACAATAATTTATAATGATGAGCCAACTCCATTTATAATAATTCAAAACACCAAGTGTGCCCCACTAAACAAAATGGGTAAAAAAATGACGAGTGCATTTCAATTATAAAACCAACACTTATTCTGCCCAAAGGAAGAAACCAAAAGCTAGAATGGCAATTTTTACTAATATAATACCCATTGTCATGTTTCCAACCTAAAAGTCTAAAATATTAGGCAAAGGGCCCAAACAGGATTTAAATGTCTAAAATATGAAGCCAAAAGCCATGAAAAACTCAATATTTAGATGAAGTCGGAGGTTGGGCTTCCCAACACCCATTTTTCCCATCATTAGGATTTAAATGTCCATTCCCATCCCCCGATTACCCAATGCCAAATGCAGCCTTAATTGTATCTCATGATACATGGCATGACCCACGACCCAATACATGATTCAGATAAAGCATTGACAATGGTATGCAAGTTAAAAACCTTTTTTTTCCTTTCTAAAAAAAGAAAAAACACACAAGACTTCAATAGAGGAGACAAAATGTACAAGGAAGGACAAGACATCTGTCCCATGTAATTGATATGAGAAAAACAGCACAAAAGGAAAGGAGGAGTTTTGGGGCACGTGTTTGGAGGGGTGGGGGAACAAACAAACCCAACAGGAAAACAACCCAAAGCTAACCCTCAAGGTGAAAAAAAAAATTTTAAAAAAAAAAAAAATCTGTCCAGAAGTGTAGAAAGTGTATGCCCCACTATTAGGCAGAAAATCTGCTTCCTCATTTGTTGCCCTCGAAATCAAATTGTAAGGCCCCCCCCCCCCAAAAAAAAAAAAAAACCCACATACACAAAGAAGATGGTGACGAATCTCTTGAACCAAGTGTATGCATCACCAAGACCCCAGCATTTTATTCAACACCCACCCAATAATAGTGGTGGAGTCCACATCTATCATCACATGAGAAAGACTCATAGAATAAGCCTTTCTACGAACTTCAACAAGTGCGAGAGCCTCCACCCTTATGGCATCTCCCATTCCCACCGGTTCGGAGAAAGCAAGAAGCACCTCTCCAAGATACTCATACCACTTGAAAATCACTCGCATAGCATCCACAGATGTCCATAGTAAACCCATTAAATATATAGATTACCCTCAATCACATCACAACTTAAAGATCAAATAGTAGAATATTCACAACTAACAAATATAGGAGCAATTAAATTGATGATGCACACACCTCAAGCAACCCAATGAACTTAAACTAGAGTGCAAAGTTACACTTCCAGCATTGATTTCTTCATTTGTCAAACATGCAACTTCTCATATATGGAAGAAATACCAAAATTCATGGGATTATTTAGAAACTCACATCACAGATATACACAAGAAGGCCAAAAATGGTGAAGCATATAAAGAATAGAAACAAAGAAATACCTCAAGAAGTTCAGAGCCCCAAGGTGGACTTGTCCGAAGAGTGTGTCTGTCATATTCAAGAAAAAAATCTCTAATGCGCTCATTCATGGGATATAAGGATGAACATAGTCTTAAGCGCAACCTAAAGACATTTTTTGCATCTTCCAAATAATCCAACCTCTCCTATATAGTAATTCAGAAAAGGAAATGGCAATGTCAGGTCATAAAACTATATATCTAACTGCCCAATCAGAAAGAAATTATCAGTTCAAATAAATGACATCGAAAACTATGGGCTTCCCCCCAACTTTAGGACATAGGGTGTGGTCTTTGAACATCAATTAGAGAAAATAAATTGGTAACTTAATGAGATGCAGTTTAACTGCCCATACAGGCGAGAAGCATGAACAGAATTATGAATTGAGCAATTAAATAAAGAAGTAAAGATTAACTTCATGCACAACTAATTTAAAAAGATCATAGGTCCAATAGTTACGTATATCCCTTGTAATCATACATTCAGTCAAATTTGCACAAAAGCAGAAAAATAAACAATATCAAAATGAGAAAATGTTTCAATAAATGCACTATAGGCAAATAAAAAGGTGCAAAAGGAAGTTAGCACAGATAGTATTGGGTCAATATGCTGTCCAAATATACCTTTCCAGTATCTTGGAGATAATGTGGGACCAGCTCTCTCATAATCGGTAAAGAAATTTCAGATCGTAACCTGAGTGAAATCAACAGCACTATATCTTTCAAATACCCATTAACCATTCATAGTACTCGCAAATAAAACATAAAATCTCAAAAAATTTAAAAACATAACAAATGACAACATTAGAGAGTCAACATAAAAAGCATAAAACTATTAATGATGAATAATAAACAAAATTTCACATCATACAAATATCTCAGAGAGATTCAATCCTGTAGGACAATTTACCCCTCCTAGAAGTTCAAATAGTTGGATGGAGATTTAACGGTCCCTCCCATTCCCTCCTAGTTACAATTGCTTTCTGCTACTACCTAACTACCATCTACTGGCTTTCTAGCAGCCTCCGTGGAATGGCCTGACTGAGATCCCCGAATAGCATGATGGCAGCTAGTTTCCTCTTTTTTTTGAGGTACTGTTCGGTACTTCACAATCAATATCAACTAAATAAACAGGGCGCGAGTGAGTGCAAACATAGTACTCCAAACAGCAAATGCTAATGTAGGCAACCAGGCAGTCATCTAAAAAAATGTCGTACAAATATGAGCCATGCTACTAATGTCAAGCCACTACATGGGAACCACCATCAGAAAGAATAACAGATTAGGTAGAAGCACATTTATTCAAATTGGAAAATAGAGTATTCTTACCTGGCATATGTGCATATGCTCTAGAATCGGTGACCAAGAAGCAAAAGAAAGGAGTAGCAAGACATATAACATTACCTAAGTAAGCAAAGGTAAGCAATGTGACAACCTTATTTTTAGTAATTTGTTGTGCCTTTTGTTAAGTTTCCAACCTAGAAGCCTAAACTGTTAGGTGGAGGGCCCAAACAGATATATGAAGCCATATCAAACTCAATATTTAGAACATGCGATATGTGGAAGTTCCCAACATTCCCACTCAGGTTCAAGCCTAACAAGACAAGAACGGGCTGTCACGTAGACAACAAAGACGGGCTCACAAACGAAACAAACCCAAGAACAACATACTCTGAAATCATGTTAAGTTTCCAACCTAAAAGCCTAAACTATCAGGTGAAGGGCCCAAACAAGGATAAGAAGCCATATCAAACTCAATATTTAGACGATGTGGGATGTGGGACTTTCCAACACCTTTTTAACTAAAGCATTAAACTCCTCTTTGGACGGTGTAAATGTATCATTAGAAGAACTACATGCCTGAAGTGTTGAACAGTTTGCTAGAATGAACTCCTCCTTTGATGAATACACCACCTAATTCTCCCAAACTAATGTACCATATAAGTCCCAACATGTGTCAACCATATGATTAGCACCACCACAATGAGTACAATGTCATGGTTCTCCATGGCACCTTTCACACGAGTGAGTAATACAGCGACGGCCATGTTCACCTTGAGCTTTAACATGACTCACACTACCATTGAATCCATGATTACCACCAAAATTACCATGATCTCCTTCTACTTCGGATGAAAAATGTTGGTGTCTAGAGAGTAATAGTCTTCTTTCCTCCAAATCCTTTTTTCAATCTCTTCTTGAATTGGACTCCCAATCCCTTTTTCTTCCAGCTATGTTTGTTTGGAATTCTAAAGGTCCCCCCAAGGTGAAAGCCTTTGCCTGGTTCGTAGCTCAATAAAGCCATTTTCCTAGATATCTGTTTGATGTGTAGGAGCAATGGTGAGACTATAGATCATTTGTTTCATCATATCCACTTGGATCTTTGAATCTGGCAGAAGCTTTTTAGTTTATGTGAGGTTTGCTAGGTTATCCCTCCGGATTTATTCGCCAATGGTTATTTCCTTTTATGATTTTAGTAGATTCAAGAGAGGTCGAGCTTTGTGTTCTAATGCGATGGTGGCCACTTTTTGAGTTATTTGCTTGGAAAGAAATGTTCAGCTTTTCGATCTATGGCACATGGAGTTTGTGAGTTGATTTGGCTAAGGATCTTGCTGAAAAAACTAGGTTTTGATTGTAAAGATCCAATGTGGTAGACTGGTAGTACTATAACAACGAGACAGCAAATCAATATCACCCAAATCCTGTTCAACGCAATCGAACTAAGCATATTGAAGTGGAAGCATTTCATCAAAGAGAAGTTGAAATCAGGAGAAATCTTACTCCCTATGTGAAAACTAAAGATCAACTTGTAGATATCTGGACAACAGGAGTGCCAAATAAAGTGTTCCACTCTATCCTGAACAAGCTGGGCATGCAGGATATCTCTACACCAGCTTGAGGGGGAGTGTTGAGTAGTAGTACTTTGTCTTAGTCATATAATATCTTATGTTTATTAGTGTTATTAGTCATAAGGGCATTTTTGTACTTTCATGTGACTACATAAATACTAAACTAAAGAGGAGAGAACCCTAATCTCTCTCTCTCTCTCTCTCTCTCTCTCTCTCTCTCTTCTTCCATATTTTTTCTTCTCCTTCTCTCCTCTTTTTCTCTATATTCTCTTGGTTCATATACAAATCCAACTTTTCCTTCTCCTAGTACATGCCAAATAACATCCATAATATAATACTTAAACTATTAAAGAAATCCTAACTTAATCGATTGTGGTTTCACTTTTAGAAAAAAAAAAAAAAATGGGGAAATTAGGGAGAGGGAAGTCCACTTTGTAGGACTTATGGAGGCATAAGTCCGTGCTAAAAACTTATGCAGCCAAAAGTCCACTTTTAAATGAAAAGGTGATATTTTTGCGAGTCTTAAAGTGCATAAAGTCAATTATACCCCAAAGTTGTTATTTTTATTTTCAAACCTCAAAATAACATAACTTTTAATCTGCTCGTTGATTTTTAATAAAATCTATATTTTTGTAATCTGTTCGTCGGGACCTTTGAAGCAAGACACAATGATGAATATAAAATTATGTGGAAAAAAGGAAAAAAACAAAAACAATTACATCGACCACATGACAGTTACATGTAACTGTTTTTCTGTAGGGTCGATTGCCCACACAACTTATAAATTTATAAAATGTAACTTATTAATTATAATTTATGTGCTTGAAATTAAAAATAATCAAATATAAATGTTTGGAGACCTAATTCAAGTTTTTGTGTCTAAAATGTATTTCATGTAACTATTTATACATGGGTTCAACTGCCCAAAAACCCTTCTACATATTCATCTAGGTTTTTCTACGTATTCATCCCATCGAGCACAGAGTTGCTATAGACGAAATATTTCAATTGACTGCATTATATAATGCAATTGCAGGTGTGATGTACTTAAAATAATAAAATCATTATTTAATCAATGGGGGTTTGCTTCCACTGTTCTAAGTTTGTTTCCCCCATTTTATTATTATGGGACCCACCACATCTCCACACCAATTGACCATTTGAAGAACACTCGTCACGACCATTAGATTCACACCCAACAAATCTGATGAATCTCATCTCTATATGAAAAGAAGTAAAAGCTCAACTTTGATTTCAAGTTATATATATGAAATAGTGGCTATTACTTCCCCATCTCCATAGAACCTTAAGGTTGATCTCCAGTTAAAGAATGCCGTCGAAACCAAACAATCACTACCATGACGTTGCTCTTGCTGGATAGAAGGTCAAAGCCATGGGCATCAGATCTGGGAGAAAAAAAGGTGAGGATCTATGCTTTGTTTTGATCATCGGCGTCATGAAGGCATGTAGGTAATGGGATCTATGTGCTCAATCGCAAACTTCATTTCCCTGTGGGTGGGACGATCATTTGATCTGCTTTGTTTTGTTCCATTCTATTTTGGGTGAAAATATGTGGTAAAAGAAGACAACATGGGAGGGTATTTTGGTATTAAAAAAATTAAGGTAGAGTTATAACTGCGCAAGAATTTTCAGTGGAGTTAAGGCTGTATAAGTCCAATTATAAGGACTTGTAGCCAAAGTCCCCTAGAAAAATTTGCCTGAATTCAAGGGCAACCATAGTTTATTCAGAATTAGAAATCTATAACATCAGTATGCAGCAACTCAATTATTTAATAGGGTGTGAATTTTAACCCAAAATTAAAGCTTAAGACTTAGATAGGCGACTAAAATAGGCTTAGTCACTAATAAACATAAAAAACAATCACTTTTGCTACCAAAAGGCAAGGCACTATCACTCTGTGAATATGCAATGAATTCTGCACAAAGATGAGAAATTGCCACTATCATATTGGGTAACATCAGACAGGCAGCCAGCTTCAGATTTGGCGTAGAATACCAAAAACAACATTAGCCAAATGGTACACAAGAAAACAAAGTTGAACTTTCATTTGTTGTGTAAGAACAAACAAGAAATAAAGATTTGACTTAAGGCGTATACATACTGAGCATGCGTAGATAATGGAAGTGACGCATATCCAATTACCACCTGCAGAAGTGAATGGACAAAATGATCAATTCCATGGATGAAGATGTGGAAGATAAAGAATTCCAAAGCATTCCCACAGTATTAGCTGTGGAGTATTAACAAAGATGAAAATGCAGAACTGAATAAAAAAATAAGAAGGGATATTTTGGCATTCTTAAATACCAACCACACAAATAAAACTTACCGGCTTTGGAGCTTCTAGTTTTGTTTGAAGGTCAATGTGAAAGAAGGTGAATAAAAGGTGATGCAAGGGTGTCCAAATAGCAGGGAGGAAAAGTTTAATCTCATCGTGATAGGAGGCCAACCTAGCCCCAACAGCAACTTGTGTGTGTGCCCATTTTTGAAGTGATGTACCTGGCTCTCTTGGATACATTGCCTAGACAAATGAGACATGAAATAGGATTAAAAAATAATAAAATTTGACAAAAAAAATTTCTTAGAAAAAATACTGCTTCTTTTATAAAATAATAATCCTATTTACCTCTAAAGGCTGCTTACGAACATCTGCATCATCCTTTCTAAGCTCAACCCGTATAAACAAATTCCTTTTCCGGCTCAAATTTACAGTCAAGGGATATACATAAAGACAATGAAAAAGTTGCAAGAAAGGCTCATTTCTTGTTGTAGTGCGGAAGTCGAAAGCTTGAAACTGCAAATGCATCACTATATCATTATTTCAAAAAAATGGGTTATGCACAAATGAACGTTTACCAAACACATTAACTAAATATCTCAACTAACCAGTTCAAAATATTTAAAAGCTAATAATTGATGGAAAATGTAGCTCTAAATAGCGTACAGGTGAAAGAGGATCCCTCAACGACCCAGGACAGTTGAATAGGGCTAGGGCTTGGACAATTACAAGAATGATGATGTAGAGATTATTCTATTATGAAAACCCAAAAAATGTACCAAGTGGCAATCAGAAGTGAAAAACAGAATTATCTTTTTCAGACATAATTCTATCCACAGCCCAAAAATTACTAACAACAAATCTTCCATTAAAATTAACACCAACGTCGGTATCAATTCATTGCGTCATCTCTACATTTATTATCCTTCTATTTGTTTTTTTGTTTTTTTTTTTTGTTGGGTAGTTGATTGCATTCTAAATATGACCAGCAAATTATTTGATAAAAAAGTAACCTAATTTAACCAATGGAAACTTTATGCAGTTTCAATGTCAATATTTTTAAAAAATTAAATAAATAAAGTAACTAATAAGCGATCCACTAAACTTAAAAAGTGGAGTCATTACAGATAAAAGTTCTGCTCAGAGGTACCTGCCACCTGGTAAGTACTAGCTGGACTCAAAGATATATACAAGCACAAAAAATTTCTTATACTTACATCATCAGCATTGAAATCTAGATTTCTGGGAGCATTTGATCCATTTCTAGGCATCTCTTTTCCATCAAGAACATTCCACTTGGAATTGCTATTCTGAGGCCCATCAGAACCATTACTAGGGCATTTAGTGAATGTGGAATCAAAAAACCGGTCCCCTGGGTCAAGGGAATCATTGGTCACACTGCCACTTTCTGAGATATTTTCCAAGTCGATGTGGCCAGACTGGTGTTTCTCAATTTCCAATCTCAAAACACCTTTCACAGGTTTGTGAACTTTGCGTTTAGGATCCTAAAATAAGTGAGGAAAAGAAGGTGTTATTGGTAATGCGAATAATAAACATAAAATACCACTGAAAGTTTAGTTAATCATTAAGCATGTTATTGATGAACCTCTTATTGATGAGGAAAATGGTTGTTCATATGCTCTTACAAAATAAGTAAAAATGGTTATTTCTGAACCACCAGAACCTATAAAAAAAAAATTTACACACACACTGAAGAAAGCAATATAAACAGTAAATGTGCCTGTTCATTGATAAAATAAAGTTTATTCATATTCTGTTACCCAATGCCAACAAGGGACTTAATTACTACATCTTCATGGTACACTAAGTAAACCATTGCTCTTCCATTCCTCTTCTTTGCATTAATTTCAAGCTTATTTTAATATCAATTTGGCAGATGAAATGACTAATCATAGTTCTATAAGTGCCTCCTGTTTCCTTCTCACAAACTTTTTACCCAAGAAATTATAATCTGTTCAACACTAATCTAGAGTATACATTTTAGAATGACTGACATTTGACTCTTTGGGATATTTCTACAGATATTTATAGTGGGGACGCAAGGGGAAAGAAGAAGAAAAAGGACAAACATAAAAAGAATTTTACAAATAAATCAACCAAACCCAACAATTATCAACCTAGCAGGTCTCTACATAACACACATTGCTGACATCAATAACAAAATCAGCTCCTCTAAGAATCCCTTCATTTTCTAGATTGACGATTACTGCTTCAAGAAGGTAAGGCTTTTTTTTTTTCTTTATTTTTTTTAATTAATAATTTTGTTTCTTTTTTCTTTTTAAAGAAAAAAAAGTGCCAAGGTACCATGTCGTTGAAAGAAGATGAAGAGAAAAAGCAAAATACAATTTCATATATACAAATGAATCAATAAATCCCAAAGAAAGGAGAATAAGGAGTGAAAGACCAAATTCCAACCCTTTCTGTCACAACCCAAATTTTTGAAGTGTGATTAAAACGTAATAGTAAAAAAAAAAAAAAAAAAACTTAGTTATTCTTACAAAAGAAATCTTGATTTTTAAACAATAAAATAATCTGTGGTCTTGAAAATATTTGTATTTCTCAAAAAAAAAAACAAAATCATTTATATAAAACATGTCTTTTCAAAATTGCTAAAAAAAGAAAATTATTGAGTTGAGTTGCTATGATTCTTTACATATCTCTATCAAAACCTATAAAATGGTAGGGTCAGTGACACTGCTGAGTAGAGATAACATTCCACAACATAAATAAGGGTTAAAAATATTTATACTAACAAATTATCAAAAGCTTATAAAATAAAACCTCAATTTTCATCATCATTAAAATTCATCTTCATTTCCAAAGCATTATTCAAGAAGAAAATCATTAACTGAAATTCACACTTCCAAAATGTTGGAAATATACCACATCCTACATCGCCCAAATATTGGGTTTGACATAGCTTCATATACCTGTTTAGGCCCTCCACTTATAAGCTTATGCTTTTAGGTTGGAAACTTAACATGGTATCAAAGCATGTCGTTCTTGGGCCTATTGACCCTGTATTTGCTGCCCACATGAGAGGCCTATGTTAAGCCTGCACATAAGGGGGAGTGTTGGAAATATAGCACATCCTACATCACCCAAATATTGGGTTTGACATAGCTTCATATACCTGTTTGGGCCCTCCACTTATAAGCTTAGGCTTTTAAGTTGGAAACTTAACACAAAACATATATAATACAACTATATTAAAACAATAAAGAATACTTTCTTCTTCTTTTTTTTTTAATAAAGTAAAATGATTGAAAATGAATCCAAGAATGCAATCACACAGTGTTCACTGCTTTCACAGGCCTAACCCCATATTTTAAACTTTTTACACCCATCCATCACAGGAGGGACACCATCCATGTACCAGGAGGAAGCCATCCATCAGGTGGAAAACCAACCATGAGGATAAACATTCCGGAATAAACCTTTAGGGTCTTTCACCCAAGGGCTCTATACACCCTTCTTGCTAAACTAAGGAGAATTTCTCAGCCGAACCATGGAGTAATGCATTAAAGGACAGGAGCCAATGTTTCATTTTAAATAGAAAATGGGCATTCAACCCTCCAATATCAAATATACATACGAATCATTTGAATTCTTTTCAAATCCAAACATGGTTCCTACTTTTCACATAAATCCTTTAAAACCTTTTTTAAAACTTTCCAGGAAACAAACTTTTCACAACATTTAATTCAAAAATATCAAACTCAACGAAAATAATCATTTTCTATCTTTAAAAACTTTAAACA
Source organism: Liquidambar formosana (assembly GCA_039720395.1). Classification (NCBI taxonomy): domain Eukaryota; kingdom Viridiplantae; phylum Streptophyta; class Magnoliopsida; order Saxifragales; family Altingiaceae; genus Liquidambar; species Liquidambar formosana. The sequence continues at coordinate 22,602,525 of CM077832.1, forward strand.
TATTGAAGTTCTTAATGCTGAAAACAGAACCATTCGCATTCAAAAATTCATAACTCACTCTATAAATATGCAAATAAGGTCATTCTTGAAAATTTGAAAACCAGACTCAAAGCCCAATACAAGAAAAATAATAATCCAATGAGAAAATATGGTTTAATTGATTATAAAGCTAATTTGATTTTGTGGACAGTATGCTGGAATTTGGTTCCAGCACTGGTTCAATAGTAGAAAATCATTACTAAAAATTTATTCAAAAAGATATGGGCCTGAGACTTGTAGCACATGAAAATAGACATAATATAGAGTATTTCTGCCAAAAATAGTGAATTTACTTCAGGTAAAACCATAAGTATGAAATTATTGAAGTCAAATCATAGATAGCATGATCTATAAAAACAGCTTTACTCTGACAACTTTGTAAATTTAATTATGCATGCACTTTATTTATATAAACTATACTCTTATTCATGGAAGGAATAGAATCCCTACCTTAGCTTTTTGAAGAATTGTGTCTCTTCTTTTCTCTCTCTCTTGGTTGACCCTCTTCTTTCTCTATTTCCTTTCACTTCATCTCTCTTCTCTCTTTTTTATTTTTTTTCTACATCTTCCACTCTCTAAGTCTCTATTATTATTTTTTTGATAAGGTAAGTCTCTATTATTATTATTATTATTATTATTATTTAATGAGATAAAGAATGAGCTATTTATATTAAAAGAGTAATTGGGTGGTCGAATATAGTGATGACATGTGGTCTCAAAGATGTTAAGACTCTATTGGACCAAAAAGTGAACTAATAAATGTACAAGTAGTACTAGTGTATTGAATAGGGAATTCACATATGGCTAAATCTGGACACTTGTCATTATGCATGAAATCCTCTTTTACACATGTCACTTGCACATGAATCTAGACATCATATTTTGCGACTTCATTGTCCACCTCATGCTAACTTATGCCACCTCAATGCTTCTATACTTTGCCACTCAGTGCTTTATAATTGCCACTTCCTACTATCATTGCCATATCATCTACACCTCATGCTATCTTATAACACCTCATGCTATCTGATGCCACCACATGCTACTAAGTTGCCACATCATGATATAATTGCCACCTCATGCTACGGTGCTACCTTTATATGCAACCCAATATCCATCTTACACGTGTCTTCCCAAGTAACATAACATATAATAATAATTACCTACCTATTTAGTTCACAACAAGTAGAAATACAAAATAAGACAATTAAAATGCTAAATATAATGTACTCATAATATCACATCATCAATAATTATCATAATTATCTTCATCTAATAATAATTATCATAATACTATCATAATTATAACACAATTTATTTCAGGACCTTACACTTTCATGAATTTTTCATATGATATTCACACGCTCACCAATATACGCAAACCATAGCAGTAAAAGAACTGGATATACTGTAGGGTGAACCTCATAATGCATTCTTAGACACAAACAACAAGACTAAGCTAGCTAATACATTTACCAAGCAAAGCCATGCCAAAGGCAGAATTATTTGGCCTCTAAATCGATGAACCATGACCACCTCCAAATGAAAATTCTACCCTGATGCTGTCTTTTCCATCAAACTTAATAAAACTCTGCACTTACAACAAAAACAAAGAACCGCACAGATGAGATGGAACAAGATTTTAAACTACCAACTTCTTTACAGTTCATGAGTTCATTACAATGTAAAGCAATGTCAAAGTTTTAATCAAATGTGACCTTCTTTTTTTTTTATCAACAACAAGAGAAAATATTATTAATAAGAAAGAGAATGACAGCACACGGGAGGACGAGAGGTCCACCAAAGAAACAGAAAAACAGAAAACAGATAAGAGAAAAAGAGAGAGCCTAACAGGAAACAGCCCTCCAATCAGAGCTCAATACAAACAAAGGGAAATCCCTAAATTCCTTAGAGGAATGAGACCAAAAAGAACCCAAAAAATGAGCTTTGTCCCAAAGATCAACCAAAGAAGATTCCCAATCATCAAAAACTCTAGAATTTATTTCAAGCCATAAAACCCAAAAAACTGCCAGGAAGGCACATTTCCATAAAACCACTGCCTTCCTACTTCTTCCAAAACCCTAGAAATGGATATGAAATAGTCTCGCTACACAACCCAGCATAGCCCAAGACTCTCCAGCAATAGAAAACAATCTGCACCACATCCATCGAGCCACTGGACAGTGAAGAAAAAGGTGATCGGTAACTTCCAAGTCTCTCTTGCACATGATACACCACTGTGGAGATAAAAGTAAAGAGGGTCTCCTCCTTTGAAGCATCTCATTGGTATTAATCCTCTTAAGTACAACCAGCCAAGCAAAAAACCTAACTTTGCGAGGAACATCCAACTTCCAAATCAAAGTATGAGGGGGAAAAACAGGAATATCAAGGCAATCAATCAAACCATCAAAATAGGATTTACAAGAAAAAATACCCAAAGAATCTGCAAGCCAAATTCTTCTGTCAGGTGTGAGCACTCTCAAAGAAAAACCTTCTAACCGCGATAACAACAACACAAGCTCACAACATTCTCTATCATTAAGATCTCTAAAAAACTTGAAATCCCAAGAAAACTTGAAATTTGAAGTATCTTGTGAAACCCTAAGAAAACTTCAAATTTTAGTACTCACGTTTTACTAAATATAAGTGTTGAATAAAACACATGCAAATAGCCCAACACCAAAGACCATCACATTCACTGTGAAGTCCCTCTGATTGGCAAATGATAATATCTGAGCTGCTTGAAAGGCACACTTTATATATCAATGGGTTTAAGAGATGATAAAACAAAACATGTAAGTACCTACATACATGACAAGATAGAACAAATCAACACACAGCAAAGTACTGGAAGAAGTAAGATTTTTTTTTGGTATTAAAACAACAATGGTATACACGATGAATCAATGTTTTAAAAAGCGTGGGCGTAAGGCAGGATGTTTTTCTTCTCATGGGCGAGACATAAGTCTCAAGGCGTAGGGCACAGCAGAATTACATAACGGAATTTCAGGCAGAAATGACTCAAGAGAGGAGATTGGTGAGGATTAGGCCCTGCTGGGTGTACGCCTCATCAAAAAGATGCAAAAAAAAAAAAAGCAGTTTTTTTTTCAGCAACAAAATATTATTAATCAAAGAAAACAAGAACAAATACAAGAGGAGGACAAGGAGTCTGCCTAAAACCAAACCACCAACAACAAAAAACAACAAAACTCAAAGCTACGAACAAACAGCCCTCCAATCTGAATTCAATAAGAATAAAGGAATATCAACAAATTCCTTGGAAGAATAAGCCCAAAACGACCCCAAGAAATGCACTCTATCCCACATAGAAGACAACGAAGACACCTGTCATCAAAAATCCTCGCATTTTCTTTCAAGCCATATGACCCAAAAGACTGCAAAAAAGGCAGACTCCAAAGAATTCTTGATTTCCTACCTATGCCCAAACCCCAAAACTCAATCTCAAAAAACTTCCTAACACAATCTGGAACAACCCATAGCTCATCACCACTGCTAAACAACTATAGCAACAACCATCTAGCTGCATGATAATGTAAAAAGAGGTTATCAATACTTTCTTCCGCTTCCTTACACATAACATAACACACCACTGAGGCCGCACAAAAAAACGCATGTGTTTCTATCCCTAGGGTGTACGGCCAACGAGTGTACCACCCAATTTTTAAAACCCTGGGGCGTTTTAGCCCTCAAAACACCCAGAAACGCACCCAGGGCGCGTCCGGGACACGTTTTTTAAAAAATTGTGATGAATGCATTGCTCTAGCCAACAATGAGTAGCAGGGTATGTATAAATTAGCGGTTGCAAAAAAAAAAAAAAAAAAAAAAAAAAAAAGGCCAGCTATAGATGAATAGTTACAAAAGGACTGCAAAAATAAAGTTAACAAGTAAACGCAACCAAGAATGTTAGCCACAGTTCTAAGTGAAAAACCAACTGACTGCACAATCAAAAGAACTGATTTGTACTGAACCAATAACATAGAACTATCCATACAACATTTAATAAGCTACAATAAAGTATGGATACTGAGAAAAAAAAAAAAAAAAAAAAAACATTGCACTCAACACTAGCTAGAACATTCATATATAATTTACGAATCACCATAAACAAAGGGAATAAAGCAAGAACAAGAAGCCTAATAAATGTGACTAAATCTCTGCCAAACCTGAAGTGAGTCCTCAGTATAGCTTTCTTTAACTTTATTTAAGTTTGATATTTCTACTACAACAGAGCCTCCACTTGAATACCCCAGCTTTCCATCTAATGTGATCTTGGAAATAGGATCGGCAATGCCTTCATGGGAACTCGAACCAGACATGCTAGGAGTAAGAGGGCTACTGGGGGAAGCAGACCCACCAGAAGGTGCACTAATGCTGTTATCAAATAATGGAACAATAGCCCAGGCGAAGGACTCTCTGTAAGGCATGATTCGAGACCACACTTGCAGTTTCTGCTTTTCTCTCTCACTCAGGTGTACCTGTTACCATAGAAAAAATGAAATCATTAAACAGGAGAAATATAATTTAATAGTTTGCATGGTAGGTTACCTAATAATTAAATGTAAATGAATATATGTCGACAAATACCCAACTCCATCCTCTAAAAAGAAACCCCCCCCCCCCCTCTCTCCTGGGGGAGGGAAAAAAAGTTTTAACTTCCAAACAATCAATAACCAATATGATTGGGAGAACACTTCTTCGGTTAAATTTGTAGGTTGGGGTCTGGGAAAGGTTTTTTTCTTTTTTCCTTTTTCTTTTTTCTTTTTTATTCTTTAGTGTTTGCTCTCCAGATAATTTATTAAAAAAAAAAAAAATTCTCTTTGGTTTGGCAGGAGAGAAGGGAGCAAGAGAAATTGTTTTCCCCTTTATCTTGTCTATAAAATCTTCACTTACAGCTGAACTCAACAAGGCCTTAAATTCCAACTACTTAAGGTTAGCTAGACAAATCTGTCCACCAATCAGCTCTATCCAGGGTCATTTAATCTATTCAATCACAGGAAATCCTGTTTCCTCACAATCATAAACTTTTTCTTGGTTGATTTACATCACATGATATTCTCTCAAAACTTTTCATTCACAAGAAAAGAACTATGGTTTTTTTTATACCCTTGATTCATGTCTTAATATATCTCGTCATGCTCTTCTAATATATCAGAGTACAACTCATAAATTTAGTACTACAATAGTTGATGCAACTCTGAATATTGCCTTTGTTTTTATATATATAGTTACCAGAGTTGTTTCCCTCAATGCATCAAGAAATTTCTAAGTTGTTACAATCTCGTTACATAGTTACCAAACAACTGTTGGAAAGTGTTTATTATTTCTCTCTATTACTTATGTTATTGTTATGTAATAAGCTAAAGGGATACTTTCGTCTTTGTACACATATAAGTATAAATACAATGCAACAAGGAAGAATACCCTAGCTTCCTATTATTAAAAACTATAGGTTTTTTCCTCTCTTCTTCTTCTTTCTTTCTTCTTTTTCTTCTTCTATTCAAATCCACTTGGTATCAGAGCAGTGTTTTTCTTTGATTCACACTCCAGAGATCACACCAGACCAGAAATCACTGTGTTTCTGATGTCATCTGCTGACGTCATGATGATGTCAGTAGGTTTTTTGACCCTACTACAGTGCTCGAAAATCCTAGGGAAGTATGCTGGTGAAGTTTCAGCCCATTCCGACAATATTTGCAGTGGTTTTCGAATTTTTCTTTATTTTTCTGGAAAATAGAGGTTTTGTTTCAAAAACCTAGATCTATGCAATGTTGCTGAGATTTGATGGGTCAAATCACCACAGAGGGTGCCGACTAGGAGGAGACAACAGTTTTTTGGAGATGGTTTGAACTGCAACCAGGTTTTTTGATGTTTTTGAATGATTTCTTGACGAAACCAGCCACTTACAATCAGTTTTTTCATGTTGCCTGCCATCTGCAATCAGTTTTTTGATGTTTTTGATGATTTCTTGAAGCAACTAGCCACAACACAAGTCGGTTGTTGTATTTGGGACTCTCATTTGCCTTGATTTGATGCTACAGCAATGTTTTGGGTCTGTTTAAGTTGTGGTTGAGAAAATCAGCTTAGTGTGGAAGTGTTCTTTTCCCCCTTTATTCTTGCTTTGTTGTTGACTGAGGTGTAGTAGTTGTGGTTGAAGCTATATTTGTTGGTTGAGTGTTTGTTCACAAGATGTCTGAAGAGACTCAAACCGCTGAAAGCCAACAAAGTGGGGGAATGGGTCAGAGTGTACCCATTAGTGACAACCCTACTCTTCAAATCACGACGGTAAAGTTGGATGGGCTTAATTATCTAGCTTGGTCAAAGTCAACAACCCTATATTTAAAGAGTAAAGGGAAGATGGGATATGTGAATGGTACGGTGATGGAACCTTCAATAAATGACCCTGTATATGGCAAATGGGATGCAGAAAATTCCATGGTAATGTCTTGGCTTTTACATTCGATGACATCGGAAGTTAGTGATGGGTATCTACTTTTGGAAACTGCTAACAAGATTTAGGATGCTGTTGCTCAGACTTATTCAAAAGTAGGTAACATTGCTCAAATGTTCGATTGGAAGCGTCGAATACATGAGACCACTCAGGACGAGGATACGTCCTTATCTACTTACTTCCATAAACTCCGCACATTGTGGCAGGAGTTGGATTATTATCAAGATTTTCGAGCTCAGTGCCCTATTCACACTCTAAAGTTCAATAAACTTGTTGAGCGGAAGCGGATATTTGAGTTTCTTTTTGGGTTGAGACAAGAATACGATCAGATTTGTATACAAATTTTGGGAAAAGAGCCTCTTCCTTCTCTTAGGGGGGTATATGCATATGTTCAGAGTGGAGAGTAGAAGGGGTACAATGCTTCCTCCTGTTCCAAAAGAGATATCTGCACTTGTTACTGTTTCTCATAGAGTGCTGTAAAGGAGTTCACCAGGGTCATGATGGAAGTAAAATAGAGTCTAGACCTGATGAAAAGGATAAGTTGTTCTGTGACTATTGTCAAAAACCGAGGCAAACACGGGAGACTTATTGGAGACTTCATGATCGCTCTACTAGAGGCCGGGGAGGTCGTACTGGTGGCTTCTCTCGATCTCGAGCCCATTACTCCACAACGGTGGAAAATGTTCCTCCCATTTCATCAGCTACTGGGACTCCAGCTTAAGAGACAGTGACACTTACTAAGGCAGAGGTTAAGTCTTTCCAACATCTTATGTCTCAAATGGAGACACCCACTACATCCACCTCCTTTGCTCACTCAGGTAATCTTGCTACTTCTTTTAGTGCATCCTGTAAATCTTCTTCTTGTCCTTAGATCATTGACTCTGGAGCTTCTGACCATATGACTGGTTTACCTTCCTTGTTTCGTTCTTATAACACTTGTTCAAGTAAGGATAAGATTAGGGTAGCTAATGGTTCTTTATCATCTGTGTCAGGGAAAGGTTCAATTTCTATCACTCCTGATATCTCTCTTTCCTCAGTTTTGCATGTTCCCAATTTTTCTAACAATTTATTGTCCATAAGTTGCATTGATTTAAATTGTAGTGTGATCTTTTTCCCTTCTCATTGTGTTTTCCAAGACCACATTATTGGCAGTGGTAGATTGAGGGATGGTCTTTACTTTCTGAATCCTGCTATCACAAAGGATGATCAGATTAAGCATGCACATTAATCTGGGGAATGTGATGGTTCTGAGGAAAAGATTTGGTTTTGGCATCAAAGACTAGGACATCCATCTTTTTTCTTACTTCAGCACATTTTTCCTTCTTTGTTTTCTGGAATAAATGTTTCTCAATTTCATTGTGAAGTGTGTGAACTTGCAAAACATCATCGTACTTCTTTTCCACATAGTTTTAATAAAAGTGATTCTCCCTTTATAATTGTGCATACTAATGTATGGGTCCTTCCCGAATTACTACATTATCTGGTTATCGATGATTTGTCACTTTTATCAATGAATTCTCTAGAACTACTTGGGTATATTTGTTAAAAGAAAAAAGTGATGTCTTCTTTTGTTTTCAGACTTTCCATCGAATGGTGCTCACTCAATTTAACACTTCTATAAAAATTATTCATTCTGATAATGGGGGTGAGTACATATATAGGGGTCTTAGGTCCTATTTTGAGGATCATGGTATTATTCATCAAACTTCTTGTGTGGATACTCCTCAGCAGAATGGGGTTGCTGAGAGAAAAAACCGTCATCTTTTTGAGATCGCTAGGACATTAATGTTCTCCATGCATGTTCCCTAAATCCTACTGGGGGGATGCAGTGCTCACTGCAGCTTATTTAATAAATCGGATGCCTTCTAGAGTCCTTGACCACAAAGCACCGATTGATCTTTTGTCTCCTTCCCACTTCCTCTAGTTCCTTTATCGTCCCTCCTCGTGTATTTAGGTGTGTTTGATTTGTTCATCTTCCTAACCAAGCTCACAGTAAGTTGGATCCTCGAGTTCTTAAATGCATTTTCTTGGGATACTCACCTACTCAAAAAGGGTATAAATGTTATTATCCTCCCTCGAAGAAGCGATTTGTCTCAATGGATGTGACCTTCCTTGAATCTGCGCCGTACTTTTCTCCTTCCCAAACTTCTCTTCAAGGGGAAAGGAACAGTGAAGAAAAGTCACAAATTCTTCCATCCTTGATATCGCTCTCTGATTCCACTCCGGTTACTGTCCCATCTCAATGCTTGGAAGAACATGGAGACAGAAGGATTAACAAGGAACTCGCTGCTCAGAGAGAGTTGAAGGTCTATTCAAGGAGACATGAAAGATAAGACTATTTCTCATCCCTATAGCCAACCGTCTTCCTTGGAGCCAGGTATTAACATATCTACTTCTGTTCCTCCTGTTAATGATTCTAATATTCCTATTGCTTTTCGTAAAAGAGTTAGATCTTGCACTCAGCACCCTATTTCCAACTTTATCTCCTATCATAGTCTCTCTTTCTCTTTCCGTACTTTTATATCCCAATTATCTTCTGTGTCTACTCCCAACAATTTATAGGATGCACTTAGTGATCCAAAATGGAAGGAAGCTATGTGCAAAGAGACGATAGCTCTTCAGAAAAATAGAACTTGGGATTTAGTTGAGTTACCTAATAGAAGAAGACAGATGGATGTAAATGGGTTTTCATAGTGAAGCATAAAGTTAATGGCTCTATTGAGCGATATAAGGCTAGATTGGTAGCAAAAAGTTTCACACAGATCTATGGCATTGACTATCAAGAGACATTTACTCCAAGTGGCCAAAATGAATTCTATCTGGGTCTTACTTTCTTTGGATGCCAATTTTGGATGGTCTCTCCACCAGTTTGATGTAAAAAATGCTCTTCTCCATGGAGATCTAGAGGAGGAAGTCTATATGGATGTGCCTCCTAGTTTTGAATGTTCTACAACTAGTGGGAAGGTATGCAAACTAAAAAAGGCCTTGTACGAGTTAAAACAATCCCCTCGAGCATGGTTTGAGAGATTTACTCGAGCAATGCTAAAGTATGACTTTAAACAAAGTCAAAGAGATCATACACTATTTATCAAACATTCTTCACAAGGGAAGCTTACAGCTCTAATTATGTATGTGGATGATATTGTGCTAACTGGTGATGATGATGAAGCGATTCAGAAACTAAAGAAATATCTTGCCAGTGAATTTGAGATGAAGGATCTAGGAAGTTTGAAGTATTTTCTGGGCATTGAGGTTGCTAGATCCAGTTTTCACAGAGAAAGTATGTCCTAGATCTTCTTAAGGAAACAGGGATGTTAGGTTGCAAACCCATTGACACTCCTATGGAACAGAATTACAAGTTAAGAGAAGAAGATACTGAAGGCATATTGGTAGACAAAGGCAAGTATCAATGGTTGATTGGTAGATTAATTTACTTGTCCCATACTCGCCCAGATATTGCCTATGCAGTCAATCTAGTAAGCCAGTTTATGCATTCTCCTCGAGAGTCCAATATGGAGGCAATTAATCGTATTCTTCACTATTTAAAATCTTCTCCTGGAAAGAGATTGTTGTTCTCCAAGCATGGTCACTTGAGAGTTGAGTCTTATACTGATGCAAATTGGGCTGGTTCAGTTACTGATCGTAGATCCGCACATCTGGTTATTGCACGTTTGTGGGAGGAAACCTTGTAACTTGGCAAAGTAAGAAACAAGCAGTAGTGCTGAGGCGGAGTTTAGAGCTATGGCTCATGGAGTTTGTGAATTCTTGTGACTAAAGATATTATTGAAAAAACTTGGTTTTCATTCGGATGATCCTATGAGATTGTACTGTGAAAATAAAGCTACAATTAACATTGCTCGCAATCCGATACGACATGATAGGACCAAGCACATTGAAATTGACAGACACTTCATTAAGGATAAATTAAGTTTTGGGGTGATTTGCATGCCTTATATTCGAACAGGGAATCAATTGGCCGATATCTTGACAAAAGGAGTTGTGAGTAGAATCTTCCATACTTTCTTAAGCAAGCTGGTCATGTGTGATATCTTCTTACCAACTTGAGGGGGAGTGTTGGAAAGTGTTTATTATTTCTCCCTATTTCTTATGTTATTGTTATGTAATAAGCTAAAGCGATACTTTTGTCTTTGTACACATATAAGTATAATACAATGCAACAAGGAAGAATACCCTAGCTTCCTATTATTAAAAACTATAGTTTTTTCCTCTCTTCTTCTTCTTTCTTCTTCTTTTTCTTCTTCTATTCAAATCCACAACAACACCGTCAACACCTAAACACTTAAAACTCTTCAGTTTAGTTTTTCTTTTCTTTTCTTTTTTTTGGGGATAGTATTTGTATATACCTTGTGTACTTGGGCTATGCCCTTTTTCTCTTTCTAATACAATACATTATTTCATCAAAAAAAAAAAAAAAAGATATTGTGTCTTTAAGCTCTACAAACAAGAAAAGGTGCCATTAGCCAGAGGTGAGCAAAGGTGCCTTTAACCAGTGATTCAAGTGGATAGAACCTCTACTTAAGCACCAAAAAAGATTGTGAAGATGGATGTAAGTAGTAGGATACCAAAAAATAGAAATAGGATAAATATTCAAATGAGTAGAGCCTCTATGTAGCAAATAACATTGTGAAGATGTATGAGATTAGTAGGGTAGCTCAAAAAACAATAAATAAATAAATAGGTAGCAGAAAAAATTAAACAAATAAATAAACAAAAAACCAACAACATACCAAATTTCAGTACACTAACTGAGGTTGAAATTATTAAGAAATAGTTACACCAGTGTTAGGACTTAGGACTTACAGGATCTTTACGGGAATAAACAGAGGGAGTAACCCCACCATCCTCTGTGGCTGCCCTATCTAACTGGATCAGCAGACAAACTGATGCTGATGGAGCATCTAAATAGAATATACCACGAGGTTCATAAGATGTTCTAGCCTGGCAATGGTATCAAAGGAAAGTGTAAATTTCTCCTTGTTAACATGAGCTACAATCACCAAAACATAAATGAACCCATTCGAGAACAAATAAAAATTTAAAAATCAAGAAAAAAAAGATGGCACATGAAATCATTTTCTTGGAACATTGAAAAAAAATTAAATTTTTTTTTAAGCTTACATCCTGCATTTCAGTTGGCAACACACGAAAATAGAAATCCTCTGACAATTTCTCTCTTCTCTCCCTATTATATAAGCATATTGTACCATAAAATGGCTCTACAAGAAAAATGGACACAAAGTCAGATATTAGAACTGGCTAGAAGTTGTACAGGAAAAAGAAAAGGAACAAGAAAGACACAACTCATCAAGAAATGAAGACTCACCAACAAGTCCCGCTTGAAACGACAGGGTGAGAACTTTCACAGAGATCTTCAATCCACTAAGACCACCACCACCCAAAAAAAGAGGGACAATGAAAAAAAAAAAAAAAAAAAAGAGAGAGAGAGAGACAGAAATTCCACTTTGTAATAAGTTGTTAAACCTGCCATACTGTGTGATATGAGTTTCTGACATCCTTTGGCCAAATATCATCGCTCTCTCATTTTCCCAGTCAAAAGCTGGTTCATAAGCAGGGAGGGGAGACTGACCAAAATGCTGCAAGTACATCACTAAATTAGAAGACAACTCCAGGTGAACTATGGGAGAAAAAAGTACACTTGTATGATACAAAATTAATCAAATCCACAAATCATGATAAATTAAAAAAATTAAAATATGAATATAGACTTATTCTGCATGTTATCAGTGATCTCAAGAAAACCGAGACTCCAACCAGTACAACACGTAAAACATTTTAGTGTAATGAGTCAGAGAAAGTAACCTCTGAACATTGCCTTCCTGAGGTACTTGGGATGTCATCATCAGTAGTATCCTCAACCTTATTTTGCCTTGCACTGGCAAGATGCATCTCTGAAAAAATAAATAAATTTATTAATAAAAAATGAAATTACTAATACCCCACATAAAACAGGAAGTAAGTAGGATAACCCCTATCAAAACTTCTGGCCAATGATGCAGAGGAAAGTCCGACTGAAGCATAACTGGAATTTTTTTCTACCTTTTTTTTTGGGTTGGGGGGGGGGGGGGGGGGCGGGGCAGGCACACAGATACAATACCAACTAGGACCACCAAAGGAAAACATGCTTACTTTATCAAAAAAAAAAAAAAAAAAAAAAAAGGAAAACATGCTTGCACAGGAAAAAATTATCAGGGGACTTGAATCCCGCTAAACCTGGACTCTTAAAAGGAGGTGTAACCCACATATAAAACTTTCTTGACATGTAAGCTTCTTTTTGCATAATGAATAGTATACTATTTCCTTATAAGTAGATCTCATTAGCATTTGTGTCTACCTTACCTGTTTCAATATCAGTATCAGGCCCTTCAAATATCTGATTTTGAAAAGAAACTGGACTGATGCTATCATAGTGCCCATACTTGTTTTCATCCTTTACCCAATCAGTTCTGTAGCATTGAACAAGTTCATTCAGATGTGGCCACTGCTCTAAATTTTCATCAAGCTGGAAAAAAGATGCACAAAATTTCCTCAGTAAATATCTTCAAGTTTTTTTGCTCAAGTGCTTAACAATTTTATGTTGAACACAATGCCATGAGGTAAACTATCAACATTATTATTCTTGAACATTTGAAGCCAAAAATTAACAATTAAAACCCAAACATTCAGGTTATCAATGTAGACAGTTCGGCAATGTGAAAAAATCATTACAATATTCTAAAGGTGTTGATTTTAACCTATATAGTCCTACTGCTTGCCTTGCCCTCCCTGCATGGGCTAGATATTGAATATCATGTGTTACATACTTACGTGTCTATCATTATTATTATTACGCTGAAGGGAATTGTTGGGAAGTCCCACATCCCACATCATTTAAATATAAAATGTTGATATGACTTAATATACCTGTTTGGGCCCTCCACCTAATAGCTTAGGCTTTTAGGTTGGAAACTTAACATGGTATCAAAGCATGTCGTTCTTGGGCCATTTCATTTGTGAACATGTTATTGTTGTTGTTGTTGTTGGGCCTATTTCGTTCATGAGCCTGTTGTTGTTGTCCACGTGACAAGCCCATTGTTGTCTTGTTAGGCCTGCACGTGAGGGGGAGTGTTGGGAAGTCCCACATCCCACATCGTTTAAATATAAAATGTTGATATGACTTAATATACCTGTTTGGGCCCTCCACCTAATAGCTTAGGCTTTTAGGTTGGAAACTTAACAGGAATTTTTGTAATTATGTCTAGAAGGTGATATAAATAAAACATTACAAGAAAGAGAACCCTAAGTTAGTCCCTCTCTATTCTTTCTCCTCTATTCTTCTTCTTTATTCTGCCTTTTTTCTTTATTGATTAATCTACATACAAAATCAACTTGAAAACCTTTCTAACTAGCCAAAAATAAAGTTCTTTTCTATTGCCCAGATTTTAGGATACTAATGTTGGCAATCACATCAACTTCAAAGTCATATGGATAAAGCTTCATCTAATCTCAACTCACAGTTCCAGAAAAGCATTTGTATTCACTTAACTTGATCGATGATATTTAATCATGTAATAATAATGCTATCACAAACTCACCAATGGATCCAACTTCAGATTAGCAGCAAAGGACTGACGGGGTATTCTTCGAAAACGATTCCCATTATTTGAAAGATTTTCCATTGCCTGAAAGCAAGGTTCAAGAAAGAAGTGGCATGCATCAAACCAAATCATGAATAACTACACACTAGTATTAGCCTCACAAAGGATGAGAATTTGAACACCACTGATCACATTTCAACAAAATCGTGAATCATAGAAACACATGATTCCAATTTCATAGGAGAACAAAAAGAAATAGCTATGTTGGTTGGAACAAGAAATAGCTGCAAATGCATTTGGTCTGATAGCCAAATTAGAATAAATTAGTTAATTTGACATTTGTAACTATGCAAATAAAAGGAACCGTCCCACTCCCACACCAAGCATTATCAACACCACCCAAAGTTCTATTGCTATCTAAAACTATTCATGCCACTTTTTTTCTTTCTTTTTCTTTTTTTTCTTTCTTTTTGATAACGAGGGGAACCATCCCACAGCAAGGCCCTTTGGACCCACCCATGGAACCCAAACCCATAAGGAGACTAACGCAGCAACCCACCACCATGGCCCCCCTCTAAAATCTTGGGTTGTCCTAGTGGGGAATCAAACCCGTGACCATGTGCCTAACCACACAATCACAAGTTCGCCCTTAGCAACTGGGCTACCCAAGGGTGGCTTAAAAATTTCAAGTAATTCATGCCACTTTGAAATACTCTTAAGATCTAACTGGTATCCGATCCAATTGAAGGTTCAGATTTCAGAATTATAATTCCAATTCCAATTCTATCAGAATTGAAATTAAGCCGAATAGTCAGAATTATGATTCTGATGTTCGGAAGGCATAAAGAACTAGAATTGAAAATTGTAATTTTGAACCCAATTCCAATTCTTGTGTTTGGAAGAATTAAAATTGAACTCACCAAAACTATGTAAATGAAGCAATTGTCAGATATATATAGTCCCGATCAGGTGAGCACATGCTGATATAAGTTATATCAGCACCATGCATTAGGGGTTGTACCCCGTGCATTGGCTTAATGTACTCTGTAACCCACTAATGCATGAGGTACAACCCCCAATGAGAGAGCTGATATAAGTTATATCAACACATGCTCATCTGACTGTCATCCTATCTATATATATATATATATATATATAGATAATATTATCAGCAATTGTCATATATATGTGACATGACCCATTCATCATATCATGTGTGAAATGTATATAGCTATAAATATTTATATATATTCATACAAACACGCATGAAACTGAATCAACACAAGCCCAACAAAAAGCTATTCAGTAGAAAATAAAACGAGGACTAGTTTATGTGATATGAATACAAGTAAGGTCACATCAGAAAGGGAACTCAAGAAGCCATGCGAGGTAGACAAAGAGAGCCTGTGTTAACCCAAAATGGCAAAAACCTGTTCAAAACCTATGCCTCAACCAAGCCCTAACCAAGCATCAATATCTATATGCATGTATGTGTCTATATATATATATATATATATATACACACACACATATACTAATAAAAATCTGAATCATAGAAAAACTTTTGATTCACTTATTTGCCCTCACTTAAATCTATATTGACACTCTTACCCTTATTCATTAATTAAAAGCTTTAATAAGAAACGTATCATAAGAATCAATTATTGCAAATTTATTACCCCTAAAGTTGCCCTCATCTACTTAATGACATTACCTATACGTCTTTGGTCTCCTCCCAAAACCGTCTCACAAGTTCCCACCATCTTTCTTGCTCCTTCTTTTCCCCATGTCAAAAGAAACCCTTCTCTATGTTAATTAAATCTTGAGAAGAAACCCAGTCTCCCAAGTCTTGATCCATCGATTTTAATGTGTTATATAAGGCTTATTATCCCCATTATGCTTCATCAGCGGCCAATTTCTTGATTTTTGTTGTTGTGGTTTGTGATTTATCGTAATATTATTTTATTTTTGTTACAACTTCTCGTGCGTTCTTTCAATTTTTCATTGGCCTTTCAAAAGTTAGGTGTTTTAACCAATGTAAATTTCTGTGATGTTTTTATGTGATTATTGAAAGATTCTTATTTTATCTTATATAAAAATATTTCATTATTTTAAATTGCAGGCATGTTTATACCCTTGGGAGCATAAAGTTCCTCTTATTGCATTCAGTGAGCCCTTTCTCCCTATGAATTGAAGGCTCGATCTGACAATCTTCCTCTTATTTTTTGTTTGGAGATTCAAAATCCCAGCACAAAGGTATATGTTTTTCTATGCTCGTGTACGAATTTTTTATAATATATTTACTTTAATTTTTATATTATGCGTTAGTTGTACAATTGTACTCTTCTTCTACATCGTATACCTTGGTCGTACTATGTCTTCGACACACACACTCACACCAAAAAAAAATGTAAATAATAACGCCATGAAAAAATTTGGAGTCTTGAAAAAACTGTAAAAAAGTGAGAAAAGTTGTTGAAAAAAATCTAAGAAAAAACTAAATTACGAGGAATCCGTTTCGCTTAAAAAATAAAAATAAAAAACTCCAAAAAGCCATAAAAGCCATGAATAAGTTTACCTAGCAAAGATCATGTATTTGATGGTGGATGGCAATACCACCTAATAAACAAAAGAATCCAAATAAATAAGAACTAAAAATCAATGACTGCTTGACTCGCCCAATTTCTTTATAAATATATATATATATATTGTTAATCACGTGGAAGGAGGAAAACAAAAAACAAAAAACAACTTTATTTAAAACTCTATGTGAGGAAAAAAAAAATATGTATGAAAAACTTTCCACCCTCTTTTCAATTTCTGTGCGAACTCAAAATAAAATTGTAGATAATGATGCGATGAAAAACTTTAGTGCCTTGAAAACACTGAGAAAAAGGTCTTCAAAAAAGAAGACTCGCAAGGTGGACGGCAATACAACCGATACCACCAAATAAGCAGATGAATCAAAAGAGAGAGAGAGAGAGAGAGAGAGACATAAGTCGACTTAGTAGCAAAAAAATAATAATAATAATTAGAGGAATCCAAAGATCATCTCCAAATCCATGGTGGTTCACCGAGTATGGCTGAGAGCCTGAGAGAAAACGATTAAGGTCTATTCACCAGATTGGGTGATTTTAACGGTGAGAAATAGATAACATGGTGCAGAGGGGACTGTTCACCAGAATGGCTATGAATGAGAAGGGGGGGTTGTTCACCATAATATAATTTTTACTATTAATTATACTGCAAGCTCATGTCTGATAAGATAAATAGGAAAATCCAATGATAAATTGATGTAAATGTTTCAAACGCTCTATTTTATTCTTGGTCGTATCTTTTTATTTTTTGTTTTTCCCCTAGCTATTCCTTTGAATTGATGAGATGAATCTTTTTTTAGGAAAAGAAAAAATAAAATATTACGAAAGAACTAAAGTCAAATAAATTGGAAACCAAAAGTTCCACCTCAATTTTTCTTTTCTAAGTATAGGACAAATGTATACAACATTCCGAATGCAAATTACCAAATCATATCGTAGTATATTTGGATTGGATTTAAAAAAATATTAGAAAATCATTTTATTATTAGAAAAAAAATCCAAGTGCAACGCACGTGTGCAATAACTAGTATATATATGTATATGTATATAACAAAAAACAATGTGATATTCAAAACCCATGCCCCAACCAAGCAAAAACATATCCAAAATGGGGCAGGCTATTGCCACCACTCAAAATACTCTAAGCCCCCTACTAATTAAATCCCCTCAAATTTTACTGAAAGCACCCCTATCTTCCTAAAATACCCTTAATAAAAAATTCTCTAAACATTTTTCCACCCCACCCACCTCACCCCCAAACTGTTTGGTTACTTAAAACCGAATATCTCTTATTTGTTTAGACCTATTAGTAAGAACAAAGTATATATGTTCGGACCTATTAGTAAAAACAAGGTATATATGTTCGGCTTTATAGAAAAGAACAATATAAAAACGTTCGGACCTTTAAAACCGAACATCTTTTATTTGTTCCGACTTATAAAAACGAATACTCAAAATTCATTCACAATTACATAAACGAACAATTCTCAATTGTTGTATAGTCAAGTTGTTCGGTGTTTTAAAACGAACAACAAAAGCTTGTTCGGACTCCTACAGATGAACACTATCCATTTGTTCGAAGTTACATAACCGAACAATATTCATTTGTTCAGAGTTGGGAAACAGAACCAAATAACTTTGTTCGGAGTTAAAAGTCGGAACGCATTAAAAGAGTTCGGTGTTACAGAAATGAACATTGTAAACATATTCGGAGTCGAGAAACCGAATAAGACGAAATTTAGCATACGAAAAACTTAAGTTAAACTCGATAAAAAGTGTATAAATACTTACCTTTTGGTTGCTAATATCATCTCTATCAATACTTTTCTTGTCCATTATTCAATATAATATGAGAAACACTAATTTTTCATGTAAATATGGATTTGGTGTCAAAGTTGTTAGGGTTTGTGAGAGCATAGAGTCTATAGATGGTGTTATGTTTTTGGAGTTGGGGGTGGAATGGGGTGGGGATAAGAATTTTTTTAAGTCTTTAAGTAGACATGTCCTTATTGGTAAATTTACATTTAGATATAAAGAATTTAACAAATTATTTTAAATAATGGGGGGTTTAGAGTATTTTGAGTGGTGGCAATAGCCTGGCCATCCAAAATATGTCTAACATTTCTACAACAAGACAAATGAGTAACCCCATTCATCCGACATCAAAAGCCCCAAATGGAGAATTACACCCTAACTATTATAATGGAATTTCAACAAGAGAGAGAGAGAGAGAAGGGGGGGGGGGGGGGGGGGGGGGGGGGGGGGGTTGGGGTCTTCCTTCTAGTCTTTGTTGCAATGATGGAGTTGGAGGAACCTAAGACCAGAGAAGAGAGGAACTAAAGTCCGCGTTTGTGGAGGTCTTCCATCGGCGGCCTTCCCAATTCCAACTACCAAGTTATAAATTCCGACTCTCCAAACGCTCAGAAAACCCAAATTTCCAGCACTAATGCCTGATAAAAACAACTAATAAAGACAATAATGTATATTATAGCACTCTAGAATGCAGATCCAACTTCTGTTTTATCGTTGACAACAAGCTGATGTTTCCAAAAACTCCACACCATGACTGTAATATTGACGATAGAAGCCAATAAGTAAGCAAAGCTACCTAGAAAGAGAAATTACACAACGGACAGAAATGTATTAACAACAATAAGAAGAGAAGCATACGAGAGATGACCGTATGGTAAAAATCCCATACCAAAATAAGGTGAAAATTTCAGCATTGCAAAGTCCAAATGAACAAAAGTTGCAATTGAAGAAGAGGTCGAAAATCACTCACCTTCGGACAGCAAGCTGGACTGGAGAGATAGCAAAGGGTGACTATTTCTTTAGTCGGCCCCCTAGAGCATGCGAAGATAACCAGATCTACTGAGACCGCCCAACAGAAACCCTAAATAGCGAACAATGAAGTCGGACAAAAAAAAATACGGGAATTAAAAATATGAATGTGTTGAGATTGCTTTAAGCTTCGTTCTACTGCTGCTTCTACGGAGAGGTGGAGTGTTCATTATATTTATTATACTTGTAGAAGAAGGAAAGAAAAAGGAGGAAAAAAAAAATTTATTAACACCTTGAAAGACAAAAATGTGGTTTTGGTGGCCTCTCTAGTGAGCGACTGTGATCGCTTACGGGAGAAGCAAAATCACCACGAAACAGCACGACCCGAAACTCCTCTCTCCAGAAAGAGACGTCTTCATTCAACAATGAGGACTCAGGAGGCTGTTCGGTCCAGTGCTCTTTCTCTTCCTATTTTTTTGTATTTTCTTCCCGTAGTAATTCCCTTAACCCTTTTTTTTTGGGGAAATTACCCTCTACATTCACTCCATATGAGGTATTGTCCAAACAGGATGGAGTTGGAAGTCCGGTCCTTGGTAATGACCTATAGGGATTGGCTAACCACATGTGGGTTTATGGTTTATTTGAGATTTCCCATTATACCCCTATGCGTAAAGAAGAATCGCCCAATCTCTCCCTCCTTTCTCTCCCTCAAGTCATTTTGCACGGACGGCTATTTTCTTGCTATCCTACCTTTTCTCTCTGAGAATACGCGGGAGACAAACCAGTCACAGTGGGAGACGAACCATAGACGATCTGCTCTCCTCCAGCTCTCCTCCTTTAAGCTTCATCCCAAGGGTACGCCTCTCTCTCTCTCTCTCTCTCTCTCTCTCTCTCACGCACGCACCTGGGGTTACACAGTTCTCCTTTTTCTCAGGCTTTCTCACCCAAGGTTGTGTCCTCTAAGGGCTATTTTCCCCCTTCTTGTTTGAAGTAAAATAAATAGGGTTTTGCCATCTCTGAATTTGATTTATGCGATTCTAGGGTTTTTTTCTCACAACAACCCTTCATTTTTTTTCCCACTCCATTTGATTTGTGAATTTGTTATGCCCAAAACACACGCACGCATATAAAAGTATACACAGAAAAGGATTGAGAAAATATGAAATTTTCTTGAGAAAAAGCCAAAATGAGTTTACTTTACTATTAGAATGCGAGAAGAATCAAAAATTGAGAAGACTTGCCCGAAACACACACAAATTGAGAACACACACATGTAAGTATGACAAAATTTTCTTGTTTTGTGCTATATGTATTGTTCTTTGTATGAATTTGTGTCTATTCTGGCTATTCCCCTGTTTTTTCTCTTCGTTCTCTTTTTTCTGCCCTCTTGGTGTTTGTTGTTTGGGCTGTGAGAAGACTTTTTTTTCAGGGTGGACTTGTGTTTTGCCTGCTGTTTTTTTCTCCATCTAGTTTAATAAATGTTCTTATTGCCTATCAAAAAAAAATAAAAGTTCAAGACTTTCATGTTGATAGATATATGGTTTTGTAGGAAAGGGGGAGGGTGGCATTTTATTCCTACCAATGACCAGTTATGTAGTAATTCCTTTACCTGTTATTTCCATGTTGGAATAGCATGTTTGTGTGAATGATTGCTGATTTTTTTTATTTTTTTTTTTTTTTTTGGTTTTCTTATTTTTTCTAATTAAACACATTTTCTATACTTTCTATTCCATCCTGATGCTATACTTGCTACTCCTTTTTTTTTTTTTTAAATCTCTTTTATGTACATTTTCTGTAGTTTCTATTTCATTTTGATGTTCTATTCTATCTTGTAGAATCACAAAAGTCACTGGGAGTGGTTTCAACCAGTAGATTCATGAAATTTTGTTGTGATCAAGTAGCTTCTTGTTGGTTACCAATTGTCTAGTTAACTGCCATAGGTGCTATATACTTTTTCACCTATTATAACCCAGTTCAGTTGTCCTGGCTTACTGATTTTTATGATTTTGAAGGCCTCTGTGTGCATTTTGGGCCTCCCAAATGGTTTTAGTATCATCTATAAGAATAGTACATTTTAATGAATGAATGTGTACATTTGTTGAGGTCATATCATACATCTCATACCGCCATACGGTACATATGAATCTTGAACAGCAGCTTTTAAATATATGTATTTTACAGTACCATTCTCAATTGTGTACAATAAATTCTCCTATTGGGCGAGCCTACACAAACTCGTGACTGTAGGGCCATGGGGACTACTTGTACTGTGATAAATACTATTGCTTGTATTCATATACCCTATCTTTGGAGGTAGTGCTGCATTTGTTAATTTTTTGTAAATTGGTGGTTTTTGCTAACTATCTATGTACCAAGGCTTAACCATGTTGGTGGTCCAGTTTGCACTGTTTAACAGGGAGATTTTTGTTACACAATTAAGTTTGAAGAATTTTCCTCCTTAAATATCTTGCAAGTCATATGTGTAGTTCAAACCTTTCAGTTGGATTACATTAGATCTTGCCGCTTTAAATATTGGTCCAGTTACTTCATATTATCAGTGAACATACCATTTGATGCCACACGTAATATTGTGTTACACAAGGACACTTGTTTACCATGTACTATTTTTTTGTAGAGATTAAAACCATTTAGTAGTATCTGATCACATATAAAAAAAAAATTTAAAAAAAAAAAAAAAAAAACCATTTTGTAGTCGCAAAAGCTTGTTCAATTTAATGGGTTTGCATAACAATATCTTAAAATATTTTGGATCCATTCAAGCATCATGAAACACTAATTGAGTGTCTTTCGTGCTCCAATTTCACAGGTTTGCCCAGTGCACTGCGGTTTAGAGTTTAATGTACTAATTGGTGATTTAAAATGTACATTATAGAATATAGTTGTGTTTCAAAGTTATAGACCTCATCCTACTCATGTTATTTGTAAGGTTTACACACATTTTAATGAGATTTTTAGATGGCAAAACCTTTATAATAATTTGGATGGTAATACTAACAAGGGTTGTACAAAAGAGAGAAAGAAGTTTTGCAGGTACATTAGATAGGAACCTCCGGTACAGGATGGATTAAGCTAAATTTTGATGGATCAAGAAATTACTCAAGGAAGACAGCTGCAAGAAGATTTGTGATTAGAGACCACGAGGGCAGACATCTTATGGCGTCATATTTTGACTTATATAATGCTTCTGTTTTGGTGGCTGAGTGTATGGGTCTTAGGAATTGGTTATATCAAGCGTTGCAAAAAGGCTTTCACAAAAGTGGAACTAGGGGGTGACTCTCAAATTATCATAAAGATTATTTAGAGGTCATACCATCATCCTTGGAACATTATGGCGTTGAGTAAAGATATCTGGAATCTCATTGATAAATTTGATGAAATTGAATTCAAACATGTTTTTAGGCAAGTGAATAGAGCTACAGACTTTGCTGCGAGTATGGGTCATCATTGGAATGTTCCTTGTACTTGGGAGACTAGATTTTCTAGCATTCTTTGGAAAATTTGTATGGAAGTAAAATATGGTGTAGCTTTCCCTCGATGTACTAATTAATTTCTTTTAATGAAATTTCTTCTTTCATTAAAAAATATATATATATGTACGTTATAGCTTTAGATATTGTACGCATTTTGATCATTAAAATGTATTATTTGAACTGTGTGGGAGTGATGAAAACTTTCAATCAAATTATAATGTAAACAATCGAGTAGTAAAATGTAGAACTCAAGGTGGGTCCAAAGGGTAATACTATGGGATGGTTCCACCGTTAAAAATAAAAATAGAAATGTAGGACTAAATTGTAAACATGAACCCGTTTGTCCATCTTCGGCATGCTCATGCTCGGCATGATGAAAGCCATCATTTTGCTGGCACATATGCATACGATTACCGAATTCAGTAAGATGACTCACTTGCCATTTTACCTACAATGCTAGGAGACTAACGCATATCCAGATCTGCTGGGTAACATAAGTCGTCATCGACATGCCAATGGCAATCCATTGCCTAAAAAATGTCACATACTCTATAAGTCATGATGAGTTAATTAGATATTATAGATTATCAAAAAAAAAAAAAAGAAAAAAAAGAAAAGATTATCAAAAAGTTACACGAATATTATAACGTACAGCTTAATGTACATTTTAAGGTTCCCATTAGTACAATGGACTATAGGCAAAACCATGAAACTGATTAGTGTTTCACGATACTTGAGAGGAACAAAAGTCATACAAGCTATGATTTTGAAGGCCTCCGTGTGCATTTTGGGCTTCCCAAATGGTTTTAATATCATCTATAAGAATAGTACAGTTTAATGAATATGTACATTTGTTGAGATCATATCGTACATCTCATACCACCATATGGTACATATGAATGTTGAACAGCAGTTTTAAATATATGTATTGTACAGTACCATTCTTAATTGTGTGCAATATAAATTCTCCAATTAGGTAAGCCTATACAAACTGGTGACTGTGGGGCTATGGGGACTATGAGTACTGTGATAAATATACACACATATTCCAATGAAAATCATGTGGGGGATAACTATGCATAGACATGTGCTAAAGTAGGTTTGGGCAACATTGGGCTCGTTATCGATTGTAAGTGTACTATGACCTACAAGGCGTGTCTGTATTTCGAGCCTCCCAAATGGTTTTAGTATCATCTTCAAAAATAATACATTTTATTGAATGAATGGATACATGTGTTGAAGTCATATCGTACATTTCATACTGTTATACGATACATATATATATATATATATATATATATATATGTGTGTGTGTGTGTATATATATATATATGTGTATATATATATGTGATACAATAGCATTTAGACATGTGTGTGCATTTCTGGCTTCCCAAATGTTTTTAGTATCATTTTGAAGAATAGTACATTGTAATGAACAAATACATACATTTATTGAGGTTATATCGTACATTTCATACCGCCATATAATACATATGAATATTAAACATCTTTTAAATATATGTAGTGTACAGTAGCATTCTCAATTGTGTACAATAAATTCTCCTATTAGGAGAGCCTACACAAACCTGTGAGTGTGGCCATGGGGACTAGTAGTGTGATCAATGCACACACGGATTCCAATGACTATCATGTGGGGGATCACTACTGCAAAGACATTTGTGCTAGGTTTGGGCAACATTTGGCTCATTATTGATTGCAAGTTTACCACTAGCCTACAAGGTGTGCATGTGCACTTCAAGCCTCCCAAATGGTTTTAGTATCATCTTTAAAAGTAGTGCATTTTAATGAACAAATACATACATGTGTTGAAATCATATTGTATATTTCATACTGCTAACTAATACTTATAAATCTCGAACAGTAGCTTTTAAATATATGCATGGTACAATAGCATTTAGACATGCGTGTGCATTTCAAGCCTCCTAAATGTTTTTAGTATCATCTTTAAAAATAATACATTTTAATTAACAAATGCGTACATTTGTTAAGGGCTTGTCGTACATTTTATACTAACATACGATACATAAAAATCTCGAATAGTAGCTTTCTAAGCCTCCAAATGGTTTTAGTATCATCTTTAAGAATAGTACATTGTAATGAACAAATGCGTACATTTATTAAAATTACATCGTACATTTCATAATGCCAAATGGTTCATACACTACAAGAATCATGGCCAATTGCAGCAGATAAAATCCGTAGCACTCACTAAGGGTGCATTTGGTTCATGGATTGGGAATCTTATATTGGGAATCTCATACCAAACGTGGGAATCGGGAATGATACCCCTTTCCTAAGAATCAAACCCCACAACCAAACATTGCCTTATAGCAATCCGTCTAAAAGCCTAGTTTGGGATACATCCGTCGCCGAGCCTGTGGCAATTGGTGAGGACGCGAAAAAACTTTTGCAACGGATGATGGTCTGTGTCGCAATCTATTATGATGCCAAGCTAAACCAACTGCATTGTAGATTCCTTTAAAGATGCAGATGTTAATAAATATGCTAATGCACAATATTACAACTTCTAAACCAACTATGCAATACATATTGCAATGCAGCCCAATAGCAATAGCCTAAAATTCAAGGATCTTTGTATTAATACATCTGTTTCTATTACATGTACATATTAGAAAAGAACATTAGTGTAAACTTGTATGTAAAGCATTGCAAACTCTCCAGCAATCAATCCCAACAAGTATCGGCCCCCACTTTATCGGCCTCCTGATCATCTCCAATGTACTTTGCTACCTTCCACACTAATTTGGTCTACAACAATGCCAACATTAAGAGGATTCAATTTTCAGTAGTGGATCAGAGGTGCTAACCTTTATTAAAGTAAACAAGAATTTTATCCCTTGTTAAATGTGTAATAAAAATATATTCGGGACTAATGATGGATTTCCTACTGGAAAATCCACTGCTAAGAAAGGAAACAAAATTTAGTAGACATATCATTGAATTTCTAAAAGAAAATATAAAATCGTTGAGAAGGGTGAAACCTACAATAACCATAACTAACAATTAACAAATAATGCTTGTAGTTGGTCAAGCTCTTTAGATTCCTGACGAGTAAACCATTGAAAGCAAGAATATAAACATACATTAGAAAGATTTCAGAAAATTAGTTTTGCTTAAATTATTAGGCTAAGATATATAATCAGATATGTTCTGCCATAGTTTTCCAATCGTGTATTTAACAATTTTCTTGTATCCAATATTGATGTCAACCACAAGCACCTAGCACAAATTTCAAATGAAAAAAGAAAACTAAGTAATGAGGTTGGGAACAGCAAGTTTTTACACAATAAGAGAAGAGAGAGAGAGAGATGAGAAACCACGACAAAAAAGAGCACATTTACTGTTTTTAGCAGATAACTTATTGTTGCCACCATCTCGCTCAGCACCACCACTCCTAACCATATGATACCTAAAATTTCAATGAATGCACAAAGTAATTTGGAATCCAAATATGATTGAATTGCTAATTATATAAGAACTTAAAGATTATACAATTATGGGATAAATAATCATGAACATTCCTTATAATGCCTGAACTCATTGGTTTCAAAGGCTTTCAAGTAAGAATAGAAGCGCCGCATTCACACGCACGCGTTTGTCATCCACGGACGGCCATGATCATACGGGATATCTAGGGATATCCCGTACATGATCAAAGCTGAACAAACTTAACCTACAAAAGAACATAAAATAGAGAAGGAAAAAAATGAGGTTTACATATTAGGCAAATAAAAGCTAAAATGCATATGGAAAATAAGATTCATGGTGAGGTAGAAATCCAAAGTAGGCCACAACTTCTTAACACCCACTGAAACCTTGCAAAATAAAAGAAAAAAGAAAGTAAAAACTGTAGCTTTAGAAACTAAAAGAAAATACTCTGCTGCATGTTACTACTAAAAAACAAGTTCAAGGAAAAAAAATACAAACAAAAAAATATATATGATAAAGAAAATAAATAAGAACAACAAAAATATCACAGTTAGGGTAAACAAAAATAATTCAGCTTGTTGCACTCAATTGTATGAAACCTAAATGGGCTGCTTAGAGTTTTTTTATTAGACTTATCAAAAAATTTATAATCTCTCATTAAGTGCTCCATGGAAGTATATTGTTTGAATATCTATACCTTATGATATAAAAAATAAAACAAAAATTTGCTTAAATATCTATCACAAATCATTGAGAGACACAAGCAAAATATTTAGCATACTTGGACATAATAGAAGGTGTTTCAGCCTTCTATGCTTTCTAAAAAATAAAAATAAAAATTATTACCCTTGAAACTGCTCCTTATTCCCTTTGTAGATATTTGTGAATATTCTCACGATAAGATGTCACAATTTGGCTACTCACATTAAAGACTTAGGCTCTATTTGGTTTACGGATTTTGTCAAGGAAAAAAAATAAAATATAAGGAATTGTACTTTTCTTTATTTAGTTGCAATGGAAAATTGGAAGAAGAAGAATAAGAATTGGAATACTTTTGGCTTGATATGATTTTATCTGTTCCTTTCATTTTCTTTCTTCCTCATTTTTTTTCCCTTCCTTTTTTTTTTCCTTGGTAGAATCCATGAACCAAATAGAGGGTTAGTGAATGCCAACCAAAAAAAATGGTTGGCATTATGCAAGTGTATCAGTGGCCTACAACGCGTGCGTGTGCATTTCAGACCTCCCAAATGGTTTTAGAATGATCATTAAGAATAGTACATTTTGATGAACGAATGCATACATTTGTTGGGGTCATATCGTACATTTCATAATGTCATACGATACATATGAATCTCGAACAACAGCTTTTAAATATATGTATCGCACACAATCATTCTTGGAAATAATATTTGATAAAAAATAAATATAGATAATATCAGTAAACTCTCTATATAGTAAAAAAATAACAATAATAATTCTTCTTACTTTTGAAAATGAATGAAAAGGAGAGAGAGAGAGAGAGAGAGAGAGAGAGAGAGGAAAAAAATTGCTTTTCCTAGGAAGGACAAAAAAATGAATTGAATTAAATGAGGACAGTGAGAGGCCATATGCAATGGACATAAAAAACAAGACCTTTTTGGTGTGAGGCCTTTTTGTTGGTGCGACTGTGTGAGGCCCTAGGCAATGGCCTAACTTGCCTTGCATTGCCTTTGAGCCAGCATTGTCCTTGAGTTAATTTTGTTGTTTGTCAATCCAATTACTAAAGAGAAAATTATTATCCTTTAGAGAAAATGATAAAAATAAAAAAGAAGAAAAAATTTGACTAATTTGAGTACGTAGGAAAGGTATAGAAAGTGTACATTAAAAACGAGACCCAATAAAAGAAAAAAAAAAAAAAAAAAACCAGCAGTGGCAAGTAAAGCATCAAGATGGAATAGAAAGTATAGAAAATGTGTTTGATTAGAAAAAGTAAGAAAACCAAACAAAAAACACCAGCAATCATTCACAAAAACATGCTATTCCAATATGAAAATAACAGATAAGGGAATTTCTACATGACTGGTCATTGTAGGAATAAAATGCCACCCTCCCCCTTTCGTACAAAACCATATATCTATCAGCAGGAAAGCCTGGAACTTTTATTCTTTTTTTTTTTTTTTTTTTTTTTTTGATAGGCAAGAAGAACATTTATTAAACTTGATGGAGAAAAAAACAGCAGGCAAAACACAAGTCCGCCCTGAAAAACAAGTCTACTCACAGCCCAAACAACAAACACCAAGAGGGCAGAAAAAAGAGAACGAAGAGAAAAAAAACAGGTAATAGCCAGAACAAACACAAATTCATACAAAAAACAATACATACAGCACAAAACAAGAAAATTTTGTCAGACTTACATGTGTGTTCTCAATTTGTGTGTGTTTTGAGAAAGTCTTCTCAATTTTTGATTCTTCTAGCGTTCAAATAGTAAACTCATTTTGGCTTTTTCTCAAGAAAATTTCATATTTTCTCAATCTCTCTCTGTGTATACTTTTATATGCGTATTTGTGTTTTGGACATAACAAATTCACAAATCAGATGGAGAGGGGGAAAAAATGAAGGGTTCTTGTGAGAGGATTGAGTGGGGACAAACACCATCCCTGCGGAATGGAAATAAGGCAATCCAACTTAGTGAGCCCTAGAATCGTATAAATCAAATTCAAAGATGGCGAAACCCCATTTATTTAACTTCAAACAAGAAAGGAGAAAAAAACCCTAAGAGGACACAACCTTGGGTGAGAAAGCCTAATGTTGTAGACTCATCTCCCTGAAAACTTGGAAGCTTCAAGAAACCCTCTTCTCTCCCATCTCTTCCAAAAGCTTGAAAGCTTCAAGGATCCGTGGCATTCCGACAACTTTTACCAGGTAAAACTCTTCTCACTCGATATCTCATGCGTTTTCTACCATTTTTTAGGGTTTTCTCTTTTATGATCTTGCAGGATTAGAGATAGATTGGGTATATATTCAAATTGAAAGAAACTAAAGAGGGAGAAAATTTAGGGTTCGGGTTTCTCCATATTTAAATTGATTAGGGTTAATATACATTTCTTTTGTAGCTATTTGGATTGAGATTGATCCCTATTGAATCAATTACTGAGTTATTATTTATTATTTATTTATTTTAAAAAAATTTGTTGGTTCAAGCTTGTGATCTCTCTTCTTTGTTGAGGTTGCTTGCTGTTATCATGTTCATTAGACTAAACAATAAAGCATTTTGGGATTTTTCTTCCAGTTAGTAAAGCATTGTCATCATGTTCATTGCTTTCTATTTTCATGTTCTTTGCTGGGTTGCTTTCTGACTACAATTGTCTCCCAATTAACTCAATTTCAGTTAAGCATTTTTCTACCTCATATAAAGATTGTATCTTTTGTTGAAGTTATTATGCTTGAACATAAATATCTTCGACATTGTAATGTTCAAGAAGGTATTTGTTTATGATTTCTCATTGAGAATTATTTGGTAAATTTGACAAATGCCATTCTCTCTCTCCCCCCCCCCCCCCCCCCTCTCCCCCGCAACAAAAAATAAATAAATAAATAAATTGTTGTTATTTTTCACTTTTCCTCTTTGCTTCCATACTTTTCCAGCACAAAAGAATTGTCTTCAGTGTAAGGTATATTGTTCTAGATTAGAACATTGTTTCTATAAGTTGCTGATGGTTCTTCACACTATTATTTTTCTTTATTACTTTTTGGGAGCTTTTGAACTATGCTGTACTGTTTGTCCAATTACAATCAAGTACACTAAGGTTTTAATTACTAGTGAGCACACTAACTGTGTTCTTGATTGTATGATATTGGGAGAGGCATGTTATAATTGCCAGTCACAAGGTTATAATTTATAAATTTTTTTACCCACATCCCTGATTCTAAATACAATCAACCAGTGGCAAAACTTTAAGCTCGAAATCAATTACAGGGTGAAACCCCATTTCGATGCACCCAATATGGGGCATATTGTCAGCAACATTGTGTTAGTACATTCTTGATTTATGCAGTAATGAGCATACTAGAATTTTCTTTCTTAGTTGCTTAGTGCCAATTTGGATGAGATTCTATAAGACCCAAAATCTCTTTTGGTAGCCCATAATCACTTTTAAGGGTGTTTGGCTAAAAAATGAGAAAAGTGATTGTAAGCCCAAAAGAGATTTTGAGGCTCATAAGCTCAAGCTGCCTCTCCCCTGATTTTGCAAAAATCTGACCGGGAATCAGTTTTTTTGTTTAATGAAACTTATTCTAATACCCAACGTGCCCTTCCTCTTATAACATGTGAAACATAAATCCCAGCTATGTCCTTATCTTTCACGATCAAAACGTTAGCTCTCACTGAGCCACCAACATCGCCCAAACCCAACTTGTCTCCCTCACCAACTGTATCGGCAAGTTCACCCATGGCGTCAGCGGCGGCTAGTAGATCTTCAGCAATGGGGAGGAAGAAGCTTTGAGTAAAGCTGCGTACATGGTCTCCAGCTAACAGATCGAGAGAGAGATGGAGTGATTCTAAAGGGTGGTTGCCCCTCTCTGTACCAAAGATGAAAGACCCTAATCAATTCTCATCTGAACCCATGATTTCACAATCAACAACCCTTCGCTCTCTCTAAGCCTAAAAAAAAAAAAAAAAAAAAACTGGCGAGAAACCAAATCGAAACCACAGATCGAAACCGAATCGTGCAAGGGGTGGGTTGCCCACTGATTTGGGTCTCAAGGAATGGCATTGTGGTCGAGTGGCGTTCCACTGATGGCAGTCGCGATTAAAGATGTTGTCAGTGTTTAAGAATTGGGGTTGTGGTCGAGTGGCGTTCCACAGGAGGCAACCGACGGCCACGATGCTCCTTTCCGACGCCGGTTACTTCATCGACCTCGACATGGTGCTGGAATCCTCCACCCTCCTCCGTCAGACCCTCCTTTTCATCGACGATCCAGGCACTGGTTGTGGTGGTCAAGAATATGGGTGCTTTAACAGGGGGATATTGGCCAGTGATGGGGTTATGCTGTTGGGGTTTGGGGTTGCCAAACACAGATGGGGTTGTGCCATTTGCCCCATCTGTGTTTTGGGTTGCCAAATGTTTGTTTTTCTCTCTTCTTTATAAATTTGGAACACTCAAAACTGAAAATGCCCATTTTACATTACACCAAAAAGGAGAAAAAAAATGAAAATGGGGGTATTAGAGAAATGGCATCCAAACATGCCCCCAAAAAAAAAAAAAAAAAAACTTCTAGCAAGGTTAATATTTTCATTTCAGGATTATAATAGTTTAATCATTTGTTTTTACCAAACATAACAAAAATCACTTATGACAGTAAAATCACTTTTGAGATATAGTTTCCAAACACATATAAGATTCTATTCTGTTACTGATAGCTTCTGATTCTCTTCTAATTCTGCTTTTGATTATTTTTGGAAGCTATCCCAAACAGGCACTTACTTGTTTACAATGATCCCAAGGTGGATTCCATCTGGTTTCACTTATTATATGCATGTGGCAATATGCTATTGATGATAGTATGATACCAAAGGGGTAACACGTTAGTAACGTATCTTATGTACAAGCATTCTCTCATGATGCATTTGTTGCAGCTAATAACATCATGGATTGTTGTTTGTAACATATCTTAAAAGTTTGAAAACCTCTTGGTGGTTCGTATCATTATGGATTGGAATTATATTTATATATGTTTTTTTTTTTTTTTGATGAATTACAATGACTCATGAGATTAATTGATTAATTGCAAATAAATACTATTTAGTTGATACTGGCCATCTCAATATAAAGGGTTTCTTAACCCCTTATAAGGGAGAAATATATCATCTTCCCAAATTTTGAGATGGTAGTCAACCTTGAGGTCCTAAGGAAATATTTTACAAAGCTCATCCATTCTTACAAAGTGTGATAAGAGCGCATATTTGGTGTATGGAAGCCACAATGGGCAATCTTGGATTCCATACCTAATTATAACATTGGCAAGCAAACATCAATTATTAGTGCATCGATAGCTTTCCAAAACTTTATAAGGAATGAGACTTGCTGATATGGAATTTGAAGCATACGAGGAAAATGAAGATTACATGTTAAAGATGGTAATGAGTTAAATTTTCATGTAACAATGGATAATAGTAAGAGGGGAGTTATTTGTGATAGGATTACTGCAGAGCTTATTACTGGATAGATGTCACATTATTGTATTAAACCCTTTTTTTTCTTCTTTTTGGATAGAAAGACAACTCCAGATTATGATCATTTTGAATAAAATAATCGGCTTATGATTAATGGCATGATCATCTTTTTTAAGTAATTTTTTTAATTAACTTATGCAGTTTAATAAATTCATAGCAAAAGTTCTTCAATAGATTTTATTTTTTTTACTTTTATTTTATTTTATGCCAAACAGGCAGTAAAAGCACTTTTGTAAGGGCTATAGTGTAATTTCAGGACTATAAGCCACTTCAGGACTTGTTTTGCCAAAGAGGTAACAAAGCTCTTCTAACATCCAATAGCACTTTTGAAATACAATTCCCAAACACAACACAGTAGTGAATTAGAAGCACTAGCTTCTACTTCTCTTCTTCTACAACAAAAGCTGCAAAAGCCACAGCTATCCCAAATGAGCCCTTAGTCGAGACTGGAGGGGGCACTCTCTAGCCTGTAGTTTGTACCTGTATATTGGTAAAGTTCAGAACTAGAGACAGTTGGGCGCATTGGTTGGCTAATCCTATGGTACCCACGCAAAATTTGCGGTACCATACCCACAACATAAGAGGGCCGTTAGATCCACATCAAATCGATCTCAGTCGTTCAACATTTTAAATGCAATTTAGCTGGCTACCTATTTGGTAACCGGCTTCCAAAGTACACCAAAGTCGTCATGTTACCTCATAACACAAAGCATTGTTGATGTCGTCGATGAAGTCGATCTCCACGCATCACAATGACGAAGTGTCAACACACAGGTTTGTTGACGTCGTCGGGGAAATCATTCTCCACGCATCGTGATCTCGATGATGAAGAGGCCGTCTAGGGAGGCGTCTACGGTGACCATGTCTCCCCTATTTCTCCATCCACCAACAAAGTCGTCCTATGGTCCGTCAACAATGATTGCTGTCAACATCACCAACGTCACTGTTCTAGACAACCCGATGACAACATTTCTCAACCTTTTTCATTTCTAAGATCTCTTACGAGTGTTGATTCCCCTCAAAGATGGTAAATCCTTATCGACTTCCCTTTTTTCATTTCAACCTACTCTGCTTTTGATTCAATTCTATTAGATCATTATATGAAATTTGCACATACATTACACATGCACTTGGGACTTTTTGCACTTGAGATTTAGCTAGGGTTTAATAGGGTGTGAAAAATGGGTTTAGAGCTTGGGTTTTACTTTTCATTTGTAAAAGATTTGTTAATTTCATTGTATTTCACTATTTTGATGTCGATCATTTGTACTGTTGGTTATTGTTGGTAATTTTGTTGAAACCTATTATGGAATAGAATGGTATAGCGACTTTTTATCTTCTTGATAGGTCAATTATAAGTGCATGTTGATTTTGTTTTTGATCTTTGGGGATAACTTCCGAGTCTCGTTCTTTATAAGTCTATGGTTCATTATCATGAAGGTGTGACATATTTGATTTAAGATTATTACCTATCAACAATAACTTAAACCTTCATCAGAAAAGCCAATATAAAACACATAAAGTGAGCCTTCACTTCAGCACTTATTCTTCTGGTTACCGACAAGAAGAGAGTAATTCTAGCTTTTATTGTGATTTCTTTTTGATTGATTGAATGGATGAGTGCCTTCTGATTTTGTAAAGACCATTGAAATGAGAAGAACCTAAAGTGGATTTTCCTTCCACAAATCACAGCCATGGTAAGAGTCGATTAATTGGAGTTTGGTATTTATATATACAAATCTAATGTATATCAGATGGTATTGATAATTGAAAACTTGGTTTTTGTTTTTTTTTTTTTTCTAATCCAAAAAAAGAGCTAAAAGCATCAAAGAGGAACAATGAATCCCAACTAGGTTAGCACCCAAAGCACTTACCATCATCTGCCTTTAGCCCCAAATTTTATTGAAAAAAAGAAAACTAAAGTAAATAAGAAAGCATACGAGAAGATAAGGAAATAAAAACCAAACTGTCTAGTCTTTGTGGCTTATAATGCCACAATCCAGCTCACATAGGAAGAATAAAAAGGCATTCAAAGACTCTCCAACAAGAAGAAAACCAGCTTCAAAAAAGAGCTTAAGAGACAAATCTATAAAAAAGAAGCCCCAACATATCTCTAGCAAGCTCAGACGGAACAACACTAGAGTCTGCATGCCACCAAGTAAGATCAGAAAAATTGAGAGCCAAATTAGCTATTTTGTCTGCAACAAAATTACCTTCTTTGTAAATATGAGAAAAAAATCACATTCATCTTCTTAATGAGAGAAAGATAGTTACGCCATTCATTCAACAAGGGCCAAAGAGGCTTAAATGTATAATTCTGCAAGGAGGAAATAGCAGTCGAGGAATCACTTTCAATCCATAAACTATGCCAACCTTTCTCCCAAGCAAAAGAAACTGCAAGAATCACACTCTTGAGTTCAGCAAAAAATGCAGTCTGAATACCCAAACGAAGCCCAAAAAAACCTTTCACAAAACCCCGATAGTTTCTAAAAACTCCACCACTCGTAGCAATGCCAGGATTTCCCTTAGATAAGCCATCAGTATTAACCTTAATCCAATCAGCTATAGGGGGATGCCAAAATACCGGAATGACTTTAGGGGCCTTTCAAGGAATACCCTTTAAATGCAAACTATGTAAAATCTGAACATCTAAAACAGAGTTGCCCATTAGAGCTTTGTTAGAGTAGTAGAGTCAGAGTAGTAGAGTTAGAGTAGTATAGTTGTTAGAGTAGTATAGTTATTTTGGTCCCTTTCTTATTGTAAGGGTATTATTGTACTTTTGCTATTGTTTTATATCATGAGTATATAAAGGAGAGAGTGTGCTAAACACATCTCTACCTAGATTCTCCTTATCTTCTCTATTTCTCTCTTTAGCTCTTCTTCTTCTTAAGCTTCCATCAAACCCTAACCCTAAACACTTATCCAAGCAATCTAACTTGGTATCAAAGCGTCCAATCCACTCCCACACGCACTGAGGAAGAAACACAGCAGATTTGGCACGTTTTCTGGACCAATACAGGTGCTGACGTCATCTACCGGAATGATGACGTCAGCATTCGTACATACACATGTGTCCGGCTATGCTTGGGGTTGGTTCGCACTTCTCCCCTGGTTCTAAAAATGATTTTTCCAAATTTTTCTGCTGCCATCTAAAGGGTCTTTTCTATTTTCCAATATTTTCGCACAAAAATTACTCTATTTTTTGATCTGCTCATCGAGGCTCTTTGGATGTTGTTTGATGCTTGGGTATGTATCCTTGAGGGCTGACTAAGACTTCTTGAAGTTGGGTTTCCATTATTTTTGAGTTTGGTGGCAGTTTAGATGAATTTCCCTTAATTACAAGGGTCGGCTGACTGAAAACAGCCTATAACAAGTCAGTTGTGCTTGTTTTTTGACTTCCAGCAGTGTTGTTTTGGATGTTTGGGTTATTTCTTGGTAGAGTTTTCCTAGTCCATTGTTGATTAAGAGTGAGGAGATTGGTTTTTTGATTTGGCTCAGTTTGGTTGTTGGTTTTTGGAAGGCCTGATTTGTTTTCAGTTTTTTGAGTAATTAAGATGGCTGCAGAAAATCCTCCTTCCCAGCCTACAAATAAATTACCCTTTTTCCGTTTTGATGAGATGCCCAAATGTATTACTTCCAAGAAGTTGAATGGCGTGAATTACTTGTCTTGGGCACATGCAATTCGAAATTTTTTACGTTCACAAAAAAGGTTGAAGTTCATCACTGCTACTCCCCCTGCTGAAGTTGATCCGACTTATGAAGATTGGATGTGTGAGGACTCATTTGTCATGGGCTGCTTATAGCATAGTATGGAACCACATATTGCTACCACAGTTGAGTTTTGTGACACCTCCAAGAAAATTTGGGATTCTCTAGCTGATTCCTTTTCCCATCAAAGCAATGTTTCTCGTGTTTATGAGTTGTATGAGAGCATTTTTAGTACTCGGCAGTCTGGGAAGCCATTAGCTGAGTATTATGGTACTCTTAAAAATTTGTGGGATCAATTGTTGCAATATCGCCCTTTTACTTCTGATTTGGAGGAACAGAAGCATCATTGGGAGGAGTTTATGACTGCTTCTTTACTATCAGGATTGGATTCTGATCTCCGTGGCTTCAAAGATCAGATTCTTGCTAGTGAGACTTTGCCTACAGCTTCTAATGCTTATTCTAGGTTGTTACGCTCATCCTTGGGACAACCTTCTACCATGCTTGGCTCCAATACTCCTGCTCCTTTAGAGTCTACTGCCTTAGCCTCTAGTAGTGGTAGTCGAGGTGGTTTTCGTGGAGGATTTCGTAGTGGCCGCGGGGGTCGTAACTTTCATGGTAATCCTCGTGGTGGTGGTCGATCTGGCGGCCGTGGTGATAGAAAATGTGATTATTGTGGGAGTACAAATCATACTGAACCGTATTGTTTTCAGAAATATGGCAAGCCTGACTATACGAATCAAGTAATTGAGAGCCCTGTCCAACCACAATCACAGACTCAACCTCCTTCTATGGGCCATGCAGCTTCTGGTTCTAATTCTCATGATGCACTTAGTACTCAACTTGGCAAGCTTCTCCAACATTTGCGCACTGCTCTTCCTTCTACACCATCTTCTAGCTCTGTTCTTCCTTCTACAGCTACTTTAGCTAATTCGGGTAATCTTACTTGTGTCGCAGCCTCTCCCATATCTTGGACTATTGATTCCGGAGCTAACAACAATATATCTGGTTTATCCTCTTGTTTTTCTAATTTAACTCCTATTGACCATAATATTGTGTTAGCCGATGGTTCTTCTCGGCCTGTTCGTGGTAAAGGTGTTCTTCATCCTACCACCTCCTTATCTTTACCGTCAAGTCTTTATGTTTCTAATTTCCTTTCAATTTACTTTCTGTGAGTCAATTAACTAAAGCTTTGAATTATAACATTCTTTTCACTCCTACTTCTTGTCTCTTTCAGATCCTACGACCCAGAAGACGATTGGTTCGGGGCATGAGAAGAATGGCTTATATTTCTTGGATCCTGGTAGCTCACCTTTCCTCAGTTCGTCTGCCTTAACTGCTACAGTCTCTCTTCTTCAGTGGCATTTTCACTTGGGTCATCCATCCTTGGCTAAACTCAAGAGAGCTATCCCTCCGTTGAGTCCTGTGTCTACTTTAGAATGTGAGGCTTGTCAGTTAGGCAAGCATCATCGTAGTTCTTTTCCTAGTAGTAATCATGATCGTCAGGCTGAGTTGTTTTCTTTGGTTCACACAGACATTTGGGGTCCTTCTCGTACTCCTACCTTAAATGGATTTAGTTATTTTGTTATTTTTGTTGATGATCATTCAAGGATGGCATGGTTGTTTTTATTAAAAGAACGGTCTGAGTTGCCTAATGTTATTCTTCGCTTTTATAATAAGATATTTGTTCAATTTAACAAGCGTGTTAAGATTTTTCGATCTGATAATGCATTAGAATATACTCAGACTGTTATGAATTCTTTTTGTGCTAACAGGGGTATCATTCATCAGACTAGTTGTGTGCATACTTCACAGCAAAATGGTGTTGCTGAGCGCAAACACCGTCACTTATTAGATGTTGCTCGCACTTTGATGATTAATATGCATGTACCTAAACATTTTTGGGGTGATGCTGTTCTTACTGCATGTCATCTCATTAATAGGATGCCCTCTATTGTTTTAGGTAATAAGTCTCCTTTTTCTCTCTTACATCCTGATCGTTCTCCTTTCTCTATTACTCCTCGTGTGTTTGGTTGTGTGGCATTTGTTCATATCTTTGATCCTGGTCAGGATAAATTATCCCCTTGAGCTCGTAAATGTGTTTTCCTTTGGTACTCTCGTACTCAAAAGGGCTATCGTTGTTATAGTCCTGAGTCTCGCCGCTATTTTGTAAGTGCTGATGTCACCTTCTTTGAGTCAACCTCCTTCTTTTCCTCCTCAGTTAAGACTTTATCTTTTGATCTCATATCTTGTCGTGAGGGGG
Source organism: Liquidambar formosana (assembly GCA_039720395.1). NCBI lineage: Eukaryota > Viridiplantae > Streptophyta > Magnoliopsida > Saxifragales > Altingiaceae > Liquidambar > Liquidambar formosana. Next base: position 22,641,168 of record CM077832.1, read on the forward strand.
AGCCTACTTTTCCATCTCCTACTCTTCCAATTCTGTCTCCCCCTGTGGTCCATTGTCCAGTTTCTTGTGCTCCTTCTGATCCTCCCTTACAGGTATATCGGCGATCTCAAGATAGGCATGTTGTTTCTTATGGCCCCGCTCCTGCATCTTCTCTGTCTGCGGATCCTTCCTTACCTTCTCTGAGCATTGATGATTTACCTATTGCTCTTCGTCGAGGTAAACGAACATGCACTCAACATCCTATTGCTCATTTTGTGTCCTATACACGTCTTTCCTCTTGTTTGCGCAATTTTGTTTGTTCCTTGTCTTCTATTTCTGTTCCCTCTTCATATAAGCAGGCGTTATCTTCTTTTGGCTGGAAGCATGCTATGGATGAGGAAATAAATGCTCTTCACAAGAACCACACTTGGAAGCTCACTTCTCTTCCTCCAGGTAAACAAGCAAGCAGTGGGATGTCATTGGGTTTACACTGTTAAATATCTTCCTGATGGTTCTATTGAGCGTCTTAAAGCGCGACTAGTTGCTACAGGTTATACTCAGACATATGGTGTTGACTACTTAGAGACCTTTTCTCTTGTTGCTCACCTAAATTCAGTTCGTATTTTACTCTCCGTGGCTGTTAGTCGTTCTTGGCCTTTGTACCAACTTGACATCAAGAATGCCTTTCTTCATGGTGATCTACATGAGGAAGTTTATATGGACTAACCTCCTGGGTATGTTGTTTCTGGTAGTGAGCACCTTGTCTGTCGCTTGAACAAGGCACCATATGGTCTGAAACAGTCACCTCGAGCCTGGTATGATCGCTTTAGCACTGTTGTTCTTGGGTATGGTTTCCAACATTCCACTTTTGACCATTCAATGTTTGTTCATCACTCCTCTACGGGAACCATTGTTCTCATTGTTTATGTGGATGATATTATTATCTCTGGGAATGACTCTATGGGTATTGCTGATTTGAAACGCTATTTGGGTCAACATTTCCACACTAAAGACCTTGGTGTTCTTCGGTATTTCCTTGGGATTGAGGTTTCCCGTTCTTCTCAGGGTATCACTCTTTCTTAGCGGAAATATGTTCTTGATATTTTGTCAAAGACAGGTCTTTTGGGTTCTCGTCCTGCTAATACTCCCATGGATTCTACTGTTAAACTTGATGGTGAGCAAGGCAAATTGTTTGCTGATTTTGGTCGTTATCGTCGCCTAGTTGGGAAGTTGATTTATCTGACAGTTACTCGTCCTGATATCACTTATGCTGTTGGAGTGGTTAGTCAGTTCATGCATACTCCATGTCAACCTCATTTTGATGCTATGTGTAGAATTTTGCGTTACTTAAAAGGTGCGCCTGGACGAGGCTTGTTGTATAAGCACTCTCCTTCTTTGACTATGACAGGCTTCAGTGATGCCGATTGGGCTGGTAGTCGTACTGATCGTCGGTCCACTTCCGGGTATTGTACTTTTGTTGGAGGTAATCTTGTTACCTGGCATAGTAAGAAGCAAGCAGTTGTTGGTCGTTATACTGCAGAAGCTGAGTATCGGTCTATGGCTCATACAGCTTCTGAGTTGTTATGGGTCCGATCTCTTCTTTGTGATATGGGTATTGTGGTTCCAACTCCGATGAAGATGTATTGTGATAATCAAGCAACTATTTTTATTGCCAACAATCCTGTCTTTCATGAGCGCACTAAGCATATTGAGGTTGATTGTCACTTTATTCGAGACTTGTTGTTGCGGAAGGAGCTTGTCACTCCGTATGTCCGCTCCAATCTTCAGCTTGGTGATATCCTCACGAAGCCTTTAGCTCGTGCTCATTTTCAACAGCTCTCTTCCAAGCTGGGCATTTTTGATATCTATGCTCCAACTTAAGGGGGAGTGTTAGAGTAGTATAGTTATTTTGGTCCCTTTCTTATTGTAAGGGTATTATTGTACTTTTGCTATTGTTTTACATCACGAGTATATAAAGGAGAGAGTGTGCTAAACACATCTCTACCTAGATTCTCCCTATCTTCTCTATTTCTCTCTTTAGCTCTTCTTCTTCTTAAGCTTCTATCAAACCCTAACCCTAAACACTTATCCAAGCAATCTAACTAGCTTTAATAAGCAAGCTACCTTCTCTAATCCAAGCCATTACAGTGCCAATAGCCCTTTGAACAAGAATGACAAAATTATTAAATTTCACATCATTTCTAGACTTCCAAATAATCCAAAGAATGCTCATTACAGCAAGAAGCCAAATATGAGAAAGTTGCGGACTAAAATTATGATCAACAAGCGCAAGCAGACCCTCTTTCACCGTAGAAAAATGAAGAGAAAAATTGGAATGGAAAATATCATGCAGCCAGACCCAAAGTTGTTGAGCAAAGTTGCATTCAAAGAAAAGGTGCCACGCTGTTTCAATAGTGCAAGGAGAAGTGCAAAGACTACAGCAAGAAACCAATGGCATACCTCTAGATTGAAGATTGTCTTCAGTAGGCAACTTGTTATACATCAGACGAAGAAAAAGGAGAGACCTTTTAGGAGGAATATAATTCTGCCAAATCAGCTTACCCCAAGAAACAATAGGATGTTTATTGCGGAAAAAATCAAAAGCATCTTTAAATGATAATAACCCAGAAGAAAAATAGGGCCAAACCAACATATCACTACAATCCTCAACTGGCAAAATTATATCATTAATACCAACAACAATATCTGGGAACTGATGGAGCCATGTCAGTAAATACCAACGCTGATCAACAATAAACTCAGAAACATTAAGAGAAAGATCAGTATCAATATCCCCCGTAAAAGTAACCTTGTCAGATAAGGCATCTCCATAATACCACTTACCAAGCCAGAAGTTAACTGTTTTTCCATCCTCTATGATCCACTAACCATGAAAACTCAATACCTGAAGAGCATCCTTTAACCCACCCCAAACAGAAGAAGATTTATAAGATGCTAAGGAAACCATAGAAGAGATTTTGAATCTACATCGAAGAAATAGAGCACATGGAGAATCAGAAGTAATAATAAACCATCCCAATTTTAAGATAGCAGCCTAATTAATTGCTTTGAGATTTCTAAGGCCTAAATCACCTTCCGACTCGGGAGAACAAACTAAATCCCAATTAATAGTCACTAACTTCCTTTTAGAGGTAGAGCCAGCCCAAATAAAATTTCTAATCCACTGTTGCATCTCCTTCAAAAGGGAAGACAGCCATATGTAGACTACCATAGTATGCAAAAGCATTGGAATAATCACTGACTGAACCAATTGAATTCAACCAGCAATAGAAAGAAAATGACCTTGCCAACCTTCCATTTTAGATCTAATTTTATCAGCTATAGGTTGAAGGAATCTCCTTTTAGGCTTACCCTTAAATAAAGGAACACCCAAATAAGTGAAAGGGAAAGACTCAGATTGCATACCAGTTGGTGCCAGAATCTACTGACTTCTATGGAGAGTTGCCTTACCCAAAAGGACTTTGGACTTAGCCCTATTAACAATTTGGCCTGAATTTAATCCATATTTGTCCAAAAGATCCAAAACATTGTTTATACAAAACATGGAGCCTCTACAAAAGATAAGAACATCATCAACATATAATAAATGGGTAGGAGCCAGGCCACCTCTAGGAGACGAAATAGGAAGAAGCTTCTTTGTCAAAACAAACTGATGAATAGCTTTACTAAGAACCTCTTCAGCAAGGCAAAAGAGAAGAGGGGAAAGAGGATCCCCTTGCCTTACACCTCTGCCGCAAGAAGAGAAGAAACCAAAAGGGGAACCAATAATTTTCACAAACAATCTAGCTGAATGGAGAATAGAAGAGATCCAATTTACAAAAATGTTACAAAAACCAAATGCAGACAGGACCTCCAACAAAAAATCCCACTCAAGAGTATCAAAAGCCTTCTTAATATTCAATTTCAAACCAATGTTCCCTCCATAAGATTTAAGATCCAAAAGATTGACACATTCTGAAGCCAAACAAATATTTTCAGAAATGTGCCTACCTTTAACAAAGCCACTCTGATTATAAGAGATGATTTTAGGAGCAACACAACCCAATCTATCTGCCAATATTTTAGTAATAATCTTAAATAAAAAATTGGCTACAGCAATGGGTCTGAACTTGTCAAGAGAATGAGCTTCAGGTACTTTACGAACTAAAGTAATTAACATAGAGTAAAGGTTTGGGAGGATCCAACCAAAAGTGAAGAATTGTTGTACAGCAACCACCACATCAAAATGAATAATATCCAAACAATTATGATAAAATTGGCCACCAAAGCCATCAGGACCTGGAGAGCTATTAGGATCAAGAGCAAATACAGCACTCTTAATTTCTTCAGTATTAGGAACAGCAGTAAGAAGAGAATTATCATTAGTAGAAACTAATGAAGGAATAAGGTTGGCAATCCATTCTTTATCAACAACATGATGAGTAGAAGTAAATAACTGCTGAAAATAAGAGATGACATGAGTTGTCACATCAGCAGCAAAATCAAGAAAACGATCACCATCCATAAGAGAAGAAATATAATTTCTAGACCCTCTTATTTGCACAGCTTTGTGAAAGAAGCTTTAAAAGTCTCAGGAATAGATGTAGGAGCAGAGATAGATTTCCCTTTGTCAATAGAAGATACCGGCATAGAAGCAGGGGAAGCAATATCATGCACTGTGTTTATAGAAGGAGAAACAGGAAGCTCTTGATCGGACTCATCCATATCTCCCCAAGAGCGGGATTTAGCAGCATTAGCACAAGCAGATGAGTTAGAAGCATTACCAACTGCACCAGCAGAATGGTTTCTATCAACACATTGTCTATCAATTTCAGAAGGATTAGAATTATCCTTTTGAACAGCCATCCCATCAGTAGAACCCTTAATAATCCCGTCATTACTATCAATCTGTTGCACATCATCTTGAACATTATTACTTTTACCTCCTTTATTAGTTCTAACCTAGACCATAGGCTTAGGCTTACGAGAAAGAGATCTACCACGAGATTCAGTCTGAGCACCATCCGGAGGCTTATTGAGAGAAGAACTTGGTTTGCCAGCCGATCTGCAATTAATTGCAAAATGCCCAATAGATTTGCAACAAGCACAAAAACTTGGTAAGTTTTCATAAAAAAGTTCAACATTAAAACCGTGATCTTTTCTTTCCACCCATAGAACCTCATGAAGAGGATATGAGAGATCAACATCAACTAGAACTCTAGCATAATGTCCAAACTTGGTTTTTGTGGTGGATAAGCACATTGAAAATGACAATTGATGAACTTGTTTGCCGGGGGTTTGGTTTTATAATTCTAATCAAAGGAATAATCATTTTCTATACTTTTGCTTGATGTGTTTTTGGAAGTTTTTGTTTAATGATATGGTGATTGGTCATTTTGTTTTGAAGTTTGCCAAGGAAGAAGCTAAAGTGGAGACCTGGTGATGGGGACATCAAGCACAGTTTATAACAGGGTGGCCTAGTTTGGCCTATTCCCTTGAAGACCAAGGCTACAAATTTAACTACTTATTTTATTTTATGTTTTTTTTATAGATTAATGGAATATTGCCTTTTTTATTTTTTAGACTTTAGGGTTAAGTAATTTTCAATTTTGATGTAATTGGAATCCCTATATAAGAGCCCCAATATTTTCTTAAGAGCCAACTTATGATGAATTAAAAATATGGGTTTTCCCTAGATTTGGTGTCGATTCCAAACCCCCCTAACGATTCCTAGGGTTTAGCTTCTTTTTTGTTTTTTTTTCTAGCTTCTTTTCTTTTCTTTCTCTTCTTTTTCTTTTCTACTTCTTTTTCTTAAATGTTTTTTAGGTTATCCTACATCAGTTGATTCAACATGTTCAACAGAATCATTCCTTCATTTTCATAGCTTTGATGTGATTACAATTTATTGTTATTGCTAATGGAGAGAGTATGTTGACAATAAATGACATGTTGACGCTGGCTCACTACTGATAAAATCATAGCTCAGAAAGTTAACTCTAGATTTGTGGATTGGCTCCCACCCCTTTCGTAGATTCAACAAACTGAGACAGTAAGACGTGTGATGATAAGATTCAATACCAATTAAATCAAGAATCTGCCAATGTCCCTCTATATTATTAGTTATATTGATATCAACAAGCCCACATTAATCCCAAAACCGCACAAAAACCAAATTCGCATCTTAAGGAGAAAAATAAATAAAATGTCAGACGAAAACCTGCATTTTTAATATTATTACTGTTTTTAAAAAGGGTGGCCCTATTTCCACACTCTTTTTTACTTATCCACACCCCTATGTGGGCAATTCTGTCATTTCCCTTTTCCTTTTCCTCTCCTCTATCTCCCCCTCTCCATGATTCTTTCCCTTCTTCCTTCTCTGACACTGCCCCATCCTCTCACAGTTGAATATAAATCCACAACCTCCATAACATCACTGGATTTGGTTTGAAAAACAAAAATTCAATAGCTCAAGACAACTAAATGCACATAAGCAAGCAAGCAAACAGATATATATATACATAAAAATAGATAAATAAATCCCAACAAACTCCATTTTTTCAGCCAACAAGGCAACTCCCCCACATGAGGGACGACGTCCTTTGTTTAACTAAATTTGACGCTCCACTGGCCATAACCCTCCTCTCTAGTTTGTTTTTTTTTTTCGTTCCCCCTCTCTCCCTCCATGCACTTATCGTTGTCATCCACCATGGGACATGCCAGCTCGCTTGATGGAAATCACTAGCCATGGAAACCATAGAAAAAGCTTGTCCTAGACTCATCACCTCCGTCGTCGAAGCCGCCACTGTTGACATACCAGACCTCGCCTCTAGTTCTCGACAATGAGGGCTTTGTGGGTTTCTTATGGGTTTGAACTTAAAGTTCAAATCTGGTTAGCCATTGACAAGTGGCTAATTGATGCTGCACATTAATATTTTTTTTCCTTCAATTTTTATTTATTTATTTTGATTTCTTGTTTTTTTTTTTTTTTTTCTCCAAACTAATGTCATGCTTCTTCCTTTCCGATTCACTTTCCTCCTCTTCATCGTGTTTTTTTTTTCCTTTTTGAAGTTGCATTATATTATCTGTTAAAAGAAATGGAGTTTGCTATGCACAAAAGGGTTGTCCAAGAAAGAAGAAAGGATAGAAAAGAAGAATGAGTGATGTAGAGGAGAAGAGAAGGAGAAAGGAGTAAAATGACAAAATTGCCCCATAAAGGGTGTGGATAAGTAAAAAAGGGTGTAGAAATAGAGCCACCCTTTTAAAAAGGGCTAGGCTATTGCCACCACTCAAAATACTCTAAGCCCCCCACTAATTAAATCCCCTCATATTTTACTGAAAGCACCCCCTTATCTTCTTAAAATACCCTTAAGAAAAAATTCCCAAACATTTTTCCACCCCACCTGCCCACCCCACCTCCAACCTGTTCGTACTTATTAATAAGAACATATTATATATATTCGGACTTATTAGTAAGAACAAAGTATAAATGTTCGGCTTTATAGAAAAGAACAATATAAAAATGTTCGGACCTTTAAAACCGAACCTCTATTATTTGTTCCGATTTATAACACGAACATTCAAAATCCATTCATAATTACATATAAGAACAATTTTCAATTGTTGTATAGTTAAGTTGTTCGGTGTTTTAAAACAGAACAACACAAGTTTGTTCAGACTCTTACAGGTGAACAATATCCATTTGTTCGGAGTTACATAACCGAACAATATCCATTTGTTCGGAGTTGGAAAATGGAACAAAATAACTTTGTTCGGACTTAGAAGTCGGAACGTGTTAAAAAAGTTCGGTGTTACAGAAATGAACATTGTAAATATGTTCGGAGTCGAAAAACCGAACAAGACGAAATTCAGCATACGAAAAACTGAAGTTAAACTCGATAAAAAGTGTATAAATATTTACCTTTTTGTTGCTAATATCATCTCTATCAATGCTTTTCTTGTCCATTATTTAATATAACATGAGAAACACTAATTTTTTATGTCAATATGAATTTGGTGTCAAGGTTGTTAGGGTTTGTGAAAGCATAAAGTCTATAGATGGTGGAATGTTTTTGGAATTGGGGGTGGAGTGGGGTGGGGATAGGAAATTTTTAAAGTCTTTAAGCAAACATGTCCTTATTGGTAAATTTACATTTAGATATAAAGAATTTCACAAATTATTTTAATATTAGGGGGCTTAGAGTATTTTGAGTGGTGGCAATAGCCTGGCCCTTTTAAAAATTGAAGAGGTGATCTACTTATTTAGGTGGTAATTTTTATTTTTTTTTAATTTTATTTTTTATACTATGGGAATTTAAGTCATAATTATGGCAGAATGGAAAGCTGAAATTTTTATTCGAATTTCATTTGAAGGTTGTGAGAAGCCCTCATCAATTCAAGGAAGGGGTTGCTCGATCTGGAATTTTGCGGCAGCTTTGATTATGGCTTAGTCGAATTCTATTGATACTCTTTTTAATATTATCTTTCATTTAATATGCTTACTTATGGCATTCAAATTATTGTTTGGTTATTGCAACAGCACTACATTTTTGTATCAGACCTTGGAACACTATTCGAAGGCTAAAGGAGCAACTGAGTTGAGCTAGCTGAATGTTCCTATTCAATTTTGTTTTTTGATATTTGTACCCAAGTGCTAATTTGGAGGTTATAACTTAAATGGGGATGTTGTTTTTTTCTATTTGCTTTTCATTTTAACATTTAAATTGTAAGGCTAGCTGGTTAATGAATGGAAAATTTTGAAAGCTTGTTATTCTAATCCAATAAAATGATGGTTATAATTAAATTGAATCTGATTGCCTTCGTTATTATTATTATTATTATTATTATTATTATTATTTTATCTTTCTTTTCATATTTAGAATTGAATTGTTGTGTCGTTTGTGTAATGACAAGTTGATTAATCAAATACTATAACAGTTTTATAGGCAACAAATAATATATGACAAATTATCTATATATATATATATATATATATATATATATATATATATATAAATTGATTCGTTAGATACGAAGACTATTTTTCACTATTATCGTTTCAATACATAGATGACTGGCTTTAATAAAAAAAAATTGTCATATTTAAGGAAATAAAGTTGACATTTTCAATTGGCATCTTTTATCTTAAATAAAGATTTGCTTTTACTGAAAAACAATAATATTTTAGGCGAATACATGATCATTTTGAACTGTCATCAATAGCTAGAAAATAGTACTGTTTTGATTTGAATCGAATCAATTTACAAAATTACTCTCCACTTGCATGCAATTTCTAGCAAGGTTTTAACAAGGTACATTATCTTAGCGTAATAAACATCCAAGGGGAGTGTTGTAAATAAATGTATTAATGGTGGATGAGCACCACTCTCTTAATTTCCACCGCTTCAATTTTTAGGGGAATTAAGCCTTACATTTGATTTTCCCAGTTTACGACTCTAAGCTTATTAATCTTATTCATTATTGCTTTCATGAATTAACTTCTTATACTCTTGCTTATATTTCCTTTCTCGAACTAGAGTTAGTCTTCATATCTTTATTATACAATAGATCAGGTGAGACTTATGTCTTTCATTCATACTTTTGAGATGGTGATAATACTTCTGGCTTTCTTGAAGTCTCTAATTAACGTTATATTGTTGCTTGATGCTTTATTTATTCAAGAGCATACAAGAGAAGAAAAACTCGCTAACTGGAGATTCACTCCCTTTCCTTATCTGTTTGGGAATCCTGGAAATTGGTTCAGACTGGTTCTGAACCAGTTTCATTGTCTAGTTCATGTTCAGATAAATTTATATTAGAACTGTTTTCAATTTGTAGGCTGTTTGGTTAAAACTGGGTCCGGCCTGGTTCATCTTCTGACACTGTTTGGTTCACATTATCCTGTACTTGTCGACCAAAAAAAATAGAGACGCATGAAATTTGCCCACCAAAAAAACAGACTCATATACCCATAAACATAACAATGCCAATCAAAATCATATCCAATTTCTATTTCTACATATTTTATATATATATATCAAAGAGCTAAGATTCACCTGTTATTAGCTATTTGCAGCAAAAAGGAAATAAAGCAAAGTGCTCATCCCGTCCAAATATACAAATATACAATGTATAATAGTTTATTCTTCTTGTAGAACTATTTTTTCACTGCTAGTACTACTAGTAGGTCTAGTAGTACGTATTTTTTGCGTTAGAAGAATAAAATAAAAATTTAAACGAGAAAACAAAAGTAAGAAAAAATGGTTGCTTGTAGTCATAGTTTAGGGGTTATAATTTGGGTATTTCTCAGAAAGAAAAAACAGGAAGAAGAAGAAGAAAATGAAACAACAAGAATCTGGAGAGAAAAATCAAAAGAGAGCCTGATAAAGAAAAAAAGGAAAGCAAAAACCCACATACCTTTTTCCATGGTGGATTAGAAGTATAAGAAGAGGAAGAAGAAAGAGAAGGATGAGAATCAGAAGCAAAATCAAAAGAGGAAGAAAAAAGATTGAAAAGGAGGTACCTTTTTCCATGGTGGATTCTCCTGGATTTTCCCCAAAAATTGTTTTGAGGAGAGAGACCAGCTTCTACTAGTGTGGTGGGAAGAGAAAAAGAGAGAGAGAGAGAGAGAGATAATATGGAACGAAAAGAGGGGAGGGAAAGGCTGAGCAAGAATGAGGGAAAGTGAGAAAAAAAATAATAATAAATTCATTCTGCCGAGTCCAGATATGCGTGATGTTTCGCCTTTTTCGTGACTCTCCTATGTGCTTTTTATGAAGACCAGCTATCACCCAGACCAAGGTTGACCGGTTTTTTGATCCCAAATTCAAACTACTTAAAACCTGATAATTGGCTTGACTAGACTTACCAAACACTAGCCTAGGGTTTGGGACCGTCCTTGCACTCAGAAAAACCAAATATAGAGGTTGCCAAACACCCTTGTTCAACTCCCTTGTATTCGTTCCATTCAAGGTGGCTTCCCTTGGGTAGAGTTCATACCTAAACGAATCTTATAGCTTGCGTGCGTTTCGAGCAAGGAGCACACTGGAATTACTTAGTTGACTGTATTCCTGCTTGCTTAGGAAGCTGTTTTCAATGCATGCTTCCTTATTTGAATACTGGATGACTTTTTATGACTCAACCAAACTTCTGAATACAAGCAATCTCTCATCTTACATGCGCTAAACAATTACAAGACAAAATTTACGAAAGTAACCTTAAGGGCCAATGATAAAAGTTGAATTCAAAACCTCTAATTTAGCAAGAGATCATAAGAGCACTCAATTCATCCCCAAGGTTAATATAATTAGTGTTTCATTAAATGTATGTTAACATATCCCTTAATTTAATTAACATAAAGAAATGGCGTTTTATACTTCTACATATTCTAACATAATTTAGTGAGGCCTTTTTGGCGTTTAAGTTTATCTATCTATATCTATACTACCTATAAAAAGATGAATGTAAGAAAAACTTTTGATTGACTAATATACCCTTATTTTAATTTTTAAATACACAACTACCCACCCTTCTACATATATAGAAAATATAGTAATATGGAAACTATAATTCTAAAACACATACCTTAATATATTTTAAAACACATACCTTAATATATAAAACACAAATAGGAATTCAAAGGAAACCCTAAATCAAATACTCCATTTAATACTATACATATCTATCTATACTACCTATAAAAAGATGAATGTAAGAAAAACTTTTGATTGACTAATATACCCTTATTTTAATTTTTAAATATACAACTACCCACCCTTCTGCATATATAGGAAATATAGCAATATGGAAACTATAATTCTAAAACACATACCTTAATATATTCTAAAACACATACCTTAATATATAAAACACATATAGGAATTCAAAGGAAACCCTAAATCAAATACTCCATTTAATACTATACATATAATCCTAAAACACGTTGACTTCGTATTTTCCTCTTCCTCTCATTCTCTAGCAAATAAAAATGACCTGTTAAAGGCACACCTACTTCCCAGCGTAGTCACAAACCAAATATCCACATCATAGAGACGATACATGGAGACAATACCAGATCTCAAGGGCCTATTGCGTGAGTGTTTTATACTTTTATTATGTATTTCTTGAAATTTTGTAAGAATTCATATAATGCTGAATTTGTTTGTGGTTGGGGGTGTTTGTTTTCAAAGATTTTGGGTAGACTAGGAAAACCCTTGAATGTGTTTTGATTGTAACTTGAAAATTGTTGGAATGGGTCATATATGTACATGATATATAATAATTATTATTATTATTTTGCTTGAATTTGGTTGTTGATGGGAAGGGAGAGGGGAAAAGAAAAAGGAAAAAAATAAAATGAAAATCTCGATCTTCACGCTCTTTTCAATCTCTAAGTGAACAAAAAAAAATGTAGATGATGATACCATATAGAAATAAAATTGAGAATTTTTTTTATAGAAAGTAAGAAAAACTATATTATGAGGGATCAATTTCACCTATTAAATAAATAAATTAAATAATATTTGAAAGCATCAAAAATATAAAATATAGAAAATAAAAATAAAATAATTATGTTTGCTACTTCCCTTTGGAATGCAATCTCAAATTGAGGTAGTAAATTACCACAACCCACGTAAGATAGCAAAAGACAAATTTGTTACTTTTTTTTTTTTTTTTGCTACCTACCTCAAAGATGCTCTTGTATCACATATTAAATTATATTATATCTTTATTACCTATAAAAGTTTATACTTTAGAAACACTTTTGATTGACCATTACATCCTTATTTTAAATTTTAAATATTTATAAATTTTTTTATTTGAATAATATTCATGTGCAACGCACATGTGCCCATATCTAGTAATCCTAAAACATGTTAACTTCGTATCTCCCTCTTCCTCTCATTCTATAGCAAACGAGAATGGCTTGTTAGAGGCACACCTACTTCCCAGCGCAGTTACAAACCAAATATCCACATCATGGAGACGATACCGGATCTCAAAGGCCTATTGCGTTAGTATTTTATACTTTTATTATGTATTTCTTGAAATTTGGTGAGAATTCATATAATATTGAATTTGTTTGTGGTTGGGGGTAGTTGTTTTCGAGAATTTTGGGTAGACTAGAAAAACCCTTGAATAGAAAAACCCTTGAATGTGTTTTAATTGTAATGTGGAAATTGTTAGAATGGGTCATATATGTATATGATACTTATTATTATTATTATTTTGCTTGAATTTGGTTGTTGATGGGAAGGGAGGGGGAAAAAGAAAAAGGAAAAAAATAAAATGAAAATCTCGATCTCCACTCTCTTTTCAATCTCTAAGTGAACAAAAAAAAAAAAAAAAAATGCAGATGATGATACCATATAAAAATAAAATTGAGAATTTTTTTTAGAAAAAGTAAGAAAAACTATATTATGAGGGATCAATTTTACTTATTAAAAAAAATAAATTAAATAATATTTAAAAGCATAAAAAATATAAAATATAGAAAATAAAAATAAAAATAAAATAATTATGTTTACTACTTCCCTTTGGAATGGACATCTCAAATTGAAGTAGCAAATTGCCACAACTCACGTAAGGTAGCAAAAGACAGATTTGTTACTTTTTTTTTTTTTTTTTTTGCTACCTCTCTCAAAGATGCTCTTGTATCACATATTAAATTATATTATATTTATACTACCTATAAAAGTTTATACTTTAGAAACACTTTTGATTAACCATTACATCCTTATTTTAAATTTTAAATATTTATTTGCCTCTCATATTTGACCAATTAAGAATGTTTATTTTCTAGGAAAAAATAAGAAAAAAAGATAACACAATTTATGTTCATTTCATAAATTCTATACAGCCTCCACTATTATGCATGTGTTCTAGCTAACTTCTTATTCCTTCCATAACTCCTAACAATTGAAAGAATTTTGACCTATTGTGTTGAGCGTTTATTCTAATAAGTTAAATTAACACAAAAGTAACAAATAATTAGATTTTCATGTTCAATATATATATATATATATATAGAATTTATAAATTTTTTTATTTAAATAATATTCATGTGTAACGCATGTGTGCCATATCTAATTTATTTAAAGTTATCCAACTAGAACAAAATGCACGGTTTTCCATGCATTGTAAAATTTAGGACGTGAAACTCGCTTCAAGAAAACCAAGTAAATGCTTTAGTTGGAGTGGAAGTTCCCAGCCAAAATTTAAATATAAAAAAAATATTATAAAATAAAAAAAGGTAGGAGTCGAAGGTAAATTTTGCAATAAAAAATTCTTCATGCGTCCCCCTTTGGGCCTTGACTTTATACATAAATAGAAAAAGCTTTGGACACGCGCGGTTGATTAATAACCTCAACATTTTGCTCATCCCCCAGGTCCTACCTCAGTTCACTGAACCAATTTCTTCATAAATTCAGCCAGAAAATCCACCCCCCCCAAAAAAAAAAAAAAAAAAACCAAAAAAACCAAAAAAACCACACTTCAACAAGATTCTGTGATTGTTGTCCATCTTGGAAAGTACTAAATCGGCCCCCCAGAAAGTTGACATATGTAACAAAAGCCACCCAAAAGGGGAGCTGTCATTCCATGAAAATAGAGGAACTTTATTCAGTACATCTCGAAGCAAATCCCATCCTTCCAAGCCAAAATTGTTGCTCCTTCATTCAATACAACCACAATTTTCTGGATTTCCAAACACCTGCCAGAGTTCGTTTTATTCCATACCTAGGACTTGAGATGGAAATATAGAGTTTTAACACAAACAGTTTAGCAGAAAACCCACAACTTTAGAGCAATCAAGGAGAAAAAGGTCGGCCAAGCTTGGAGCACACACAAGTCAAGAGGCTAGAACTTGCTTGGGCCTTCTCAATTATAGTTTCTCAGAATTCCTGGGAAAGCCCTTCTTTCAATTATCTGCACCAAAATTTTAAGATACAGAACTCAGATAAGATGAGGATTTGTTAAAATGTCCTCCAAAGTTGAAACTCACCATGCGGAGATTGAGAACTTGTAGCAGAGAAGTCGGATGAAGCCATTGGAATGGAAATCGAGAGCTGGGTTCTAGAGAATGAGGTCGGGTTGGACCTCTCCTCTTCAAGACCGGACCAAGAGTCCCGGGCTTTAGGCCACTCATCAAAGAAAGGTCGAAGAGACTGACCCTCTTGTTTCACAGGCCCTCCTGAGGCGAAGTCGCTGCTGAGAAACGAATGCTGGGGATAATTGTTCTGCAAAATGGATAAGTCGCTGGGCTTAGATGACAGAAATGAGGAGACTCGAGATGGAATCAGAGGCCATGTGTTGTCCAAAGGTGACTCTATCAAGAGACCCCTGTTGCTTCCTGAAGCTTCAGAGAAGAAACTATGCTCACCTACCTCAGGTTTTATTTCATGAAGATACCTGCATGATCCAGTTGATTAAGAGAAACAGATTATAGGAACAATTAATTTTATTTGGAAATCAAATTTCAATTAGAAGTATAACATCCAAGGTGGGCCCTTGGCTTTTACCAAAAGATAAATTGGCAGAAGCAAAAATTCTGAAAGGGGTATGAACATCTATATTTCCTGTCCCGTTGGAAAACCAAATCAGAAACAGGAATATATTAATGCTGTTAGAAGTGGATTTTAACAACCCAGCAAAAAAAAAGAAAAAGAAAAAAGAAAAGAAAAGATGTGGTTTTTAACATCATATAAAAATTGAATTATTACCACCCAAAAGAAAAAAAAGAATCAATCCGTTGTGTTTTCATAGCAATTTCCAAAAGACATTCAACACCTCTTCACTGAAGTGATGCTAAATATGAGATGAAGGAGGCTTGTGTTACCAGCCCATGACTTCAGAAAAAGAAAATTACAAATAAAAATAGAGGAAGTCTTGCGCCATGGTTGGAACTGGGGAATTGTAGGATTTTTTTATTTTAATCAGTTCTCTTACACCCCAAGCATGAGAATACAAGATTTCTCTATACATTTGCTTAATCTATTACACACAGCTTTATAGAGTTGTAAAACAGAACATTAGGATTTGACATTTGTTGAATTGCTACTCACAAAAGTTGCAAATATCAATCAAAATAGGAATATAATATAACTAAGTTAAAAATGGATATTCAAGTTTTAGATGACAGCACTAAAATTGTCAGAGAGAGACACAATAGAGTGGTAGCTTAAAAATCTTAGGATGGGAACAAGAAGAACATCAAAAGCAGCTGGTCATGCAGCTACGAATGCATGTCCAACAAGGAACTGTAAAAAAAAAATGGTGGGATAGCTCAAAGGTTGAGACTTTATAGGTGGATAAAGATGCAGATATATATCCAAGTTTGAAACCTTGTATGGTTTGTTTTGACATAAGATTGTTTGCCAATTTAAGACCATTTAGATGAAATCAACAAGCAATATAGATCCATTATTATATATACATAGTCTGCATTGCATTAGCATATTTTTGTAAGAACAATAATTAGGTCCACCTATAAATAATCAAACATCGACAGATCTATTAGCAAACTATGCTTCACAGAAGCCTCTTAAAATGCAGAACTCGAAATAAGACTTATTTAGGCCAAACCATCTTAGGATCTTCCAATGCACAATCTTAGACAACCAAGGTCCAAGTGAGTTTCAACTTAAGGGCAAAATCAGAAATTTTGTATTAAAGAACAGGATTTCACTGTCAATCCTTCAATAAAAAACTACACATTTTTCCTAGCTTGAAAAAGAGGGGAAAAAAAAAATTTCAGGTGTACTAATTATCAGCTAAGAAAAGAAGCAAACATGACCATTTTTTTTATTTACTAGTATATTTCAGAAAAAAAAAATTAATAAAAAGGAGAAGAAAACCCTCAATAGAGTAAAAGAGTAACAAAAGCAGGAAATTAAAATTGAACACAATAATAGACTATAAGGTCCAACTATAAAAAATATTAAGGAGACTGATATGCAGTAAGTGCAACGCAAACATTTTAAAAATAAATGAATAAAGTTTTTAATTTTGTACAACCATCTTCAAGACCACAAAATTCAGAAAGAAAGTGTGACTTCCCTTTCTTGCTCTGGTTAGTAGGCAATCCTTAACATAAAAATTCTGTAAAACCAGTAAGCCTACCCTTTTGACAGAAACTGAAAAAAGTCAATAATCTGCCACTAATTGGCATGCTTGGGACATGTTCAAATGGCTGTCAGACTTCTGCAACAAATTTCACAGAGAAAACAGAAAGCAAAGTCCCAGACCAAAAGAAGACTGTCCAAATCTAACACATGTGCAAAAACACAGCAGACTTCGGCAAGATTATCCTTACAGACATGAGGGCCCAGAACCCTGAACCATAGAGAATTATAAAATTCCTGCAAGATATCCACCTAGATGGAAGGAGTCCTCCATTTCATTCCTACCACACAATTTCATCTATATGGGCCCAACAAAAAATCAATCCAGAGACAACTATAATAGCTAAAGAATTCCAAAATTCGTATATGGTGTGTATGTTTGAGCCTTATAGATGATTCCAACTTAGTTGGATGAGCTCAGTTAAAATGGAATTTTGTTTTCTTGGCCAATTCGTCAGCAAGGAAACAGCACATTAGTAAATCGTAAAAATGTGATACCTGTAATCTTTACTTGGGATCCCATAGGGAATGTGGTCCACATTGAATTGGGATTGGTTGGCTCCAGAACCTGTGCCACCTTGGGGATTGCCAAAGGCATGCAAAGGAAGGTTCTGGAATGTCACAGGGGCCCCACCTCTAACTCCACCTCCACCTCCACCACTGCTGCTTCCGGTGGCAGTCAGTGATGTTAAAGTGGATGATGATTGCGAGATAGTTTGTGATTCCACAGGCTTTCTTGAACGGTTGCGGCCACGGTGCATGTGGCGCTCACAATACTTGGAGTCCGGGTACGCGTCTTTGGAGCACCGCCATTTCTTGCCATCAGTCCTCCTGCATCTTCCCGGCTCCGGGTCCACCTTCTTCCCATAGAAGGAACAATATCCCACTTCAAAAAAATGTACTCTTTAGTCATATAACATTTAATTTTCAACAATAACACAAGGACAATAAATTATACAATAAGTGATATCATCAATAATAACACAAGACTAATAAATTATAGTACGAGGGATACATACATATCTAATATACATAACACTTCATCATCAACCGTAATACATGGACATAATTTCTATATATAAAAAATCCTTAAAAAAAGGGCAATCCCTAGAAGAAGAAATCCTCCGATAACAACCACCATAAAAGTAAATGAACAGGAGATAAAAACAAACCCACATCTCTCTCTCTCTCTCTCTCTCTCTCTCCATAAATATAGATGTGTGTATATAAGTATGTATGTGAAATGCACAGAAATGCATATAAATTTCAAGGGAAAATAACACTGGCCTCCCCTGAGGTTTGACGAAATAACACTGACCTCCCCCCTGACATTTCAAAAATCACATTGACCTCCCCTAAGGTTAGGGCAAAACTATGCAGACCTCCCTTCCATTACTTTTTCCGTTAAAGAGCATCTAAATTGTCCAAATCACCCTTAGTCTAAATAAAACCTTAGTTGCTTACATTTTTTTTTTTTTTTTTTTTTCCATTTCTCATATTTGATCTTGGTTTAAGGTGTTTTAAAGAGTTAAAACCCATTGGTTTAAGTAGAGTCCAAATAGTATAATTGTTTTTCTACAAGTTTTTTTTTCTAAGTCCTTTTTTTTCCCTTCTTTGTTTGGGCTTTGGCTCCCTTTGGATGTAGCAAAAAAAAAATAAAAAATAATAATAGTAAATAAAGGAACCCATGTCTTCACATGACCAGTATATAGGTGCGAAATGAACTTTAATGTTTATATTGGAATATTTAATTTTGTTTTCAAATAAGATTTTAGAATTAATTTAGTTATTTCATGCATTATCCCTTAATCAATGGTAATATTGGCATTTTTGTGGGTTTATGCATGACATCATCAATTTTCGTTAATCAAACTAACGGTTAATGGATGCGGGAGAGGTGAGTGTTAAATTTATTAAATCTCAAGGTCAATGTAATTTTTTAAATGTCGGAGGAGGTCAGTGTCATTTTATCAGACCTCTGGGAGGGGAGGTCAGTGTAATTTCCTCAAATTTCAATTTGACTCCAAAATATGATTTAGTCCATCAAGTTGGCAAAACCACAAAAACCCAACTACAAATCAAATCAACGAATTTCAGGGGCAAAAGAGTATCAACCCACATATGCAATTGAGACCGAAAAGCAATGAATAATACTGAATTTATGTATATCTATTCATAACCCAAAAAATGACAAAAAATAAATAAAAAAATAGCCAAGGAGAAATTTTTCAAAGAGTGTAGAAAGAAAGGAAAACATCACCATTACTGCTATTTATTGCGGCTAGATAATATTTACACTACAATTATTACTCTAATGGAATGAAAACACCTGAAATGCCTCTCTAATAGGACGGCAAAATATGTTGCTCAAATCAGTCGATACACAGACACCAAACAGTCAATCTTTGGAGTAAATCTGAACACACAGAAAACAAAAAGTTTCACACGCGCGCGCGCGCGCGCGCACACACACACACACACACATATATATAGAGATATATATATATATATATATAGAGAGAGAGAGAGAGAGAGAGAGAGGGAGAGGGTTTGGCGGCTTACTGGTGGGATGGTGGAAGAACCTAGCAGAGATGGATTCAAAGCTCTTTTGTATGGGAAGCACAAGATCAGGTGGGACAGGCAAACCCGCCATTAGATATTTAAAGATGAGAGCTTGATGCTCCAGCTCCTGCCACTGCGACACCGTGAACGGCGACATGGACCTCATGATCCCAGCCGTTCCCATAGACCCACCACCACCACCACTATTCATCCCTCCCCACCACCCCTACTAGTCCTCACCAAAAGAACCAAACTAGGAAGCTCTCAGACATAACACGACACACAGATCAGCCCGTCTCCTTTACATTGGGTTTCACCATTTTATCTGTGCCAAAGCTGGGAGGAGGAGTTAGAGTTAGAGTCTGGAAGCTGTGAGAGAGGGAGAGTGTATGCTAGCTGGTGTCGTGTCTGTGTCGCAGTGTGTGTCCGAAGGATGGTGTGGGTTTTGGGTATGTGTTTGGAAAGGGGGAACAGCATCTGTGCACAGGAACACAGGAACCCCAGGCTTCGGTTCCATTATATTGGGGGAGCCATTTAAGTTTCTAATTATCAACTTGCATAAGTATTTGTCATTAATTAAGTAAGCTTCATTAATGATGATTGATGATTCAATAGAGTTTTTCTTTTAGCACCAAGAGAATAAAGAGATGGGTATTTTGTCTCTTGCTGGGTGTTATTTTTATCAATAAGTGATGAAGTGGTGGTTTTCAACCGGTCAAACCATATGAGGATGCCAGATTGCCCCTTCCATTTAAGTGTATGTGTCAACTAATTGTGTGTCTTATGGGTCAAGACACTGCAACAGAGAGTATTCTCTCGGTTTTATAAAGATAAATCATTTTTGATAAAATACGCATTTAAAAAAAAACTATTATTTCATTGACTTGTTATTTATTAAACTTTATTTTTTTAAGAGTACCATCTCTTGCTTTTTATTAGGTTTTGTGTTAAAAGTTATTATTGAATTAACAAGGAGTAATATATGAAGTTCAAAAAAATTATGATTTGACTTTTCAAAATAGACAAATATTTGGGGAAAAAAATTTATAAAAATGGCATATCTTTGTGGGACGAAGGAAGTATTTCTTTTTTTTTTTTTTTTTGGCCAAATGATAGTAGAACACTCACACGCATCTATGCGAAGTCGAAACCAAGACTTCTGCAAACTGTTAGGATTATACCCTAGAGCCAATCATAGAGATGATTGTTTAGAGATTAGGAACAATCAATTGATTTCATTTATATATATGTCACATTTATTATTGATTTAATAAAAGGGCTTATTCTATTATGTTTATATGCATCATTTATATTTACATAATATGTCCATGGAGTTAGAGTTGAGAATATGAAATTACAAAGGGTTGTAATTTTGAGACTCTAAATATATCTCTGTACTAAACTCTTAAATCATTCATAGTTGAAGGTTCATTATGATGGACAGTAATGAACCATAGGACTAGCACTTGTTAGGTTGATTCTATAGGAGGATAGCTAGTCTCAAGCTATTTGTGTGGAGACACTACAACCAACAGGTGGGTGCCTATTATAAGAATAGGTACACTGAATGTGACCAAAGATATGAGATAAACTAAATGGAGTTTTAACTTGCCTGTCAATCAGTTTCTCATTGTTATAGTGGTACAAGTAATCCTTAGACCTGAGTCACCATGGTTGTCTTATGCATGTAGCTTTAGAAGTTTGATAACACTAAGTGCAGATCTTATTCAGGGGTCTGTAAGGGTGTTCATTGGCCCTACTTGCTATGTGTGTGAAGGCATGTGAGTGATCAATAAGGAATCCATCACTCTCAGGAAAAAGGGAGTGAATGTCTCATATAGCATTCATTGAATATAACTCATTAAACCCATGGGTCCATGGTAGAATGAATATGGAAAGGAGTTTTCATAAGTTCATCATTGAGTTGATATTAATGAATGAGTATAAAGTAATTGAACTAGGGACTTGACAGACTTCCATGTCCTATTAGTTCAATTGGAGACATTGTGTTGATGGAAGGATGGAATTGTAACCTATAAACTATAACAGAAGGGTTCTTTGTAAATGACTATTCACCTCATTAAGGACCATACCATGAGCCATATGCTAGGTGTTACTCATGGTTAGTAGAAACCCTAATTGATATAAATGAGTTATAATCAATTAGGGAATTGAAAGGAGTTTCAATTAGGCCCTTAATGGAAAGTGTTCCATTGTGCACAACTTGTGCTATTCCTACTATTTGATGATGTGAACCCAATGGGTCACACACTGATTATGCTAAGAGAGCTTGATTGTCTATGAGAGAAAGGGTATAAGTGATTAAAGAAAAGTTCTTTAAGGGGCTAATTTGTATTTAATGCAAACTAGTGGGCCAATTGTGTAATTAAGAGTAATTACACAAATTCCACTAGGGTTAGGAATCCCCCTATGGCCGGCCCTATTAATGGGCTATATAATGCCCATTATGTGGGGATCACAGGATGACATTCACTCTCCCAAGGGCTGGCTAGAAAAATTACAGCTCTCCCTCTCTCTCTCTCCCTTTTCTCCACCTCTAGCAACCATAAGGAAGAAGAAGGAAAGGACAACAAGCTCTAGCTAGGTGTGGATACTGTTGGAGGTAGTACACCTGGACTGCTCAATCAGAAGACAAAGCTTGGAGCATAAAGGAGAAGACTTGATTCAACTGTAAGTATCCTAACTCTCTTGGTAGTTAGGTTTTTGGTTTTGTATTAAGCATAATTAAGATTCATGGGTCTGGGAATCGTAGGAAAAATTTTAATTCCGCCTTTGTAGTTTTTCCTCCCTAGTTAGATTCCCAACACAAACCCCACACTCCTATTGAGACGGGACATGCTATTAGACTTAAGGATCATTGGCCAAAACAGAGTAGTTCAGAAAGCTAACTTTTAACCCCCCCCCCCCCCCCCCCCCCCAAGAAAAAAAAAAGAGATAAGGCCAACAATTATTCATTTAAAGTAGAAATTTCAACCAAAAAAAAAAAAAAAAATTCAAATAAACCTTTAAACATAAGAGAAAATCATCTAGAGATCCATCAGAAAAATATAATTTTTCACACTCCAATGCCATATGCCTTAATCCTAAAGGGAGGTGGGAGGTGTTGTAAGTTAGTATCGTTGGTAATTATAATTTCTCTTGTATTCTAACAATGCTTTATCCATTAAAGACTTGATGAATATCCATGTAGTAACTACTTTTTCTTCTTCTTTTCTTCTTCCCCTTTTTTTTTTTTTTTAAATAGCAAATGAGTATATTATGTTAGGAATCGAACTAGAAGGAAAACAAAGTGCGGAATAATAAAAATTTTCCTAAATGATTCTACATCCCATAAATTTAATTATGCTATAATACAAAACAAAAACCCTAACTAGAAGAGGGTTAGAATGCTCACAATTTGATTGTCTTCTTCTTTATTGCTCTAAGTTATGAATCTGGACAGCAGAGAACGAGCAGTCCAAGTGTACTGCCTCCAATGGTATCCACACCTAGCAAGAGTTTCAAATCCTTTCTTCCTTTTCCCTTGTTGTTGCTAGAGGAGGAGAAGAGAAAAGAGAAAGAGAGAGCCTCCAAGGGTAGGACGACTAGGGTTAGTGTGAGTGAGAGAGATCTGATGTCACACATCATAGTGTGGCTTATATAGCCACTCAATAGGGCTGGCTATGAGGGGGAGTTCAATTAGGGTTTGAACTTATGTAATTTCTACAAATTGCATACTAACCTCTCTAGTTTATATCCTATACAAACTTGGTCCTTAAGAACTATTCTTTATTTACTTATACCCTTCTCTCGTAGACTTTAAAACTCTCTTTAGCATAATCAGTGTATGACCCATTGGGTTCACATCATTAATTAGTAGGAATAGCACAAAGTGTGCACAATGGAATGTTGGGAATTGAACAAGAAGGGAAAAATAGAAGTGCGGAATATAAAAATTTTTCCTACGATTCCACAGCCCATGAATCTAACTATGCATAACACAAAATCAAACCCTAACTACGAAGAGGGTTAGAACACTTACAGAATTTTTGTCTTCTCCTTTTTGCTCCAAGCTTTGATTCCGGACAGTGGTGAATGAGCAGCCTAAGTGTGCTGCCTCCAACGGAATCCACACCTAGCTAGAGCTTCAAGTCCTTTCCTTCTTTCCCATATTGTTGCTAGAGTAGGAGAAGAGAGGAGAGAGAGAGAGAGAGAGCCCCTTGTGAATTTCGGCCAGCCTTAGGGAGCCTCCAAAGTATGATGTCATCACATCATTGTGTGGCTTATATATCCACACTATAGGGCCGGCCATGAGGAGGATTTCTAACCCTAAAAGGTTTTGTGTAATTACTCTTAATTACACAATAACCCCTCCAGTTTATATCAAATACAAACTAAGCCTTTAAGAACTTTTCTTTTATTCACTTATGCCCTTTCTCTCATAGACCTTAAAGCTCTTCTTGCATGATTAGTGTGTGACCCATTGGGTTCACATCATTAAGTAGTAGGAATAGCACGAGGTGTGCACAATGGAACTCTTTCCATTTAGGGTCTAATTGGAACACCTTCCAATTCCCTAATTGATTATAACTCAATTATATCAATTAGGGCTTTTACTAACCATGAGTAACACCTAGCATATGGCTCATGGTGTGGTCCTTAATGAGGTGAATAGTCATTTACAAAGAACCCTTCTGTTATAGTTTATAGGTTACAATTGCATCCTTCCTTCAACACAATGTCTCCAATTGAACTAATAGGACATGGAAGTCTGTCAAGTCCCTAGTTCAATTACTTTATACTCATTTATAGATATCAACTCATTGATGAACTCATGAAACTCTTTTCATATTCATCCTACCATGGCTATGGATTTAATGAGTTATATTATGAATACTATATAAGACATTCTCTCTCTTTTTCCTGAGAGTGATGGATCCCTTGTTGATCACTCACATGCCTTCATACACATAGCAGTAGGGCCAATGAACACCTTTGCAAACCCCTGAATAGGATTTGCACTTAGTGTTATCAAACTTCTAAAGCTACATGCATAAGACAACTATGGTGTCTCAGGTCTAAGGATTATTTGTACCACTATAACAATGAGAAACTGATTGACAGGCAGGATAAAACTCCATTCAGTTTATCTCATATCTTTGGTCACATTCAGTGTACCTATTCTCGTAATAGGCACTCACTTGTTGGTTGTAGTGTCTCCACACAAATAGCTTGAGACTAGCTATCCTCCTATAGAGTCAACCTAACAAGTGCTAGTCCTATGGTTCATCATTGTCCATCATAGTGAACCTTCAACTAGGAATGCTTTAGGAGTTTAGTACAGAGATATATCTACAGTCTCAAAATTACAACTCTTTGTAATTCCATATTCTCAACTCTAACTCCATGGACATATTATATAAATATAAATGATGCATATAAACATAATAGAATAAGCCCTTTTATTAAATCAATAATAAATGCGACATACATAAATGAAATCAAATGATTGTTTCTAATCCCTAAACAATCATCTCTATGATTGGCTCTAGGGCATAATCCTAACATGGAACTCTTTCCATTAAGGGTTTAATTGGAATTCCTTCCAATTCCCTAATTGATTATAACTCACTTATATCAATTAGGGATTCTACTAACCATGAGTAACATCTAGCAATGACTCATGGTGTGATCCTTAATGAAGTGAATAGGTATCTTACATAGAACCCTTCTGTTATAGTTTATAGGTTACAATTACATCCTTGCATCTACACAATATCTCCAATTAAACCAATAGGACATAGAAGTCTGTTAAGTCCCTAGTTTAATTACTTTATACTCAATTATGAATATCAACTCAATGATGAACTTATGGAAACTCTTTTCCATATTCATCTTACCATGGCCATGGACTTAGTGAGTTATATTAATGAATGCTATATGAGACATTCTCTCTCTTTTTCCTGAGAGTGATGGATTCCTTGTTGATCACTCATATGCCTTCATGCACATAGCAATAGGGCTAATGAAGACCCTTGCAAGTTCCTATAAGGATCTACACTTAGTGTTATCAAACTTTTAAGGCTATATGTATAAGACAACTATGGTGTCTCAGGTCTAAAGATTACTTGTACCACTATAACAATGAAAAACTGATTGACAAGCAGGTTAAAACTCCACTTAGTTGATCTCATATCTTTGATCACATTCAGTGTACCTATTCTTGTAATAGGCACCCACATGTTGGTTGTAGTGTCTTCACACAAATAGCTTAAGACTAGCTATCCTCCTAAAGAATCAACCTAACAAGTGCTAGTCCTATGGTTCATTACTGTCCATCATAGTGAACCTTCAATTAGGAATGTTTTAGGAGTTTAGTACAGAGATATATTTACAGTCTCAAAATTAAAACTCTTTGTAATTCCATATTCTCAACTCTAACTCCATGGAAATATTATGTAAATATAAGAATGCAAATAAATATGATAGAATAAGCCCTTTTATTAATTCAATAATAATGTGACATACATAAATGAAATCAAATGATTGTTTTTTATCCCTAAACAATCATCTCTATGATTGGCTCTAGGGCATACTACTAACATATTAATCAGAAAGGGGAATCGACTCCACTACTCCAACCTTTTGATCCATAGTCTAAATAATCTTTAGGATCTGAGAGATAGAAATGGGACCAGGGTGTTAGCCCAAATGGTTTTAATACCATTGATTTTGATGATACAATGCATAAGAAAGTCTTAAGTTCTAATAATTTCAAATTAAGCTTAAGACGGGTGAAATCCAAGCTACAGTGAATCACTTGACTCAACAAAGGCATGGCACAAGCATGAACATCAAAAAGAATTGACAATAAAGCCAAAAACTTTCAATTATATATTTTACAATCACCTACACCCACCTTAGACCTTGGATTCAATCCACTAGCTTGGTTTAAAACTTCTTAAAGTCCATAATCATCATAGTGGGAGTTTAAATTTATGAGATAAATTGTGATAACTCCAAATCCATAGATCATTATATGTCTCCTTTTAGGGACTAATATCGATAAGTGGATTATTTTATGCTGTTCTATTTTTAATTATATGCATAAGATGTATGTTAATTTGATGAGACCCTTAAAACCCCTCTCTTTTAATATTAAGTTGGAAATGGAGAATACATTAGGGAATGGATTCTTCATTGCCTTCCATCATTATAGGATCATCTAACATCCTTTAATGTGGGTACCTGGCTGCAGACATATAGGAGCTACCCATCTTAAAGACATTACTTGAAACTATCACATATGAAATATTATTGGGTGTCTAAACTGGTATATACCAAGAAACTAACATGTGAGGTATATATTTGGCCAAGCAAACCTGTGTAAATATTTGGCTAAGCAAACCTGTGTAAATATTTGGCCAAGCAAACCTGTGTAAATGATGTGCTAAACTTAACTAGGGAAGTATTCTAAGAAACTAACATGTGAGGTGTATGTTCCCTAGAGGCAAAACGATTGGAACTTGCTTATGAAGCAATAGACAAAGAGTTGTCTTCTTATTGTGGGTTAGAAGCCAAGAAACTAACATGTGAGGCTTCTAGGTCACAATGGGACCCCAATCCCCATTAGGAATGAGATTCCCGAATTCCATTAGAGGGTGTATGGAATTTGATAAAATAGTAGGAGGTACCATATGATTAAAGACCTAATCATTATGGATTAAAAATGAAATCTAATTCTCTATTTAATTTTGATATGTAGTTCGTCGAAATGGCTCACCTCAACCCGTTATCCAAAATATTGGACACCAACCATTTGACTGGACCGAATTAACTTGATTGGCTAAGGAATTTAAAAATTGTTTTAACTTCTGAAAAGATAACCTATACTCTTGATGGCCCACTTCTTGATGCTCCTACTGAGGTTGCAACTCAACAGGAGAGAGATGCTTATCAGAAGCGCATGGATGATGACCTAAAGGCAAGATGCTATATGATGGCATCCATGAGCTCTGAGCTTTAGAAGTAACATGAGTCCATGAAGAGTGCTCTTGATATCTTTCTCCACTTATAAGAGTTGTATGGGGAGTAAAGTAGGACCGCTAAATATAATATTGTCAAGGATCTATTCAAGGCAAGGATGAATGAGGGTTCATCCATAATGAATCACACCTTGAAGATGATCAACCATATCGAGCAGCTTGAGAAGCTTGATGTGATCATTGAAGCTAATATATGTTCAGACATTATTCTGCAGTCCCTTCCTAATTCATTTGGGCCGTTCATTATGAATTTTCATATGAACAAGCTTGAGCCCACTCTCCTCGAGCTGCACAATCTACTCAAGATGATTGAAGAGACGATAAGGAAAGGGAAAGGTTCTTTACTCGCATTTGATGGAATTTCTACTTCCAAGGCCAAGGCCAAGCCCAAAGGTAAGGGAAAAGGCAAGGGTAAGAGTACCAAGGAAAGAAGAAGAAGAACTTAAAGCTGAAGGGAGGCATCAAGAAAGGTAATGCTAACAAGGCCAAAAGAACCTGTTTTCACTACGGCAAGGATGGGCACTTGAAACGTAATTGTTGAGAGTATCTGGATATTCTAAAGAACCAACTTTCGGAAGGTATGGATTATGCTCTAAAATAAATGTTAGTTCTGCTTCCACTTGGGTACTTAATTCTAATGCGAGTTAATTCCATGCAGGATCTAGTGGGAAGCAGAAGGCTGAGTAGAGGCGGAATAACCCTACGAGTGGAGAATGGAGCAAGTGTTGCTGCATTAGCTATGGGGCTTGCTATTTGACTCTGCCTGATGGAGTAGTTTAGAATTAGTAGGCTATCTTTACATTCCAGAAGTTGTTAGAAACATTATTTCTATTTTAGTTTTATCTAAACAAAGTTTTAGTTTTATTTTAAAGATAAATAAATGTTATCTATTTAAATATGAAGAGTTTATTACTTCTGAAGTGTATGTGAATGGCCTTTATTTTCTAAACTTTATTGCAAATATGAATTGCATGGAGCATGATAGTTTTAAATTGAATGCTAATATACCCAAGAGAATAAGAGATAAGGAAAACTCCGTATATGATTGACACCTGAGACCAGGTCATACCAGTGAGAATAGGATTAACAAGATGTGTAAGGGTGGACAATTGGGTCCATTGGCTCCTATGCCCTTTCCAACTTGTGAATCCTGTTCACTAGGTAAAATGACTAAGTCACCTGTCACCGGTCAAAGTGAGTGGGCTGCAGACATAATAGGATTAATATATAGTGATGTATGTGGTCCTATGAGCATAAATGCTCGTGGAGGTTTCTCTTACTTTATAACCTTTATCGATGATCATTCTAGATATGGGTACATATACTTAATAAAGTACATATCTGAAGCATTTGAAAGGTTCAAAGAATTCAGATATGAAGTAGAGAAACAAACTGGTAAAAGTAGTAAAGCTCTTTGATTGGATCGAGGAGGCGAATATTTAATCGGTAAATTTTTAAATCATCTTGTTCAAGCAGGCATTCTATCACAATAGACACCTCTTAAAACACTACAACTTAATGGTGTGTCAGAAAGGAGGAAGAGGACCTTATTGGATATGGTCCGATCCATGATAAGTTACACCAACCTAATATTATCCTTTTAAGGATATGCCTTAGAAACTGCCGCGTACCTATGAAACAGAGTTCAAACCAAGGCTGTCCCTTACAACCCATATGAGATATGGAAAGGGAAAGCACTAAGCCTTAAACATATTAAGGTACAGGGTTGCACTGCCTATGTAAAGACACATGATGTAACTAAATTGGAATCAAGATAAGTTAAATGTAGTTTGTGGATTATCCTAAAGAAAGTTTAGGATACTATTTCTATTAAACAAAAGTGTTTGTTAGCAAGTTTGCAATCTTTCTTGAAAAAAAGTTTATTCAAGAAGGAGGCAACAACAGGAAAATAGAACTCATAGAGTTGTCTGATGAGACACAAACCGAAAATGATTCAACCCCTGTTCCTATTGAGACAGAACCCATTATTGTACCATGAGTGTATAAAAGGGTTAGTGGGAGTGCGATCACATTTATGGTCCTCTAAGTGGATGACATTCTACTTATTGGGAATAATGTAGAGATGTTGTCAAAAGTGAAAGATTGGCTTTCACAGAATTTCTCCATGAAAGATTTGAGAGAAGCATCCTATATTCTAGGAATAAAGGTCTATAGAGATAGATCTAAAAGGATGCTAGGTCTCTCCCAATTGATGTATATAGACAAGATTTTGAAAGGGTTCAAAATGCATGATTCCAAAAAGAGGTTGATTCCTGTCAGACATGGAATTAAGTTGTCTAAACCTATAAGACCAAATATCAATTTTGCTGTAAGTGTTAAGAGCAAATATCAGGCAGACCTAAGCAAGAAACACGGGGAAGCAATCAAGGCTATCCTTAAGTACTTGAGAAGAACTAAGGACCAATGCTTTATTTGTGGAGAAAGAAACTTGGAAATGATTGGTTATACGGACTCAGATTTTCAATCTAACGATAATGATAGGAAATCAACATCAGGTATGTTTTCACCTTGAATGGTGGAGCTGTAGGTTGGAGAAGCTATAAGTAGGGTACTACAGCGGACTCCACTACAGAGGCTGAACGCATTGCTGTATGTTTGGATGAAGAAGTTCATTACTGAACTAGGAGTGGTTTTTGACATTGAGAAGCCTTTACCATTGTTGTGTGACAACAACGGGGCTATTGCTCAAGCCAAGGAACCACGGTCTCATCTAAAATCCAAACGCATTAAGCGGCGATTCCATATGATTAGAGAGATCATTGGAAGAGATGACATATACATATAGAAGATTGATACAATAGAGAATGTAGAAGACCCCTTCACTAAAGCTCTGATCCAAGTTCAGTTGGATCACCACCGATAGGAAATGGGTATGAGATACATGGTGGATTGGCTATAGTACAAATGGGAAATTGTTAGGATTATGCCCTAGAGGCAATCAAAGACATGATTGTTTAGGGATTAGGAACAATTATTTGATTTTATTTATGTATGTCACATTTATTATTGATTTAATAAAAGGGCTTATTCTATTATGTTTATATGCATTATTTATATTTACATAATATGTTCACAGAATTAGAATTGAGAATATGGAATTACAAAAATTGGTAATTTTGAGACTATTAATATATCTCTGTACTAAACTCCTAAAACATTGTTAGTTGAAAGTTCGCTATGATGGACAGTAATGAACCATAGGACTACCACTTGTTAGGTTGACTCTTTAGGAGGATAGTTAGTTTCAAGCTATTTGTGTGGAGACACTACAACCAACAAGTGGGTGCCTATTACAAGAATAGGTACACTGAATGTGACCAAAGATATGAGATAAACTGAATAGAGTTTTAACCTGCCTGTCAATCAGTTTTCATTGTTATAGTCGTATAAGTAATCCTTATACCTAAGCCATAGTTGTCTTATGCATGTAGTTTTAGAAGTTTGATAACACTAAGTGCAGATCCTTCTAAGGGTTTGCAAAGGTGTTCATTGGCCTTACTACTATGTGTGTGAAGGCATATGATTGATAAATAAGGAATCCATCACTCTCAGGTAAAAAAAAAAAAAGAGAATGTCTCATATAGCATTCATTGATATAACTCATTAAATCCATAGACCGATGGCAGGATGAATATAGAAAGGAGTTTCCATAAGTTCATCATTGAGTTGATATTCATAATTGAGTATAAAGTAATTAAACTAGAGACTTGATAGACTTCCATGCCTTATTAGTTCAATTAGAGACATTGCATTGATGGAAGGATGTAATTGTAACCTATAAACTATAACAAAAGGGTTCTATGTAAGATAACAATTCACCTTATTAAGGATAATACCATGAGCCATATGCTAGGTGTTACTCATGGTTAGTAGAAACCCTAATTGATATAAATGAGTTATAATCAATTAAGGAATTGGAAGGAGTTCCAATTAGACCCTTAATGGAAAGAGTTCCATTGTGCACACCTCATTCTATTCCTACTACTTGATGATGTGAACCTAATGGGTCACACACTGATCATGCTAAGAGAACTTTAAAGTCTATGAGAGAAAGGGTATAAGTGAATAAAATAAAAGTTTTTCGAGGCTTAGTTTGTGTATGATATAAACTAGAGGAGTTATTGTGTAATTACTAATAATTACATAAAAAAAACTTATTAGGGTTTTCTTCCCCATGGTCGGCCCCTATATGGAGGCTATATGTAGCCTCATATGATGAGGCATGACATCACTTTTGAGACACTCCAAACCCTGGCCGAAATTCACAAGGAGACTCTCTCTCTCTTTCTTTTCTTCTCCACTTCTAGCAACAACAAGGAAGAAAGAAGAAAGGATTTGAAGCTCAAGCTAGGTGTGGATACTATTAGAGGCAATATGTTTGGATTGCTATTACGCTGCTATCCGGAATCAAAGCTTAGAGAAAAAAGGAGAAGACTTTAATACTGTAAGCGATTCTACCTTCTTGTAATTAGGGTTTATGTTTGTATTGACACATAGTTAAATTCATGGGCTGTGGAATCAATTAGGAAAAGTTTTGTTATTCAATTCATTCCATACTTTGTTTTCCTTCTAGTTTGATTCCCAACATTACATTCCCTCCATCTAGTATTTCCACTATAGAAGCCAGAGTTGCCAAAGCATTAGCGAACTAATTCTTTTTTCTCGACAAATAGTTGAACTCTATTTCCACAAATTCCTTAGTCAATGCTTCTAAGTAGGCATGATACGATAGTAGTTTCTCATTACGAGTCTTCCACTCCTCTTTCATTTGGCAAATAATTAGTGTTGAGTCCCTGAAAACTTCCAACTCTTTAATCCCCAATTCTAGTGCAGCTTCCAATGCAAGGATATAGGCTTTGTACTTGGCAATATTGTTGATAGCTTTAAACCCTAACTTGACCACCAATGGTGTGAATGCCTCCTTAGGTGAGACCAGTAGCACTCCTATCCCGTACCCTCTTTTGTTTATAGTTTCGTCGAAGTATACTTTCCAAACCTTCTTTTCGATTTCCAGAATATCCTCATTGGGGAACTGATCATTAAACTGAACGGATGACGCGGCTGGGCAGCTAACCAAGTAATCTGTGATGACACTTCCCTTAACAGACTTCTGTGTTACATACTTTATGTCAAATTCATTGAGGAAAATTAACCATCGAGCAGTTTTGTAGGATAAAAGCGGTCTTTCTATCAAATACTTCAGTGGATTCATACCGCTTATCAAGAAAACCTCATAGGACATCATGTAGTGACGAAGTTTCTAAGTTGCCCATACCAGCGCCACACAAGCCTTCTCTATGGCGTTATACTTCACCTCATAGTTTGTCATATTCTTGCTTAAGTAATAAATGGCATTCTCCTTTTTTGACCCTTCTAGATATTGAGATAGCATAGCTCCTGTCGCAGTTTCAGTGACGATCAAGTACAACAGCAACAGCTCACCTTGCCGCGGGAGAACCAAGATTAGTGGGTTGCTCAAATACCTTTTGATGGTCTTGAAAGCTTCCTGACATTCTTCATTCCATACTTTTGGCACACCCTTCTTAAGCAATTTGAAAATCGGCTCTCACACAATGGTCAATTTGGCAATAAATCTACTTATGTATTGAACCCTTCCCAGAAACCTTGAATCTGCTTTTCGGTACTTGGTGGCGCTATTTCTATAATGGCTTTTATCTTCCTTAGATCAACCTCGATTCCCTTTTAGGTAATTATAAACCCTAATAATTTGCCTGCAGTGACACCAAATATGCATTTCTGAGGATTCAAATGGAGGTTATACTTCCTTATCTGTTCTAGGAACTTTTCTAGTGCCATAAAATGTCTTTCTCGATCAACTGACTTCATTATCATGTCGTCTACATACACCTCCACTTCCTTATGGTTCATATCATGCAGCAAAGTTGTAGCAGCTCTTTGGTAAGTAGTCCCAGCATTTCTCAAACCGAAAGGCATTACTTTGTAGCAATACGTTGTGTGATAAAGGCTGTTTTCTCCATATCCTATGGCACCATTTTTATTTGATTATATCTGGAAAACCCATCCATAAAAGAAAGAAGCACATGTCCTATTGTACTGTCCACCAACACGTCGATATGAGGCAAAAGAAAGTCATCTTTCGGGCTTGTTGCATTAAGGTCTTGAAAATCCACACACATCCTCACCTTTCCATCCTTTTTAGGTACGGGCACTATGTTAGACAACCATTCGGGATACTCCACTACCTATAGAAATCCTGCGTCTAATTGCTTAGTTACTTCCTTTTTTACCTTCAATGCCCATTCAGGCTTCAATCTTCTCAATTTTTGCTTTACCGACTTTTTAAGGGGATTAGTGGGGATATAGTGCTGCATAATGTCTGAGTCTATGCTGGGCATGTCTTCATAAGACCATACAAAGGCCGTTATGTTGGCCTTTAGGAGGGTTATCAGCTTTTCTTTTTCAAGTGGCGAGAGGGTTATCCCAATTTTAATTACCTTTAGCAATTCATTTGTCTCTCGATTGATTGATTCCAATTCATCCATGTTAGGTTCGGTGACACCCCTTTTCCTTTACTCAACGAGTTCCGGGGGGACATCATTCTTAGGATCTATATCCATGCCATAGATATCCATAGAAGAGAGGAAAGAAACACTACAAATAATATATAAAAAACACACTTCATTAAAGGAACTAACAAAATGACACAACTTGAAAACAAAATATCTGTGCCACAACTATTGAACAACTCCTAACTCCACAAAGTGGACTAGGCGGACACATTTTATTAAAAGCAGAAAGACTCTAGCTAAGGAAACCTATAAGCTACTATCAGGGAGGTCATAATCTTCTCTCTTACAGATCTCTACGATAGCGCCATTTTCTAGGTACCAATTGAGAAGTGGCATGGTAGTATGGTGAATTGACAAGCCTAGACAATCTTCGATAGCTGATTCTTCCAAAGTGATCTTAAAACATAGTGACCATAGTCTCGAAATCCATATGCTTTGCCCAGTCTTCTTCTTTCTTTTCCTAATAGCTATCATTGATGGCTTCATTATCCACTATTTCAGTAGTGATTGGATACCACTTAGTAAAGAAAATCTTGAACCCTGGGACTTTGGTCTTGGTTGCCGGATTGAATATAGGCTCTGGGAACCCATAGTACAGGAAATCGTCTCCTTCCTTGATAAAATAGCCGTTCAGAGTTGGTCTGTATGGTGAGATCTTGATATCTAGCACCCTTCCTTCTGCTCTAGCTTTTCCCTTCTCCTTATTCCTTTTTGTCATTTTTACATAGTCATTTTTGGTGGGCTCATATCCTAGCCCAAAAGTATAAGAAACAACACGACTTTGAATAGAATGGGGAATTCTTTGTTAGCGACGCCCTAGGCCCATACTCAGAAAGAAACTCATTCTGTTAGGATTATACCCCAGAGCCAATCATAGAGATGATTGTTTAGGGATTAGGAACAATCATTTTATTTCATTAATGAATGTCACATTTATTATTGATTTAATAAAAGGGCTTATTTTATTATGTTTATATGCATCATTTATATTTACATAATATGTCTATGGAGTTAGAGTTGAGAATATGGAATTTCAAAGAGTTGTAATTTTGAGACTGTTAAAATATTTCTGCACTAAACTCCTAAAACGTTCCTAGTTGAAGGTTCACTATGATGGATAGTAATGAACTATAGTACTAGCACTTGTTAGGTTGACTCTTTAGGAGGATAGCTAGTCTCAAGCTATTTATGTGGAGACACTACAACTAACAAGTGGGTGCCTATTACAAGAATAGGTACCCTGAATATGACCAAAGATATGAGATAAACAGAATGGAGTTTTAATCTGCCTGTTAATCAGTTTCTCATTGTTATAGTGGTACAAGTAGTCCTTAGACCTGAGACACCATAGTTGTCTTATGTATCTACTTTAGAAGTTTGATAACACTAAGTGCAGATCCTTCTAGGGGTTTGCAAAGGTGTTCATTGGCCCTGCTGCTATATGTATGAAGACATATGAGTGATCAACAAGGAATCCACCACTCTTAGGAAAAAGAGAGAGAATGTCTCATATAGCATTCATTGATATAACTCATTAAATCCATGGGCCCATAGTAGATTGAATATGGAAAGGAGTTTCCATAGGTTCATTATTGAGTTGATATTCATGATTGAGTATAAAGTAATTGAACCAGGGACTTGATAGACTTCCATGCCCTATTAGTTCAATTGGAGACATTGTATTGATGGAAGGATGTAATTGTAACCTATAAACTATAATAAAAGGGTTCATTGTAAGATAACAATTCACCTCATTAAGGACAACACCATGAGCCATATGCTAGGTGTTACTCATGGTTAGTAAAAGCCCTAATTAATATAAATGAGTTATAATCAATTAGGGAATTAGAAGGAGTTCCAATTAGACCCTTAATGGAAAGAGTTCCATTATGTACACCTCATGCTATTTCTACTACTTGATGATGTGAACCTAATGGGTCACACACTGATAATGCTAAAAGAGCTTTAAAGTCTATGAGAGAAAGGGTATAAGTGAATAAAAGAAAAGTTTTTTGAGGCTTAGTTTGTATATGATATAAACTAGAAGGGTTATTCTGTAATTAAGAATAATTACATAAAACTTATTAAGGTTTTCTTCCCCATGGTCGGCCCCTATATGGAGGCTATATATAGCCTCATATGATGAGGCATGACATCATTTGCACACTCCCAAACCCTGGCTGAAATTCACAAGGAGGCTCTGTGAACCCCGGAAATTGGGCCCACGAGGGATTGAAAAGGAAAATGGGTTTTGAAAACAAAAAAGGGAGTCGCCACCTTATTTTTTAAAGGAAACAAGGAAAACCCTAAAAATAGTTTGTTTTAGGAAAACAATTTGAATGACTCCATGTTTAAAAAGGAAAGGCAAAAAACAATCTTTTGGAAACCAAAGAAATCGGGGATTCAGAGGCTAAGTTATGACATGGGAAGGTTCTAGGCAAAGCCTATAGGCACCCATGTCACCCTTTCGGTCTCTCAGTTCATTTGGACTAAATTAAAGTCTTTCCATACAGAAATCGGCAAGTATATCATCACAAGATAGCATGCATATCATATATTTCATTCATCCATCCATGCATAATAAACACATAAAAAACAGAAAATAAAGAAAAACAAAACAAAAAAAAGAAGCCTAGGATGCTTGGATCCTAGAACGGACTTGAGCCTCACGAAGAGCGCCTACGTATCATGCAGCGAAATATATGGATCAAAGTCCACGTAGTTCGATTAGAACTAGGGTTAAGACTTAATACAAACCTATGGTAAAAACCCTAGGTTTCCTTATTTGATCAAAAGAGTTGAATTTGATAGAAAGTTAGATTTTAGAAAGAACTCCACAAAATGGAAACTTTAATAGAAACCAGAATTTTATTGGGTTAAGGAAACCTCTAATTAAACCATAGGATCATATTAAAAATTAACCCTAGATAGGGAGAAGAGAAAGGATAAAGAAGGGAGGTGAATTGGGGCACCTTCACACCCGCTTACCTGAGCGCAATTGCTCCAAGCATTTAGCCATTTCAAGCATTGGCAGCCCTATTTGCCTTAGGACAATTACCACACCTATTTGCACCCTTACAAGTGCTCAAAACCATGCAAATACAATAACATGCAAATCTGGACAGAATAGTATTATGGCCTAAAATCATCTACTAAGCATGCTAACAGCAAAAACAGCAAACTTTCATAAGCCCTAACACAATCTTAGAACCATATTATGCATATAAACCCTAAAACATACTAACATGCATGCAAAAATATCATATTTACTCCATATGAAAAACATATATAGCAAACATGAAGAAAAACCAATGAAAAGACCTACTTTAACATGCTGTATAAAAACTAACACAAAACAAGGACTCTAAAACCCTAAACTCACAAATATGCTTAAAAACATGCAAAACCAACTCTAAACATGCTAAAATAAAACTAAACAGAACCTAAACCATGCATATTAACTAACTAAAGCAATAAAACATGATAAGAAACCCTAAGACTAACATGTAATAACACTAATCCTAGCACAAGGACAACAGGAGCACAAGAATCACACCTATGCTTAAAAACCTAAAGGACAGCCCTAAAGCATGCTAAAATTATGATAAACAGTAGATATTCCATGTATATTAACTACCTAGAGTGTTAATACATGATAAAAAAGCTACCTTTAACATGTAATAGGCCTATCCTATATGAAAACCCATATTCAGCATAAGAAGGAGTAAGGCATACCTTAGGAAGAGGCTTCCTTGCTGCTGTAGAGACTCTCTCTTCCTCTTATGGATGACTTGAACCAATGTTCTCCAAGGCTACAGCAAGAACTCCAGCTCTCCTTCAAGTCTCTCTCTCTTATTCTCTCTCTAACACTTAGGTTTTTAGGTATAAAGTGGCTCCCCTTTGTGCTGAAGCATAGGGGGTATTTATAGAGTTTCATTAGGATTAACCAATGGCTAGGATTAAAACCCTAATAATTAATCCAAGGGCTATTAGAGACCCTCTTGGGGCTTAAGTAACTCAGAAGTTACCAAAAATTAGAAGGAAACCCGTCCAAAAGAGCCCTTGTACGTCAAAATAGGGAGGAATCCGCTTCAGCAAGGAAACATAGTGCAAATAGGAAAGTGGCCTCGGGTGACCACCCAAGGCTGGGCGACTAGCCACCTGGGCCCAGGCGGCTAGCCGCCCAGGCTTGGGTGGTCACCCGAGCCCACTTCTGATTTTTCTCCTATTTTGCCTCCTTTCCCTTCTAGAAGTGTTTCAGGGGGCAAATTAACTCCGATTTTGATGAAACAAAAGCCAAAACGACCGTGTTTCGATGAGGAATATGTTTTTGAACATTTTAGGGTGAAAACCACTAACCATGGGGGCCTGGTTAGGTTTGAACAAGGAGGTTAACCACTATGCTCTACCTTTGCTAAGCATAAGCATGCACATAGGATCAAACCAAACACTTTCCATATCAAAATTGAACTTCATAAAACACTTTTGGGGGTAAAATGATGACTAATGAAAGTCAATTTGAAAAGATTTGGTTGATAATTGTGAGTCAATTAGAGCTAACCCAAAGAAGGGTCAATTAACCAACTTGAACTACATCGAGCCATTTTAATCCCGAGCCATTGATTTATCAAATTGACACTAGAAATACCTCCTATGCATCCATATGAACTCTAATTGACAATTTGGAGATCATTTCAAGGTCAAATGAAAAGTTTGGGACTTAAAAGACGATTATGCCCCTCAAGTCACAAAAGCTCTTATTATCCCTCAGG
The DNA here is from genome assembly GCA_039720395.1 of Liquidambar formosana. Taxonomy (NCBI): domain Eukaryota; kingdom Viridiplantae; phylum Streptophyta; class Magnoliopsida; order Saxifragales; family Altingiaceae; genus Liquidambar; species Liquidambar formosana. The sequence continues at coordinate 22,680,215 of CM077832.1, forward strand.
ATCAACTCCAATTTGAACCAAAATTCATACCTATTGTCCTTGTGACTCTAGAAACCTAATGCAAGTGACTAGACTCAAAAACAAAACAAAAACATGCATGAAATGATGAGCCCTAGTAAGGTGGTGTAAAAATGGGGTGTGACAGAAGCCCCTCATTGGCGAACAAGTTACACTTGTGAACCAATGATAAAGAACAACCCATTTTTGCCAAAAAGCCTGGAGAAATCACGCACTGATACCAACAAGGATAGGAGGTTGAAAACCTGAGATTGAGATAAGAAAGTGTACTCAAGTCATGAGTATATTTAAACCACTGGGGGTTGATGATTGACAAGAGAAGCATATTCAAACCACTACGAATGAACATACTTTTGAAATGGAGAAATATATTCTAGTCACGAATATATTTAACCAAGTGATTGAGAATGAAATCTGAGAAGTATACTCAAGTGATGAGTGTACTTTTTGAAATGGGGAAATATATTCTGGTCATGAATATATTTAACCAAATGATGAAAAGAGACTGAGAAGTACGTTCAAGTGATGAACATACCTTTGAAATGGAGAAATATATTCTGGTCACGAATATATTTAACCAAGTAGTGAAAAGAGACTGAGAAGTATACTCAAGTGATGAGTACACTTTTGAAATGGAGAAATATATTCAGTTCACGAATATATTTAACCAAGTAGGTGACAAGTATGCTCAAGTGATGAACACACCATTGAAATGGAGAAATATATCCAAGTGATGGATATATTTAACCAAGTAATTGACAAATGATCTGAGAAGTGTACTCAAGTGATGAGTACACCATTGAAATGGAGAAATATATTCAAGTGATGAATATATTTAACCAAGTAAGTGACAAGTATGTTCAAGTGATGAACATACCATTGAAATGGAGAAATATATCCAAGCGATGGATATATTTAACCAAGTGAGTGACAAGTATGTTCAAGTGATGAACATACCATTGAAATGGAGAAATATATCCAAGCGATGAATATATTTAACCAAGTAATTGACAAATGATCTGAGAAGTATACTCAAGTGATGAGTATACCATTGAAATGGAGAAATATATCCAAGCGATGGATATACTTAACCAAGTAAGTGACAAGTATGTTCAAGTGATGAACATACCATTGAAATGGAGAAATATATCCAAGCGATGGATATATTTAACCAAGTGAGTGACAAATGATCTGAGAGGTATACTCAAGTGATGAGCATACCTTTGAAATGGAGAAATATATTCTAGTCACGAATATATTTAACCAAGTAAGTGACAAGTATGTTCAAGTGATGAACATACCATTGAAATGGAGAAATATATCCAAGCGATGGATATATTTAACCAAGTGAGTGACAAGTATGTTCAAGTGATGAACATACCATTGAAATGGAGAAATATATCCAAGCGATGAATATATTTAACCAAGTAAGTGACAAGTATGTTCAAGTGATGAACATACCATTGAAATGGAGAAATATATCCAAGCGATGGATATATTTAACCAAGTAATTAACAAATGATCTGAGAGGTATACTCAAGTGATGAGCATACCTTTGAAATGGAGAAATATTTTCTAGTCACGAATATATTTAACCAAGTAAGTGACAAGTATGTTCAAGTGATGAACATACCATTGAAATGGAGAAATATATTCAAGCGATGGATATATTTAACCAAGTAAGTGACAAGTATGTTCAAGTGATGAACATACCATTGAAATGGAGAAATATATCCAAGTGATGAATATATTTAACCAAGTAGGATAGAGAGTGAGGATTTGAAACTGAGAAGCATATTCAAAGGGTGAATACACTTTTGAAATGGAAGAACATATTCAAGTGATGAATATATTCAACCAAGTGGGATGGAAAATCAAGATTTGAAATGAGGATATATGCTCAATTTATCAAGATAGAACAAGCATGGTGCAAGAGGAAAGTGACTTAGCACATTGTCACTTGAGTTGGCGTGGCACAGGGGAAATATATTCAACCCTTTTGAACATAAAATCAATTCAAAGAATTGATTTCAAGATGAAATTTGATTGATTTTAAGCTCAAAAAGTGTTGAATATCTCATTTGGAAGAAGGTTTGATCACGCGTTAAGGCGAGACAAAGCGAGAGAGAAAAGCCAAAACAAAGTGGCTTGGGTGACCACCAAGCCTCAGGAGGCTAGCCGCCCAGGCCCTGGTGGCTAGCCGCCCAAGGCTTGGGTGGTCACCCAAGCCATTTGCTGAAAAATTCTGGGTTTTTAAATACCCAAGTGCACTATTCATACCCCTTGTTCAAAGAACCCGAAAATTGGAGTTTCTCTCTCTAGAAAGCTTACCCCATTTTGCAAAATCACTCCAACACCCAAAGGAATTCAAATCCACACTTCAAGAGGGATTCATACACATGAAATAGCATCATTAGCACCCAATTTCACATCATAAACAAGAAATTTGCAGCACTTTGCAAATCAAAACCCATTAAACCCATTTTTGCTCAAAACAAGCTAGTTCATCCTCCATGGATCCAAATGAAGACTCCACTTCAAAGTATCCATTCCTTGACTCAAAGAGTAGATACAAGGCACCAATATATGATGTTCCTCAAGGCAAATTGCTCCTAGAACCAAAGAATCATCTCTCCTTTATCCATTCCAAGCAAGAGGTAAGCTTACCCATTTTGAACTTTTCTTTGAAATTTTCATTTTTGTTGATTGAAATGCATTCCCATGAACTCTCTATGAGTATTCCTAGTAATGTTTGCAATGCCCATTGATTTTGGCAAGGATTGGATGTGAAAAGAATTCAATTTGAAAACTTGGTGAATAGTGCCCACCAAATGTTTGATAAAATGCTTGAATGATGAAGATTCATCCAATCTTTGTAAAATTGATGTGCATTGCAAGGCAAAATCATAGGCATTCATTTCTAATTGATTTTAGAAACAAAACCAAGCATTTTCATGAACTTTGAAAAACAAAGTTTACTATATTTTTGAAAAACCCATGTTTTCATGAACAAGGTTTGCTTATTTTTTCCTCAAAAAACCACTTTGGAAAACAAAGTTTGCTTACTATTTTCTTTGAAAACTCCATGTTTCCATGGTCTTGGAATGCATGGTTTGCCAATGATCATGAGTTTGAAGAATAAAACCGTTGTTTTCATAAACTTTCAAAGCAAAGTTTACTTGTTCATGAACTAAAAGACTTAGTTTTTGGAAAGCCAATTATCAATGCTTGCATATGATTTTTTTACACTAACTAGGTGAATAATTCTTCTTGATTAGCCCAATTTCCAAGACCTACGCACAAGGTCTTCGATAAAGAATCTTATTGGGTGGTGGAAGCATATGGAACACACCCAACCTTCCGCAAGAGAATCCATTAAGAAAGCAGGTTTTGGTTGGTTTCTTGACTCCCTATGGAATGAACAGTGGGATAGGCAAGCCCTCTTTACCTTAGCTGAATTATGGTGGGATACCACCAACACCTTCCACTTCAGTTTTGGGGAGATGACCATGACTCCTAAGGATTTTTCAATCATCACCGGTTTAAGCCTCAAAGGAAAGAGGTTGGAATTCTATGGGGATGCCAACACGGATAGTGCTTATCTCCTCACTATGTTGGGGATGGATATTGAGGCGGGTTCCCGCGGTGTTAAGAGGATATGGCTATTCGAGAATTTTGCTAATCAAGTAGAAGGTGTGGGAGTGGCTCTCGAGTGCATAGCTAGGGCCTTCATGATCTATATGCTCTCCTGCACTCTCTTTGTTGGTGCCAATGACATGGCACAACTGGGCTATCTTGCTTCCATGGTGGATGTGAACAAGATGGGGAGGTATAACTGGGGAGGGGCAGCACTAGCCACCATGTACAGATCCATGTCCGACATGTCTCGAGGTGTTTCCAAGAATTTTGGTGGGCTCCCATTTGTTTGGGAGGTAAGTAAAAATGTTTAATTTTTAAATTCCTCTCAAACTTGACTTAATTTTAATGCTTTTCTTGAATTTTGACAGATATGGTATTATGAATACCTGGGACTGTGCCGCCCCGCCCTGGATAATGAGATACAAGAATGGCCTATACTTGGGAACTATGCTCCCAACAAGATAGTTGTGCGCGCCCCTAATAGGCATGACTACGCCCATGCAAGGGCGTACTTGGCGAGCCTAAATGCTGACATGGTAATCCACCTTCCTCATTCTTTTCTTTTATTCATTTTTTAATTATCTTGCTCATCATTTTCTCAAATTCAACAGATAGAGTGGAGCCTGTGGGGATTGTGGGAAGGCAGGCTGCCTAGGAGGTGTGTGTCCTGTTTGGAGTTAACTGGGAAAAGGGTACTCTTTGAGGGTCCCTCAGGGCGATACTGGTATTTAGGGGAGCGCGTCCTTAAGCAGGTGAAAGGACGAGTGGATGCCGCTCTTACCCCTGTCTTGCCTCCCATGAACATGAGGCACACTGACTCTCTGGATGAGGATGAGCTGATGGAAGCTCTGATTGGATGGGATGCTGAGGAGTTCACCTCGCCCAATACCGACTACATGACTTTCTGCAACCAATTCCTGATGCGCCCTAGAATTATTGGCTTCCCACCTCAAGGGGTGAGTTTCTATCCCATTTTTTCAATTATTGATTTATACAAGCACTCCTCTTAAACAAATTATCTATTGCAGGGCCGGCGAGCTCGTGGATATAGTTCCACAATAGCGTCCTCCACAGGCATGACTCATGGGGATGAGGATTATGAGATGGGGGGAATGGCACAGCCACCTCTCCCAGTACTCGACTGGCAAGTGAACCTATGCAATGGGTTGGAGTTTATGAAGACTAATATTACTCACCCTGCTTTTGACGAAGTCCCCAGGATTGACCCGAGCTATGAGCATGTAAGCTCTAAGCCTTTTGCTTTCCTGAAAACCTCTTTCATCATTTATTAACCATGTTTATCTTTTAGGTTCCCCGAGAGTACGCACAGGAGTGCTTTGAACTCAGCGAGGGATTAAGGCGGGACCTTGTTAGGATGAGTTTGGCGAACTCTGTGCTAGAGGGACGACTGAATCCCACTGTAAGACATTCCCTTTGTTCATTCCAATCCTAGGAGTTAAAGGCATAACCCTTCTTTATTAATTGATTTCTTTGCAACAGGTCTCCACACTGCGTCCACCACAACCAATGCCACCCCAAAGGAATCCTCATGCTAGTCGTGGTAGAGGCGAGTCAAGTAGAAAGAGAAGAACCACGGGAGATCATTAGCTTAGCTTACCCTCTTGCTTTGTGAATGAATGAAACATCCTTCTTTATGCTTTGTAACCTTTCTTTTGAACATTTGCTTTGGTACTTTGTATGAGACTTTTGGAATACCATGATGGTGATTTACTCATGTTTTTGTGCAAAAACAAGCTCAAAATAAGCTTCCCAAGGTCACATAACCATATAGGGGTCAAATTAGGTCAAAAATAGGCAAAACTGGGCAAAATAGGAAAACGGCCTCGGGTGACCACCCGGGGCTGGGCGGCTAGCCGCCCAAGCCCAGGAGGCTAGCCGCTCAGGCCTGGGTGGTCACCCGAGCCCGAAGCGGAAATCCCACTTTGAATAGGAAACTTCCTATTCTGACGGGTTTTTTCCTATTTGAACTTGGATTTGTGACCTTTTCCCTATAAAAACACATCCAAGAGGTTCCTAAACCTACTTGTATTCATTCATTAGAAATTATGGAGGCTCTAGACAAATTTTTAGGAGGGTTTTTAAGAGTTATGAGTGCTGAAGCAAAATCTGAGTTCAAGTGCTTTGGCTTAGATCCATTGCTCTCCTTGAGGCATGTGAAGCTTGAAACGAACCTCTTGACTGTTGCTACATATTTTTGGGATCCCCAAATTCATGTGTTCCGCTTCAACTATGAAGAACTGTGCCCAACCATGGAGGAATTCTGCGCTTTGTATGGAGTTTCACCGGTAGGTCCTTTCATTCTCCCTACTCCTCGCCCAAGCTTTCTTACTTCTTTTTCCAACCTCCTTGGGATTCACCCACAATATGCCTCTGCGTTTGTAAAGGACCATATGGTAGACTTAATGAAATTGGCAACCTCTTTTTTGGCCTATGATAGTAAAGGTATTCTGAAATTTACCTTTCCTATTAAGCATGCACTTGCCTTTTGCCTTATTGGTCGTTTCCTTATTTCAACTGGTACTCCACATGTTCCCATACAAGTCTATGAGTTGATTCCTCTCCTTGCCAAAGGCCACAACTTGATTCCCATGGTACTAGCTGAAACCCTGAATAGCTTGGATAAAACTCATGAGGACCCAAAGGTTCCTGTAGGAGGTAGCCCCATCTTGCTGCAAATGTGGTTGCTTGAAAGGCTGAATTTCTTATCACCCACTGTCATTACACCATATAAGCCCCAGCATTACTGCCTTCGCTGCATTGAGTTGCCTGGAAAGTTCTCATTAAGGGATTGGCTAGGTTACTTCCAAACCCTTTCATGGAGGAATATCAAGTGGTTCGTCTTCATATGGGGCTGCAGTGAATGAGTGCTTCTGCGAACTTCTGGATGTGCAATGGTGAGACTCATAGGACTGAGGTCTACTTCTTTCTATTGGCCTTTGAGGGTTCTCCGTCAGGTGGGTGCCATACAAACCATACCCACTTCCTTGAAAGGTGACTATCCTGTGGTGCCTGCGGGTCTTTCTGTAGTCACTTGGGCGAAGGATCGATGGCCTAGCAAGCTGACACTGACTCAAGTGACGAAAACTGATGGTCCATATATGATGAGCCTCGAGTACAAGGAATGGTTGAAAAGCAATTTAGGTAAGAGAGAGACTACTCGAAGAGAAAGGATTTTTGGACTTATCAAGAATGATGGACTTGGGCCTTGCAGAGAAGATATTATGAAGGCAGTGACAGCAGCTTATGAACACGACTTGAGGAAGAAAAGAAGACACGAAAGAGAGAAGAAGAAAGCTGAAGAGCGAGCTACAAAGAAGCCCAAGAGGAATTGAAGACTCAATAGAATAGGATATTTATGGCACTTTTATAGTTCTTTTACTTAATACCAATGAATTGCTATGTCAATCAATTTTAGTTTTGAATAAATTGCCAATAATAAATCAAGTTTGGGATTTTGTTGTTTGATTTAGACCGCACCCAAAGTAACTTTATGGGTTGCCTACGTATCTCCATTATTTTTCTTCTTTGCTTTTTTTTTTTTTGTTTTTTGTTTTTTTTTTTTCGAATGGAGAATCAGGGTCTTACGTAGTTCTCATGCCTTAACTTTTGCCTAGGGCGCCCTTACGGGTTTTCAACCTAGCAGGCTTCAAACATGATATTTCTTTAATTGATCCAAATTAGTTGGATGAGCAAACTCAATTCCATCTAAGTCCATGAGGCGAACAGCCCCTGCTGGTAATATCTCTTTAATAATGTATGGTCCACCCCAACTTGGCTTGAATTTCCCTCGCGGATCGAACACTGGAGCTCTGATTTCCTTCAGCACTACATCCCCTTTCTTTAGACCTCGATCTTTGACATGTTTGTTGAATGCTCTGGCAACTCTCCGTTGATACCCCTGAACATGATACAGCGCCCTTAAACGCCTTTCATCCAGCAAAGCTAACTCATCATAATGGCTCTTAACCCAGTCCACTTCTGTTATCTGGCTCTCCACGGCAACCCTTAGTGAAGGAACCTCCAATTCAACTGGCAACACGGCCTCCATTCCATAAACTAGAGAGTAAGGGGTAGCCCCTGTTGACGACCTTATTGATGTTCTGTAACCCCATAGAGCCAATGGTAACTTCTCATGCCAGTCTGTGTGTGAGTCCGCAGTCTTCTGCAGTATCTTCTTGATGTTCTTGTTAGCCACTTCCACTGCTCCATTAGTCTGAGGACGGTATGGTGACGACAGATGGTGAACTATGCCATACTTTTGCAAGAGCTCATGGGTTTCTTTTTGAAAGTGCTGGCCATTGTCTGAGATAACTTCATGCGGTACCCCATATCGATAGATGATGCTGTGCTGTATGAACTGTGCTACCTTCTTGGAATTCAAGGTCTTGAAGGACGCTGCTTCCACCTACTTAGTGAAATAATCGATGGCAACCAGGATGTATTCATGCCCATTTGATGCCTTTGGCTTGATTTGTCCAATGATATCTATCCCCCATACTGCGAATGGCCATGGTGATGACATACTTGTTAAAGGCATAGAAGGCAAATGTTGTCCACTGGCGAACAGTTGGCATTTGTGGCACTTCTTGACATGTGCGTGGCAATCCCTTTCCATGGTAGACCAATAATAGCCTAGCCTCATGATTTTCTTAGCCAACATATAGCCATTCATATGCGGAGCCCCTGTCCCTTCATGGATTTCTTTAATCAGATGCTCGGCTTCCTCCTTAGTGACACACAGCAGGTGGATCCCATCGTATGATCTCTGATATAGCTTTCCTCCACAAAGTATATAGTGCACTCGCCAACCGCCTTAGGGTTTTTTTGTCAATACGAGATGCTCCTTCTGGGTACTCCCTTTCTTCAATGAACTTCATTATGTCATGGAACCACGAGTGGCCATCATTTACTTCTCCTCCTTCGGATTGCACAACAGTACACGGGCTTGTCTCAGCATTCTATCACCAACGGCTTCACATTTCCTCCTTCAGGTATTTCCACCATGGATGCTAGGGTTGCCAGGGCATCGGCGAACTAGTTCTTGTTTCTTGAAAGGTAGTTGAACTCTATCTCTGAGAACTCCTTGGTTAGAGCTTCCAGATAGGCATGGTAGGGCAGCAACTTCTCATCTCGAGTTTTCCATTCCCCTTTTATCTGACAAATGATTAGCACCGAGTCCCCGAACACTTCTAATTCTTTGATCCCCAATTCAAGTGCCGCTTCCAATGCTAGGATACAGGCTTCATACTCAGCAATGTTGTTGGTAGCTTCAAACCCCAACTTGACCGCCAATGGTGTAAATGCCTCTTCAGGTGAAATCAGCAGGACTCCTATCCCATAACCTTTCTTATTGGCTGCCCCATCGAAGTATACTCTCCAAGTTTTTCTACTAATCTCTAGCACATCCTCGTCTGGGAACTGATCGTTGAACGGAGCGGATGATGACACAGGACAGCTAGCTAGGTAGTCTGCGATGACGCTTCCCTTGATAGACTTCTGATTCACGTACTTGATGTCGAATTCATTGAGGAGAATTGACCATTGAGCAGTTCTGAATGACAATATTGGCCTTTCTACCAGGTACTTCAATGGGTCCATGCGACTTATCAAGAACACTTCGAAGGACATCATGTAGTGTCGGAGCTTTTGCGTCGCCCATACTAGTGCCACACAAGCCTTTTCAATGGCATTGTACTTCACTTCATAGTCTGTCATTTTCTTGCTTAGGTAGTAGATGGCATTCTCCTTTGTAGACCCTTCGAGATATTGAGCTAACATAGCTCCCGTCACGGTTTCGGTGACCGTTAAGTATAACAAGAGCGGTGCACCTTACCGTGGGGGAACTAAGATTGGAGGATTGCTCAAGTATCTCTTAATGGTCTCAAAGGCCTCTTGGCATTCTTCGTTCCATACTTTTGGCACACCTTTCTTAAGCAATTTGAAGATTGGTTCACAAACCATGGTCAAATTGGCAATGAATCGACTTATGTATTGAACTCTTCCCAGAAAACCCCGAATCTGCTTCTCAGTGCTGGGCTGCTCCATCTCCACAATAGCTTTTATCTTCCCTGGGTCCACTTCGATGCCTCTCTGAGTGATCATGAACCCCAATAGCTTGCCTGCAGTGACACCAAAAGCGCACTTCTGTGGGTTTAAGCGGAGATTGTACTTCTTTGTTCGCTCCAGGAACTTCTCTAGTGCCTTAAAATGCCCTTCTCTATCCACGGACTTCACGATCATATCATCGACATAAACCTTGACTTCTTTATGGATCATATCATGCAATAAGGTCGTTGCTGCTCTTTGGTAAGTAGCCCCAGCGTTTCTTAAGCCAAAAGGCATTACCTTGTAACAGTACGTTCCCCATTGCGTGATAAAGGCTGTTTTCTCCATGTCTTGAGGCGCCATCTTTATCTGGTTATACCCGGAGAATCCGTCCATGAAGGAGAGGAGTGCATGCCCCACTGTGCTATCTACCAACACGTCGATATGGGGTAAAGGAAAGTCATCTTTGGGGCTCGCGGCGTTGAGATCTTGGAAGTCGACACACATCCTCACTTTTCCATCTTTTTTAGGTACAGGCACTATATTCGACAACCACTCGGGGTACTCCACAACTTGGAGGAAACCCGCGTCTACTTGTTTAGTTACCTCTTCTTTTACTTTTAGAGCCCATTCTGGTTTTAATCTTCTGAGTTTCTGCTTTACTGGCTTCTTTAGGGAATTAGTGGGGACATAGTGTTGCACAATATCGGGGTCAATGCCAGGCATGTCTTCATAAGACCATGCAAAAGCCATGATGTTGGCTTTTAAGAGAGAGATCATCTTTTCTTTTTCAACGGGGGAGAGGGTTTTCCCAATTTTAACTATTCTTGGTAATTCATTCGTCCCTAAGTTGGATTGATTCCAATTCATCCATATTAGGTTCGGTGACGCCCCTTTTCCTTTGCTCAACGAGCTCCGGGGGGACATCGTTCCTAGGATCTATATCCATGCCATAAATATCTATAGAGGAGAGAAAAGAGACACTGCATATATAGAGAAAGAAAGCACACTTTATTGACTAGGAATAGTAGGAATGACACACAAAAGAAGAAAGAAAACTAATCTGTATCAATACTATGACTCCACAAGGTGAGTTAAGTAGATACATCTTATTGAATTAGGGAAATATTACTAAACTAAGACACCTACAAGCTGCTATCAGGTAGGCCAAGGTCTTCTTCTTCATGGAGCTCCGCAATGACACCACATTCAAGATACCAATTCAGGAGTGGCATGGTAGCATGGCTAATGGACGAACCTTGGAGTTCTTCAATGGTCGAGTCTTCCACGATGAGGATCATATCTTGGAACATTTCAGCCATAGCCCCTGCATCAAGGTTCTCTGCCCAGTCTTCTTCTTTCTTTTCCCAGAACTCATCATTGATGGCTTCATCATCCACCATTTCAGCTGTGATTGGATACCATTCAGTGAAGAAAATTTCAAAACCCGGAACTCGGATCTTGGTAGCTTCGTCAAAGGTGGGTTCTGGAAACCCGCAATATAGAAAATCATCCCCCTCTTTGACGAAGTAACCATTCAAAGTAGGTCGGTATGGCGAGATCCTCAGGTCTGGTACCCTTCCCTCGGCTTTGGCTCTTACTTTCTCTTTATTCCTCTTCAACATTTCTGCATGATCATTTCTAGAGGGCTCATATCCTAGCCCGAAGGTGTATGAGGTGACACGGCTCTGAATAGACTTAGGGATCCCTTGTTGGCGACGCCCTAGCCCCATGCCTGGAAAGAAACTCATTCTTCTCATGATCTCACCAACGTGCAAGTTGCCATGGGAGCAAAAGTCCAAGGGTATTAATTCACCCTTCTCGAGCTCTTTCTCAATGCATTGGACATAGTCGAACCCGGATAATGGCACCGCCGTTGATTCTGGTTGTATCTCACATATAGGCACGCCTGCGAGTTTCAATTCATAGTCCCCTTGAAGTGTTACTATGGTCCCTTCGTAAGGAAACTTCACCTTTTGATGGAGTGAAGATGGCACAGCCCCAGCGGGATGGATCCAAGGTCGGCCCAACAGCAAGTTGAAACATGACGGCACATCCAACACTTGGAATTCCACCCTAAATTCAGTGGGTCCCATGATAAGAGGTAAAGTAATTACCGCTATTACTTAACGGCGGGTGTTGTTATAAGCTCTTACAGTCTGCCCAGATGGCGTGAAATCGGTGGGTCCCAAACCCAAGACATGTGGCAGTTCTGAGAGGGCATACATTCAGTGCAGACCCATTGTCGATAAGGACGGTAGGTACCCTATTCCCCATAGTGTCAACGGTCACATAGAGAGCTTGAGAATGGCTTGGCCCGCTTTTGGATAGGTCCACATCGGTGAACACGATGGTTGAGTTCTTGGGAGTTGGATTCACTAAATGTACCAATCCCTCGGGGGATGTGTCAACAGGCACTTGTATCTGATTCAGCAGTTTCAACACGGTCTGTCTATGCTTGTGCGAGGCCATGAGCAAGCCCCAAATAGTGATGTTGGCATTGGTCTTCTTCAGCTGCCTCAGCACCTCATCCTCTTCTTCTTGCAAGCTAGGACGCCTCTGCCCTTCCAAATCTTCCAATGGATTTTCAGACTCTAGGTGGGGAGGCTTGAAATGACGACCCCCTCTGGTTATATGATCCAGTTCATCATCACTAGCCCATATATCATGGACTTCCTCGGAGTCATTCATTAAGTCATCCCACTCTATCATGTCAATGCTCTCCATTTCTGTCGGCAAGTCATCCCAACCTGTAGGGACTATCGGCTCATCTGATATTGGACTTGGGCTTGAGTACAGCGCATAGTAATCAAATTTCCCTGATGATTCACCTAATAGGCCAACCTGAGGATCCCCTGCTTCATATCTTTCTTTCAGTTCTTGTTGGATAGATTTCTTTGGCAACAACAACACTTTTTGGTCAATGAGGTCTTGAATGATCTTCTTTAGTATAGAACAGGCCTCGGTGTCATGGCCGGGTGCACGATGGTATTGGCAATATTGGTGAGGGGTTGATGGCCTTGGCTTTGGTGGAAGTGGCATGATAAGGTTTTTATTGCGGAAAATGGTGAAAAGACGGGTTAAGGTCGTGGGGAGTGGAGTGTATTGTCTTATGGGACGGCGAGGGCGAGAGGATTCAACCCCAATGGCATTTATAGTGTTAGGTGGGGGTGTGTTGTTATGAGATGGGAGAGGATTACGGGTGACATTTGGACGGGTTGGTGGCGAGATGACTTGTATGTCAATGAGGTCTTGGACTTGATGGCGAAGGCGAACACAACGATTGGTGGCATGGCCTTTGGATTGGTGGTACTTGCAGTACTCATTCTCGTTGTAGTTCTTGGGTAAGGGATTTGGTGGAGGTCTTGGGTCGAGTGGCTTCAATAGGTCACGGCTTATAATCTTTTCAAGGACTCTTTCGAGTGGCATGAATAGGTCGGTGAAATGGTGAGGTGGGTTGACATCATTGAGAGAGAAGGGTTGGATGGGTTGAGTTATGGTGTTGACCTCGGCATTGTTCTTCCCAGTAAAGTTTGTCTTGCGACTCCTCACTTCCTCAGTTTTGATTGTCCCATCGTTGATAGCATCTTCAACCTGCGTGCCAGCCCCTATGAGAGCTTTGAAATTGGGGAAATAGTGGGCAAATAAGTGCTTGTGATACACGGGTAGCAAGTTCTTAACCACCAGCTGAATTTGGTCCTCCTCATTTGGCCTATCTGTCATTCTCGACGCCTTTTGTCTCCACCTTGTAATGTAAGCGGAGAAAGTTTCATGAGCCCCTTGCTTGGTAGTTTCCAGGTCCCTTCGAGTAACATCCACCTCTGTGTTGTACTTGTAGTGCTCCGAGAACTCATTGCATATGTCTTCCCAAGTTCGGGTTCTATTCTCATCCAAGGACAAGAACCATTTCAAAGCGGAAGTGGCCAAGGTTTCATGGAACATTTGAGCTAAAAGTTCGTCAGTAGCCCCTCGAGGGTGCATAGCCCGCACATACATCTTCAAATGAGTCTTAGGGCAACCCGTCCCATCGAACTTTTCTAACTCCGGTATCTTGAATTGCAATGGAATATGAGCCGTTGGGAATAGAGATAAAGTCCGCACATCGAACATGTCATCAGCCCTACGAATCCCTTTTATAGTTCTCTCCAAAGCTTCTACCTTGCTAGCTAACACGGAATCACTGCTAGAACCTTTCCCCTTGGCTTCCCCTTCTAGGTTGGTGACCTTAGGTTTCGAGCTACTTTCCCCCCTTGTCTTGGTGTTCTCATTGGATTGAGGTCCCTCTTCGGTGCCAGCCCCATGAGGTATACCCGAGGAATGGGCCTTAGAGCCATTTTGTTCAAGATCTGCCATCTTCTGTTGATTCTCTTGAGCCATTTTCAATGCGATATCGGATGTCTCGGCGGTATGGTCAAGCTTGGTCATGATGGCTTTCAGGCAAGCCTCAAGGTCAAAGTGCCCCTCACTAGTTCTTTCGTCGGCCATGTCTGTATGATGGGTAGACTCAACACTCACTAGACGCCCTTGCGGATTGCGGATCCAAGCCTAGCACGTCTATGGATAAAAAAGTTTTAACCTTTAGCCTAAGGACTTGTCCTAAACCTCCATATTTTCCTTAACGAACTCGGTCTCTACACCATGTTCAATTAATTCATTCCTTTTATCCAATTACCTTTACAAGGGTCATGGATTAAGGGTATGTTTAAAAGAATAGGGTATAGAGTCCTTCAATTAGGTTTAATTATTCCCCTAGGACTAGCACATCACAAACATAGCTTTACATCCTATTTCCTTAACTTATTCCTCCTAACCCATGGCCTTAGCGAAGGTTAGGGTTTAAAGGTCTATGTTAAGGGCATAAGATATAAAGCCTCACACCACAAACATGGCATAGCATCATTACAAACAATTGTGGGTGCATAAAGGTGAGACCATAGTGTCCTACAAGGCCCACTACATGAACTAAAAGAGGGTAGGCTGGGGTCCTTCACTTGCTTGAGCAATCCTTATACCTAACCACATGTGGCATCAGGAACGCCGCGTGGGTCCAGCAGTACGTGATTAACTCATTTAATATACCCAAGGGTACTAGGCAAGAGAGGTTGATAGCTTTCGCCCCAACACTTAGAATCAGGAAAACCAAGGTTGAAACTAGGCCGATCGTTGGCAAGGATACATCGAGGGACATCGATCCTAGCATGCAAGAGTTTGCGCACACAATGCAATAAATGAAAGCACACAATCAAGCGGATGCAATGTGATTGATTTTAATTAATCATGAGAAATTAACTTAGCCCAATTAAACTTTATAGAGTCTAGCCCACAAATCCCCAATGGAGTCGCCAAATTGTGAACCTCAGAAATTGGGCCCACGAGGGATTGAAAAGGAAAATGGGTTTTGAAAACAAAAAAGGGAGTCGCCACCTTATTTTTTAAAGGAAACAAAGAAAACCCTAAAAATAGTTTGTTTTAGGAAAACAATTTGAATGACTCCATGTTTAAAAAGGAAAGGCAAAAAACAGTCTTTTGGAAACCAAAGAAATCGGGGATTCGGAGGCTAAGTTATGACATGGGAAGGTTCTAGGCAAAGCCTATAGGAACCCATGTCACCCTTTCGGTCTCTCAGTTCATTTGGGCTAAATTAAAGTCTTTGTTAGGATTATGCCCTAAAGCCAATCATAGAGATGATTATTTAGGGATTAGGAACAATCATTTGATTTCATTTATGTATGTCACATTTATTATTGATTTAATAAAAGGGCTTATTCTATTATGTTTATATGCATCATTTATATTTACATAATATGTCCATGGAGTTAGTGTTGAGAATATGGAATTACAAAGAGTTGTAATTTTGAGACTATAAATATATCTCTGTACTAAACTCCTAAAGCATTCCTAGTTGAAGGTTCACTATGATGGACAGTAATGAACCATAGGACTAGCACTTGTTAGGTTGACTCTATAGGAGGATAGCTAGTCTCAAGCTATTTGTGTGGAGACACTACAACCAACAAGTGGGTGCCTATTACGAGAATAGGTACACTGAATGTGACCAAAGATATGAGATAAACTGAATGGAGTTTTATCCTGCATGTCAATCAGTTTCTCATTGTTATAGTGGTACAAGTAATCCTTAGACCTGAGACACCATAGTTGTCTTATGCATGTAGCTTTAGAAGTTTGATAACACTAAGTGCAGATCCTATTCAGGGGTCTGCAAAGGTGTTCATTGGCCCTACTGCTATGTGTATGAAGGCATGTGAGTGATTAACAAGGGATCCATCACTCTCAGGAAAAAGAGAGAGAATGTCTCATATAGCATTCATAATATAACTCATTAAATCCATGGCCATGGTAGGATGAATATGAAAAGATTTTCATGAGTTCATCAATGAGTTGATATCTATGAATGAGTATAAAGTAATTGAACTAGGGACTTGACAGACTTCCATGTCCTATTAGTTCAATTGGAGACGTTGTGTTGAAGGAAGGATGCAATTGTAACCTATAAACTATAACAGAAGGGTTCTTTGTAAATGACTATTCACCTCATTAAGGACCACACCATGAGCCATATGCTAGGTGTTACTCATGGTTAGTAGAAGCCCTAATTGATATAAATGAGTTATAATCAATTAGGGAATTGGAAGGAGTTCCAATTAAACCCTAAATGGAAAGAGTTCCACTGTGCACATCTTGTGCTACTCCTACTACTTGATGATGTGAACCCAATGGGTCACACACTGATCATGCAAGATGAGCTTTTAAGTCTATGAGAGAAAGGGTATGAGTGCATAAAGAATAGTTCTTTGAGGCCATGTTTGTATTTGATATAAAAAATAGGGGTTATTGTGCAATTTAGGGAAATTGCACAAAACCCTAAAAGGGTTTCCCCCTTAGGGCCGGCCCTTTTAGTGTGGACTATTTAAGTCACACTATGATGTGTGACATCATAACTTTTTAGAAGAGACCAAAGGCTGGCCAGAATTTCCAGCCTCCCTCTCTCTCTCTCCTCTCTTCTCCTATACTAGCAACAACAAGGAAAAGGAGGAAAGGACTTGAAGCTCTAGTTAGGTGTGGATACCGTTGGAGGCAGCGCACTTGGGCTGCTCATTCACCGCTATCCGGAGTCAAAGCTTGGAGCAAAACGGAGAAGACAAAAATTCTGTAAGTGTTCTAACCCTCTTCGTAGTTAGGGTTTGATTTTGTGTTATGCATAGTTAGATTCATGGGCTGTGGAATCGTAGGAAAAATTTTTATATTCCGCACTTCTATTTTTCCCTCTTGATCGATTCCCAACAGTGGTATCAGAACCATGATTATGCATAATACAAAATACATATGGGCTGGTAATTATGGTATAGTTGAATGATTCAAAAAATCTGGAAAATTTTTCTGCATAATTGGTTTTCCTCCATGGCTGAACCTAGGGTTTGGATCCCTAGGTCAATTCTCTTCTACTCCTCTTCTAATTGATGGTTAAGTGTAGCCATGGATGCAATAGGTTGCATAGGGTTTGAGTTTGGAGAAGAAGAATAAGGAAACTAGGGTTTTATAAAACTATTATGAACAGTTTTCATGGTAGCCATGAAAAACCGTCATCTTGTTTTGCATGCCGAAATCAGAGTTCTTCTCAAAAATTTTCGAGCCATATATGGTTAGAAAGCTCTTCGAATAAGCTTTCCAACCCAACAAACGGTGCATCAATCCGAGTTCTGTAGTGAAAGTTATGAATTTTTTACTACAGGCTGTCCGGAAAGACAGTTTTGCTCGGGAATGATGCAATAGCCACAACTTTGAGTTATTGATGGAGATCAAAGGCATGGCAATGGTTTCCACCACTTGGGTTATGTTCTAGACATGGTAGGGAAAGGTTCCCAAGCATTTAGATGCATCATAATTGGATTAAGATGCTAGAACAGAAGGAAGAAGGAGAAGAACACCATGGAGGCTGAATCTGGGTTTTAGAACCCTAAGGTTCTTGCAATTAATTCTAATTAAAGCTGCTTTATTTATGATGGAAAATCATTGTAGGATCATTATATATAATGTATATATGATTTTCTTTAAGTTTCAAAAAGGTTTTGATGGAAAAAGATTCAAAAAGTTTGAAAATTTTTCATGAACAGCATAGCAGATTTTCTCTGCAGAAAAGTCATCAATGGAGTTTTGATTAGAACTTGAGTTAGGGAACTCCAAATTGCATGAAACCAATTGCATTAGTTTCCTAAGACATGTAGGATACTGGGAAAATTCGTTTGGTAGCCTGAGTTAATCATCTTGCTGGGTTTTAAATCAATTTCTGACCATGGACAGTATGCTGTCAAATTCTGGGCAGCCTACTGTTGTTTTAATTGTTTAGAACAATTGGTGATGATTTGATCATCCAAACCTCTTCTATTAGCTTAGTATTTCATGTAGGGACATGATACAAAAGCTGGTTTCAATGGAGGAGTCGAATTGATAAGGATTTAGAAGCTATTGTGACCTTCAAGGTCTGCAACAATGGCTCCAGCAATGGGTTTTGGAAACCCTGATTGTTCTTGATGATGGCAGCCACTTCCACCACTTCTCACATGTCCAGAGGCTTGTCCCACACCCCTAAGATGTTCTCCCATGACTGGCCATGGCCACCCACAGTCGTTGGTGGCCATGGCAGCCTAGCCAAGCTCAGGCAGCCCCCTGGTAGTGACGGCTGCATAGAGTTAAGGATGAAACCCTAATTTTGAGTTAATGATGAAACCCTAATTTCATTATGGCATTAATTAAAACCCTAATTGGAATATTAATTACCTTAATTAAGAGTTAATGATTGGTCATTAAATGACCAATCATGGTTATTAATTGTTAGGGCATAATTAATACCATTAATGATGTCTAGGGTTAGGGTTTTGATAACCCTAATTAGTGTAATTAATTAAGGGTAATAAATACCCTATTTAGCATTAATTAAACCCTAATCCCTTTTATTAAATACCATATGAACCTAGGGTTTTAATGATTGGACATTAAATGACCAATCATAAGGCATTTAATGATTAGGGCTTGCATTTAGGGTTTAGGGTTATGCATTTAAGGTTTAGGGTTTTAGGAAACCCTAATACACTAATTCATCATTTAATTGATTTTATTTAATTCCCATGTTAATTATTTAATTAACATTGATTAATTTTGTAATGTTTTAAATGGTTTAAAATACAATTGGGGATTAAATTAAAATCTGGAAATTCTTAATTAAATGAAATTGTTTTGTTTAAATAAGGAAACCCTAATATTGGATATTAGAGTCATTTTAGGAAACTTTATATGTTTCTATTAATTTGATTATTTGAAACTAAATGTCTTAAATGTTAAGACTTTATTTAATTCTGGATATTTTTGTTTAAACCTAATAAGATTAGGATGCATTAATGAGATTAATGTAAATCATTCAAGAGAGTTACCATAATGCCCATATGTTTTAATGCTTACAGTTTTTCTTTACATTATGCAATGAGATTGTATGTATGTGTTTGGATGATGATTATGGACTATACCCCTTAAACCAATTGTGATTGGCCGTCTTATGAATGGGATGTAATAATTTTTCAAGAGTTGTAGTTTTATTATGGTGATGTAATTTATTATTTGGGGCTTGCATGCCACCTTCCCTCTCTCTCTATCATTCTCTTATGTACCCCACATTCCCCTTATGTATCCCTTTCTATATATTATGTAAATGTTATGTAATCGAGAGCGCACTAAGGAGCATGGTGGACCCAAAGGAGTATGATGGAGCCCAACAAGCCAATGGTGGAGACCAATAAGCCAATGGTGGAGACCATCAATGTTAGGATTATGCCCTAGAGCCAATCATAGAGATGATTGTTTAGGGATTAGGAACAATCATTTGATTTCATTTGTGTATGTCACATTTATTATTGATTTAATAAAAGGGCTTATTCTATTATGTTTATATGCATCATTTATATTTACATAATATGTCCATGGAGTTAGAGTTGAGAATATGGAATTACAAAGAGTTGTAATTTTGAGACTGTAGATATATCTCTGTACTAAACTCCTAAAGCATTCCTAGTTGAAGGTTCACTATGATGGACAGTAATGAACCATAGGACTAGCACTTGTTAGGTTGACTCTATAGGAGGATAGCTAGTCTCAAGCTATTTGTGTGGAGACACTACAACCAACAAGTGGGTGCCTATTGCAAGAATAGGTACACTGAATGTGACCAAAGATATGAGATAAACTGAATGGAGTTTTTTCCTGCCTGTCAATCAGTCTCTCATTGTTATAGTGGTACAAGTAATCCTTAGACCTGAGACACCATAGTTGCCTTATGCATGTAGCTTTAGAAGTTTGATAACACTAAGTGCAGATCCTATTCAGGGGTCTACAAAGGTGTTCATTGGCCCTACTGCTATGTGTATGAAGGCATGTGAGTGATCAACAAGGGATCCATCACTCTCAGGAAAAAGAGAGAGAATGTCTCATATAACATACATAATATAACTCATTAAATCCATGGCCATGGTAGGATGAATATGAAAAGAGTTTCATGAGTTCATCAATGAGTTGATATCTATGAATGAGTATAAAGTAATTGAACTAGGGACTTGACAGACTTCCATGTCATATTAGTTCAATTGGAGACATTGTGTTGAAGGAAGGATGCAATTGTAACCTATAAACTATAACAGAAGGGTTCATTGTAAATGACTATTCACCTCATTAAGGACCACACCATGAGCCATATGCTAGGTGTTACTCATGGTTAGTAGAAGCCCTAATTGATATAAGTGAGTTATAATCAATTAGGGAATTGGAAGGAGTTCCAATTAGACCCTAAATGGAAAGAGTTCCATTGTGCACACCTCGTGCTATTCCTACTACTTAATGATGTGAACCCAATGGGTCACACACTGATCATGCAAGAAGGGCTTTAAAGTCTATGAGAGAAAGGGTTTTAGTGAATAAAGAATAGTTCTTTATAGGGCTATTTGTATTTGATACAAATAATAGGGGTTAATGTGCAATTAAGTGTAATTACACATAACCCTATTAGGGTTTCTTCCCCATGGCCAGCCCCCTTTAGTGGGCTGCCTATATAAGTCACACTTATGTGTGACATGGCATAATAGGCTTGCACAATAAACCCTAGCCATCCAGCCCCTTGGAGGCTCTCTTCTCTCTCTCTCTCTTCTCTACCTCTAGCAACAACAAGGAAGAAGAAAGAAAGGACTTGGAGCTCTAGCTAGGTGTGGATACCGTTGGAGGCAGCACACTTGGGCTGCTCATTCACCGCTGTCCGGAATCAAAGCTTGGAGCAAAAAGGAGAAGACAAAAATTCTGTAAGTGTTCTAACCCTCTTTGTAGTTAGGGTTTGATTTTGTGTTATGCATAGTTAGATTCATGGGATTGGGAATCGTAGGAAAATTTTTATATTCCGCACTTCTATTTTTCCCTCTTGTATGATTCCCAACAATCAAGTCAAGGGAGCAGATTGAAGGACTTGAAAGCTTAGAGAAGTTTTTCAAGAAAGCATGCATGTTACGAATGCTTTATTTTACGATCACCTACACCCACCATAGACCTAGGATTCAATCTATTGGCTTGGATTGAATCTTCTTAAAGTCCATAATCATCATAGTGGGAGCTTTAATTTATGAGATAATTGTATTAGCTCCAATACCATAGTTTGGTATATGTTACCTATTCACTTAGGGACTAATATCAAAATATGGTACTTTATATATGTTGATATATAATAGCATGCGATGTATAATTTATAATAGCATGAGATGTATGATTATAAATAGCATAATTTATATGTTTAAATTTTGATACATAGGATGCATGTTAATTTGATGAGACCCTTTAAAACCCCTCTTATTTAATATTAAGTTGGAAATGGAGAATACATTAGGGAATGGATTCTTCATTGCCTTCCATCATTATAGGATCATCTAACGTCCCTTAATGTGGGTACGTGGCTGCAGACATGTAGGAGCTACCCATATTAAAGACATTACTTGAAACTATCACATATGTAGATATCATGGGGTGCCTAAGCTGGTATATACCAAAAAACTAACATGTGAGGTATATATTTGGTGAAACGTACCTGTGTGAATGATGGGCTTAACTTAACTAGGGAAGTATTCCAAGAAACTAACATGTGAGGAGTATGTACCCTAGAGGCAAAACGATTGGAATTTGCTTATGAAGCAATAGACAAAGAGTTGTCTTCTTACTGTGGGTTAGAAGTCAAGAAACTAACATGTGAGGCTTCTAGGTCACAGTGGGACCCCAATCCCCATTAGGAATGAGATTCCCGAATTCCATTAGAGGGTGTATGGAATTTGATAAAATAGTGGGAGGTACCATATGATTAAAGACCCAATCATTATGGATAAAAATGAAATCTAATTCTCTGTTTATGTAGATTACCTAATTACTCACCTCAAAACCCCTATTTCCTAATATATAGGATATTGATAGTTTGACTAAACCCGATTTCTTTGATTGACTTAGGAAATTGAGAATTGTTCTTAATTCCAAAAGATTGTTCATATGCTATTAGGCCTTTTCTTAAAGGCCCTCCATAAAACATCCTAAGAAGAAAAAGACACTATGCACAATTGGCATCTTGTTGCCATGCTATATGATAGTATTGATGACTAATGAACTTCAGAAGCAAAATTAGTCAATGCAAATGCCTTTGATGTCCTACATCACATACAAAGGTTGTATGGTGAGTAAAATAATACTATAAAGTATAGTACTTATAAAGGACTTCTTCTGGACTAGGATGTAATAAAAGTTGTTTATTAATAATCATTCTTTTGAAAAATGATTAATCACATAGAATAGCTTGAGAAGCTAGATGTGATTTAAAACGGAAGCATAGAGGAAAGCAAGTCTTGAAAAGTCAAAGACAAAGAAATATAATTATTTTGTAGTAAACATAAGGTATTGTAAAGGGAAATTGATAAAGTATCAGTCTTCCTAGAAGAACCAAACTTTTGAAGTTTTGGTTCATGCTCTAAACTAAATTGTTGGTTAGTTCTGCTTCTTGGTTTTGGATTATAGTGTAATCTAAATGGAAGCAGAAAGTTAAGTAGATAATAAGTTACCTTTAAAAATTTTAATAGAGCAAGAGTTGCTAGATTAATTTTGGGAACTTATTTCTTAACTAGGTCATTTAAGACATTCTAGAAATTTGATTTTTGAATTTAAATGACTAATTAGAGCGAATGCAACGTATTCTGAGAATACAAGAGATGTAGAGACTCTCATTTAAATGTAACGATTATGATTTGGTTATGAGATGACCAAACCCATCTTTTACTTGGTGAAGTAAAAGAGTTACATTTATAATTTGACTAATACATTGTGATGTATATAGTCATGTAGAGCATGCATTCAATTACAGTAGACTCATTTTAGAATACCATAGCTCAATGGTGAATCTAAGAGAACGAATTGAACCCTATTAAGATATGGTTTGATCCATGATGAGTTTTACTAATGTATCCATCTAAGATATACCTTAAAATTGCTACATATTGATAATTTAGGGTTCACTCCAGTTTCGTCCCAATTATATCAGATATGATATGGGAAGAAACCCAACTTAAAGAAGTTAAGGCTTGGGCTTGTGCTACGTTTGTCTGGAAACATAATGTAGACAATCTGGAAATAAGGTCAAGTAAGTGTTGAATTGTGGTATATCCCAAAAGTGGTTGGGATAGTATTTCTATTACTCTAATGAACAAAAGTTGTCCATTAGGATGTTTGCTGGATTTTCTTGAGAAAGAGTTCATTCAAGAAAGATGCAAAAGTAGATAGAATTTATAGAATTGTCTGTAAAGCCACAAACGAACAAAGATCCAACCCTTCTCTCTGTTGAGGCAAAACCTTTAATTACACCACATTCTTTTCGTAGATCAAATTGGATATTTCTTTAACATAAGAGAGATATTGTATCTCCATTAGAATGTGAAAGAATTGTTCTATGGTGATAAAGATCACCAAGATAATCCTATTGATTATGACTAGACGATGTTTCACATCAACTCGAGAAATGACTAAGAGTCATTAAATCCAATATGGATAGGTAGAGACCTAAAAGGCTTGGCTATTTAAGAATGTTTTCAACATAGGCAAAAAGTTGTTTATAAAGAAACTTGTTTGATAATAGTTATGCTGAAATCCATTTGGATCTTGTTATCTATAAACACACATTTTGAATATAAGATATGTCAAAAAGGATATAAAGATGTTATATCAAATGGTGAAAAACCATAAAAGTGTGTAAGTTATAGAAGTCTATTATTAGACTACAAGGTTCTCATAATTAGAACATCTATAAAGTTGAAGTAATCAAATTGTTTGATTTCTCTCATTGTATAGATGGACCATGAGTGTATAAAAGGTTAGTGGGAGTGCGATCGTTTTTCTTTATCCTAAGTATAGATGACATCCTAATCATTATGAATGATATATGAATGTTATCTAATGTAAAGTTTTGGTTTTTGGAGAAAAACTAATTCATGAAAGATTTGGCAGAAGCATTCAACAAAATCTATAGAGATAGATCATATAGATTGCTAAGTATCTCCAAATCATTAAACATAGTTGAAATGTTGAAGGAGTTCAACATGGAGAATTCTAAGGGAGGTCTGATTTACTTTAGATAAGAATTCATTATTCAAGGGCATGTGCCCTAGGATAATACAAGTAAGGTTCTTAAAGTGTTAAGAAGCCTTATTCTACACTATGTATTGAACCTGATATCTATTATATTGTAATTGTTACAAATAGTTATCAGTCAATTCAAATTTGGAATATTGGATTGTATATGGAAATTGTAAACTCATAGTAGACGTATATGGACTTGGATATAATCCATATGGGGTATATTTTATATTCACTTTAGTTGGTGAAATACTTAATGGAAGAACTGTATGAAAGATACAGTGGATTCCATTATTAAAGGTGAATTAATTGTCGCATTGTCTAGGAGACTGTTTGGATCTATAAGTTCATTTAGAACTTGGAGTTGTTCCTTCCATTGAGTTGCCCACACCTTGTTTTGTGACAACAATGGGTCTATATCTCAAGTATAGGAATCACGGTCTCATCAAAAGTCCAAACACATAGAGCGGCAATTCCAAGTGATTAGAGGAATCATTGGAAGAGGTAATAGATACATTATAGAAGATATTATCTACATAAGTTTTTGTAGACCTACTGACTAAAGCTTTAAAACATAATTGGTTATGTCTAAGACCAACATCTTAAGAAGATAAGTATGCGATACATGGTCGATTGGCTTCAGTGCAAGTGGGAGATTGTTAGGATTATGCCCTAGAGCCAATCATAGAGATGATTATTTAGGGATTAGGAACAATCATTTGATTTCATTTATGTATGTCACATTTATTATTGATTTAATAAAAGGGCTTATTCTATTATGTTTATATGCATTATTTATATTTACATAATATGTCCATGGAGTTAGAGTTGAGAATATGGAATTACAAAGAGTTGTAATTTTGAGACTATAAATATATCTCTGTACTAAACTCCTAAAGCATTCCTAGTTGAAGGTTCACTATGATGGACAGTAATGAACCATAGGACTAGCACTTGTTAGGTTGACTCTATAGGAGGATAGCTAGTCTCAAGCTATTTGTGTGGAGACACTACAACCAACAAGTGGGTGCCTATTACGAGAATAGGTACACTGAATGTGACCAAAGATATGAGATAAACTGAATGGGGTTTTATCCTGCCTGTCAATCAGTTTCTCATTGTTATAGTGGTACAAGTAATCCTTAGACCTGAGACACCATAGTTGTCTTATGCATGTAGCTTTAGAAGTTTGATAACACTAAGTGCAGATCCTATTCAGGGGTTTGCAAAGGTGTTCATTGGCCCTACTGCTATGTGTATGAAGGCATGTGAGTGATTAACAAGGGATCCATCACTCTCAGGAAAAAGAGGGAGAATGTCTCATATAGCATTCATAATATAACTCATTAAATCCATGGCCATGGTAGGATGAATATGAAAAGAGTTTCATGAGTTCATCAATGAGTTGATATCTATGAATGAGTATAAAGTAATTGAACTAGGGACTTGACAGACTTCCATGTCCTATTAGTTCAATTGGAGACGTTGTGTTGAAGGAAGGATGCAATTGTAACCTATAAACTATAACAGAAGGGTTCTTTGTAAATGACTATTCACCTCATTAAGGACCACACCATGAGCCATATGCTAGGTGTTACTCATGGTTAGTAGAAGCCCTAATTGATATAAATGAGTTATAATCAATTAGGGAATTGGAAGGAGTTCCAATTAAACCCTAAATGGAAAGAGTTCCATTGTGCACATCTTGTGCTACTCCTACTACTTGATGATGTGAACCCAATGGGTCACACACTGATCATGCAAGATGAGCTTTTAAGTCTATGAGAGAAAGGGTATGAGTGCATAAAGAATAGTTCTTTGAGGCCATGTTTGTATTTGATATAAACAATAGGGGTTATTGTGCAATTTAGGGAAATTGCACAAAACCCTAAAAGGGTTTCCCCCTTAGGGCCGGCCCCTTTAGTGTGGACTATTTAAGTCACACTATGATGTGTGACATCATAACTTTTTAGAAGAGACCAAGGGCTGGCCAGAATTTCCAGCCTCCTTCTCTCTCTCTCCTCTCTTCTCCTATACTAGTAACAACAAGGAAAAGGAGGAAAGGACTTGAACCTCTAGTTAGGTGTGGATACCGTTGGAGGCAGCACACTTAGGCTGCTCATTCACCGCTGTCCGGAGTCAAAGCTTAGAGTAAAACGGAGAAGACAAAAATTCTGTAAGTGTTCTAACCCTCTTCGTAGTTAGGGTTTGATTTTGTGTTATGCATAGTTAGATTCATGGGATTGAGAATCGCAGGAAAAATTTTTATATTCCGCACTTTTATTTTTCCCTCTTGTTCGATTCCCAACAGTCTTTCCATACAGAAATCGGCAAGTATATCATCACAAGATAGCATGCATATCATATATTTCATTCATCCATCCATGCATAATAAACACATAAAAAACAGAAAATAAAGAAAAACAAAACAAAAAAAAGAAGCCTAGGATGCTTGGATCCTAGAACGGACTTGAGCCTCACGAAGAGCGCCTACGTACCATGCAGCGAAATACATGGATCAAAGTCCACGTAGTTTGATTAGAACTAGGGTTAAGACTTAATACAAACCTATGGTAAAAACCCTAGGTTTCCTTATTTGATCAAAAGAGTTGAATTTGATAGAAAGTTTGATTTTAGAAAGAACTCCACAAAATGGAAACTTTAATAGAAATCAGAATTTTATTGGGTTAAGGAAACCTCTAATTAAACCATAGGATTATATTAAAAATTGACCCTAGATAGGGAGAAGAGAAAGGATAAGGAAGGGAGGTGAATTGGGGCACCTTCACACCCGCTTACCTGAGCGCAATTGCTCCAAGCATTTAGCCATTTCAAGCATTGGCAGCCCTATTTGCCTTAGGACAATTACCACACCTATTTGCACCCTTACAAGTGCTCAAAACCATGCAAATACAATAACATGCAAATCTGGACAGAATAGTATTATGGCCTAAAATCATCTACTAAGCATGCTAACAGCAAAAGCAACAAACTTTCATAAGCCCTAACACAATCCTAGAACCATATTATGCATATAAACCCTAAAACATACTAACATGCATGCAAAAATATCATATTTACTCCATATGAAAAACATATATAGAAAACATGAAGAAAAACCAATGAAAAGACCTACTTTAACATGCTGTATAAAAACTAACACAAAACAAGGACTCTAAAACCCTAAACTCACAAATATGCTTAAAAACATGCAAAACCAACTCTAAACATGCTAAAATAAAACTAAACAGAACCTAAACCATGCATATTAACTAACTAAAGTAATAAAACATGATAAGAAACCCTAAGACTAACATGTAATAACACTAATCCTAGCACAAGGACAACAGGAGCACAATAATCACACCTATGCTTAAAAACCTAAAGGACAGCCCTAAAGCATGCTAAAATTATGATAAACAGTAGATATTCCATGTATATTAACTAGCTAGAGTGTTAATACATGATAAAAAAGCTACCTTTAACATGCAATAGGCCTATCCTATATGAAAACCTATATTCAGCATAAGAAGGAGTAAGGCATACCTTAGGAAGAGGCTTCCTTGCTGCTGTAGAGACTCTCTCTTCCTCTTATGGATGACTTGAACCAATGTTCTCCAAGGCTACAGCAAGAACTCCAGCTCTCCTTCAAGTCTCTCTCTCTTATTCTCTCTCTAACACTTAGGTTTTTAGGCATAAAGTGGCTCCCCTTTGTGCTGAAGGATAGGGGGTATTTATAGAGTTTCATTAGGATTAACCAATGGCTGGGATTAAAACCCTAATAATTAATCCAAGGGCTATTAGAGACCCCCTTGGGGCTTAAGTAACTTAGAAGTTACCAAAAATTAGAAGGAAACCCGTCCAAAAGAGCCCTTATACGTCAAAATAGGGAGGAATCCGCTTCAACAAGGAAACATAGTGCAAATAGGAAAGTGGCCTTGGGTGACCACCCAAGGCTGGGCGGCTAGCCACCTGGGCCCAGGCGGCTAGCCGCCCAGGCTTGGGTGGTCACCTGAGCCCACTTCTGATTTTTCTCCTATTTTGCCTCCTTTCCCTTCTAGAAGTGTTTCAGGGGGCAAATTAACTCCGATTTTGATGAAACAAAAGCCAAAACGACCGTGTTTTGATGAGGAATTTGTTTTTGAACATTTTAGGGTGAAAACCACTAACCATGGGGGCATGGTTAGGTTTGAACAAGGCGGTTAACCACTATACTCTACCTTTGCTAAGCATAGGCGTGCACATAGGGTCAAACCAAACACATTCCATATCAAAATTGAACTTCATAAAACACTTTTGTTGGGAATCGAACAAGAGGGGAAAATAGAAGTGCGGAATATAAAAATTTTTTTCTACGATTCCCAATCCCATGAATCTAACTATGCATAACACAAAATCAAACCCTAACTACGAAGAGGGTTAGAACACTTACAGGATTTTTGTCTTCTCCGTTTTGCTCCAAGCTTCTACTCCGGACAGCGGTGAATGAGCAGCCCAAGTGTGCTGCCTCCAACGGTATCCACACCTAGCTAGAGCTTCAAGCCTTTTCTTCCTTCTTCTTTGTTGTTGCTAGAGGTGGAGAAGAGAGAGAGAGAAAGAGGGAGGCTGGAAATTCTGGCCAGCCCTTGGAGAGTTCAACTTATGATGATGTCACACATCATAGTGTGACTTATATAGTCCACAGTAAGGGGGCCGGCCCTAGGGGGAAACCCTATTAGGGTTTTATGCAATTTCTCTAAATTTCACAATAACCCCTATAAATTATATCAAATATAAATAGGCCTTAAAGAACTATTCTTTATGCACTCATACCCTTTCTCTCATAGACTTTAAAGCTCATCTTGCATGAACAGTGTGTGACCCATTGGGTTCACATCATCAAGTAGTAGGAATAGCACGAGGTGTGCACAATGGAACTCTTTCCATTTAGGGTCTAATTGGAACTCCTTCCAATTCCCTAATTGATTATAACTCACTTATATCAATTAGGGCTTCTACTAACCATGAGTAACACCTAGCATATGGCTCATGGTGTGGTCCTTAATGAGGTGAATAGTAATTTACAAAGAACCCTTCTGTTATAGTTTATAGGTTACAATTGCATCCTTCCTTCAGCACAATGTCTCCAATTGAACTAATAGGACATGGAAGTCTGTCAAGTCCCTAGTTCAATTACTTTATACTCATTCATAGATATCAACTCATTGATGAACTCATGAAACTCTTTTCATATTCATCCTACCATGGCTATGGATTTAATGAGTTATATTATGAATGCTATATGAGACATTCTCTCTCTTTTTCCTGAGAGTGATGGATCCCTTGTTGATCACTCACATGCCTTCATACACATAGCAGTAGGGCCAATGAACACCTTTGCAGACCCCTGAATAGGATCTGCACTTAGTGTTATCAAACTTCTAAAGCTACATGCATAAGGCAACTATGGTGTCTCAGGTCTAAAGATTACTTGTACCACTATAACAATGAGAAACTGATTGACAGGCAGGATAAAACTCCATTCAGTTTATCTCATATCTTTGGTCACATTCAGTGTACCTATTCTCGCAATAGGCACCCACTTGTTGGTTGTAGTGTCTCCACACAAATAGCTTGAGACTAGCTATCCTCCTATAGAGTCAGCCTAACAAGTGCTAGTCCTATGGTTCATTACTGTCCATCATAGTGAACCTTCAACTAGGAATGCTTTAGGAGTTTAGTATAGAGATATATCTATAGTCTCAAAATTACAACTCTTTGTAATTCCATATTCTCAACTCTAACTCCATGGACATATTATGTAAATATAAATGATGCATATAAACATAATAGAATAAGCCCTTTTATTAAATCAATAATAAATGTGACATACATAAATGAAATCAAATGATTGTTCCTAATCCCTAAACAATCATCTCTATGATTGGCTCTAGGGCATAATCCTAACAACTTTTAGGGGTAAAATGATGACTAATGAAAGTCAATTTGAAAAGATTTGGTTGATAATTGTGAGTCAATTAGAGCTAACCCAAAGAAGGGTCAATTAACCAACTTGAACTACATTGAGCCATTTTAATCCCGAGCCATTGATTTATCAAATTGACACTAGAAATACCTCCTATGCATCCATATGAACTCCAATTGACAATTTGGAGATCATTTCAAGGTCAAATGAAAAGTTTGGGACTTAAAAGACGATTATGCCCCTCAAGTCACAAAAGCTCTTATTATCCCTCAGGATTAACTCCAATTTGAACCAAAATTCATACCTATTGTCCTTGTGACTCTAGAAACCTAATGCAAGTGACTAGACTCAAAAACAAAACAAAAACATGCATGAAATGATGAGCCCTAGTAAGGTGGTGTAAAAATGGGGTGTGACAGTCTCTCTCTCTCTCTTCTCTTCTCTACCTCTAGCAAAGAACAAGGAAGAAAGAAGAAAGGATTTGAAGCTCAAGCTAGGTGTGGATATTATTGGAGGCAATACATTTGGATTGCTACTATGTTGCTGTCCGGAATTGAAGCTTGGAGCATAGTTAGATTTATGGGCTGTGGAATCGATTAGGAAAAGTTTTGTTATTCAATTCATTCCACACTTTGTTTTCCATCTAGTTTGATTCCCAACACATTCTCCGTATTATCTTTCTAACATGTAGATTACCATGAGGGCAATAGTCAAGGGGTATCAATTCTCCTTTTTCCAACTCCTTTTCTATGCACTGCACATATTCAAACCTAGACAAGGGTATCTTAGCTAATTCTGGTTTTATTTCACATACAGGTATTCTTGCCATTCTCAAGTCATGGTCTCCTTGAAGCGTAATAATGGAACCTTCATGAGGGAACTTTACCTTTTGGTGTAATGACGATGGTACAGCCCTAGCAGGATAAATCTATGGCTTTCCCAATAGCAGATTGAAACATGATGGCATATCCAAAACCTAAAACTCCGCCTTGAATTCTGTAGGTCCCCTGATTAGGGGTAAAGTAACCACCCCAATTACTTCTCTGCGGTATTGTCATATGCCTTCACTGTCTGCCCAGATGGTGTAAAATCGGTGAGTCCCAAACCAAAGACGGTTGCCGTTCAAAGTGGACATACATTCAATGTGGAACCATTATCAATTAGGACCATGGGAATCCTCTTCCCCATACTGTCAATGGTTATATGTAAAGCTTAGGAGTAGCTTGTCCCATTTTTAGGTAAGCCAGCTTCTGTGAACACGATAGTGAAGTTCTTCGGAGCAGGGTTTACTAGATTCACCAACTCTTCTAGAGACATGTCAACCGGAACTTGTATCTGGTTTAGCAACTTCAACACTGTCTATCTATGTTTGTAAGAGGCCATAAGCAAGCCTCAGAGAGTGATATTAGCATTGGTCTTCTTTAGTTGTCTGAGAACCTCATCTTTTTCTTCTTGCACATCAAGGTGCCTATTAGCCTCTAACTCACCCAATGGATTATTAGATTCCAAATGTGGAGGCTTAAAGTGATGGCCCCCTTCTTGTCATGTGATCTATCTCCTCATCACTAGCCCACATGTCGTCTGTTAGGATTATGCCCTAGAGCCAATCATAGAGATGATTGTTTAGGGATTAGGAACAATCATTTGATTTCATTTATGTATGTCACATTTATTATTGATTTAATAAAAGGGCTTATTCTATTATGTTTATATGCATCATTTATATTTACATAATATGTCCATGGAGTTAGAGTTGAGAATATGGAATTACAAAGAGTTGTAATTTTGAGACTATAGATATATCTCTGTACTAAACTCCTAAAGCATTCCTAGTTGAAGGTTCACTATGATGGACAGTAATGAACCATAGGACTAGCATTTGTTAGGTTGACTCTATAGGAGGATAGCTAGTCTCAAGCTATTTGTGTGGAGACATTACAACCAACAAGTGGGTGCCTATTACGAGAATAGGTACACTGAATGTGACCAAAGATATGAGATAAACTGAATGGAGTTTTATCCTGCCTGTCAATCAGTTTCTCATTGTTATAGTGGTACAAGTAATCCTTAGACCTGAGACACCATAGTTGCCTTATGCATGTAGCTTTAGAAGTTTGATAACACTAAGTGTAAATCCTATTCAGGGGTTTGCAAAGGTGTTCATTGGCCCTACTGCTATGTGTATGAAGGCATGTGAGTGATCAACAAGAGATCCATCACTCTCAGGAAAAAGAGAGAGAATGTCTCATATAGCATTCATAATATAACTCATTAAATCCATGGCCATGGTAGGATGAATATGAAAAGAGTTTCATGAGTTCATCTATGAGTTGATATCTATGAATGAGTATAAAGTAATTGAGCTAGGGACTTGACAGACTTCCATGTCCTATTAGTTCAATTGGAGACATTGTGTTGAAGGAAGGATGCAATTGTAACCTATAAACTATAACAGAAGGGTTCTTTGTAAATGACTATTCACCTCATTAAGGACCACACCATGAGCCATATGCTAGGTGTTACTCATGGTTAGTAGAAGCCCTAAATGATATAAGTGAGTTATAATCAATTAGGGAATTGGAAGGAGTTCCAATTAGACCCTAAATGGAAAGAGTTCCATTGTGCACACCTCGTGCTATTCCTACTACTTAATGATGTGAACCCAATGGGTCACACACTGATCATGCAAGAAGGGCTTTAAAGTCTATGAGAGAAAGGGTTTTAGTGAATAAAGAATAGTTCTTTATAGGCCTATTTGTATTTGATACAAATAATAGAGGTTAATGTGCAATTAAGTGTAATTACACATAACCCTATTAGGGTTTCTTCCCCATGGCCAGCCCCCTTTAGTGGGCTGCCTATATAAGTCACACTTATGTGTGACATGGCATAATAGGCTTGCACAATAAACCCTAGCCGTCCAGCCCCTTGGAGGCTCTCTTCTCTCTCTCTCTCTTCTCCACCTCTAGCAACAACAAGGAAGAAGAAAGAAAGGACTTGAAGCTCTAGCTAGGTGTGGATACTGTTGGAGGCAACACACTTGGGCTGCTCATTCACCGCTGTCCGGAATCAAAGCTTGGAGCAAAAAGGAGAAGACAAAAATTCTGTAAGTGTTCTAACCCTCTTTGTAGTTATGGTTTGATTTTGTGTTATGCATAGTTAGATTCATGGGCTGTGGAATCGTAGGAAAAATTTTTATATTCCGCACTTTGTATTTTTCCCTCTTGTTCGATTCCCAACAGTGGTATCAGAGCCATGATTATGCATAATACAAAATACATATGGGCTGGTAATTATGGTGTAGTTGAATGATTCAAAAATCTGGAAAATTTTTCTGCATAATTGGTTTTCCTCCATGGCTGAACCTAGGGTTTGGAACCCTAGGTCAATTCTTTTCTACTCCTCTTCTAATTGATGGTTAAGTGTAGCCATGGATGCAATAGGTTGCATAGGGTTTGAGTTTGGAGAAGAAGAATAAGGAAACTAGGGTTTTATAAAACTGTTATGAACAGTTTTCATGGTAGCCATGAAAAACCGTCATCTTGTTTTGCATGCCGAATTCAGAGTTCTTCTCCAAAATTTTTGAGCCATATATGGTTAGAAAGCTCTTCGAATAAGATTTCCAACCCAACAAACGGTGTGTCAATCCGAGTTCTGTAGTGAAAGTTATGAATTTTTTACTACAGGCTGTCTGGAAAGACAGTTTTGCTCGGGAATGATGCAATAGCCACAACTTTGAGTTATTGATGGAGATCAAAGGCATGGAAATGGTTGCCACCACTTGGGTTATGTGCTAGACATGGTAGGGAAAGGTTCCCAAGCATTTAGATGCATCATAATTGGATTAAGATGCTAGAACAAAAGGAAGAAGGAGAAGAACACCATGGAGGCTGAATCTGGGTTTTAGAACCCTAAGGTTCTTGCAATTAATTCTAATTAAAGCTGCTGTATTTATGATGGAAGATCATTGTAGGATCATTATATATCATGTGTATATGATTTTCTTTAAGTTTCAAAAAGGTTTTGATGGAAAAAGATTCAAAAAGTTTGAAAATTTTTCATGAGCAGCATACCAGATTTTCTCTGCAGAAAAGTCATCAATGGAGTTTTGATTAGAACTTGAGTTAGGGAACTCCAAATTGCATGAAACCAATTGCATTAGTTTCCTAAGACATGTAGGATACTGGGAAAATTCGTTTGGTAGCCTAATTCATTCATCTTGCTGGGTTTTAAATCAATTTCTGACCATGGACAGTGTGCTGTCAAATTCTGGGCAGCCTACTGTTGTTTTAATTGTTTAGAACAATTGGTGATGATTTGATCATCCAAACCTCTTCTATTAGCTTATTATTTCATGTAGGACATGATACAAAAGCTGGTTTCAATGGAGGAGTCGAATTGATAAGGATTTAGAAGCTATTGTGACCTTCAAGGTCTGCAACAATGGCTCCAGCAATGGGTTTTGGAAACCCTGATTGTTCTTGATGATCGCAGCCACTTCCACCACTTCTCACATGTCCAGAGGCTTGTCCCACACCCCTAGGATGTTCTCCTATGACTGGCCATGGCCTCCCACAGTCGTTGGTGGCCATGGCAGCCTAGCCAAGCTCAGGCAGCCCCCTGGTAGTGACGGCTGCATAGAGTTAAGGATGAAACCCTAATTTTGAGTTAATGATGAAACCCTAATTTCATTATGGCATTAATTAAAACCCTAATTGGAATATTAATTACCTTAATTAAGAGTTAATGATTGGTCATTAAATGACCAATCATGGTTATTAATTGTTAGGGCATAATTAATACCATTAATGATGTCTAGGGTTAGGGTTTTTGGATAACCCTAATTAGTGTAATTAATTAAGGGTAATAAATACCCTATTTGGCATTAATTAAACCCTAATCCCTTTTATTAAATACCGTATGAACCTAGGGTTTTAATGATTGGTCATTAAATGACCAATCATAAGGCATTTAATGATTAGGGCTTGCATTTAGGGTTTAGGGTTTTAGGAAACCCTAATGCACTAATTCATCATTTAATTGATTTTATTTAATTCCCATGTTAATTATTTAATTAATATTGATTAATTTTATAATGTTTTAAATGGTTTAAAATACAATTGGGGATTAAATTAAAATATGGAAATTCTTAATTAAATGAAATTGTTTTGTTTAAATAAGGAAACCCTAGTATTGGATATTAGAGTTATTTTAGGAAACTTTATATGTTTCTATTAATTTGATTAATTGAAACTAAATGTCTTAAATGTTAAGACTTTATTTAATTCTGGATATTTTTGTTTAAACCTAATAAGATTAGGATGCATTAATGAGATTAATGTAAATCATTCAAGAGAATTACCATAATGCCCATATGTCTTAATGCTTATAGTTTTTCTTTACATTATGCAATGAGATTGTATGTATGTGTTTAGATGATGATTATGGACTATACCCCTTAAACCAATTGTGATTGGCCGTCTTATGAATGGGTTGTAATAATTTTTCAAGAGTTGTAATTTTATTATGGTGATGTAATTTATTATTTGGGGCTTGCATGCCACCTTCCCTCTCTCTCTATCATTCTCTTATGTACCCCACATTCCTCTTATGTATCCCTTTCTATATATTATGTAAATGTTATGTAATCGAGAGCGCACTAAGGAGCATGGTGGACCCAAAGGAGTATGATGGAGCCCAACAAGCCAATGGTGGAGACCATCAAGCCAAGGGAGCAGATTGAAGGACTTGAAAGCTTAAAGAAGTTTTTCAAGAAAGCATGCATGTTACGAATGGTTTATTTTACGATCACCTACACCCACCTTAGACCTTGGATTCAATCTATTGGCTTGGATTGAATCCTCTCAAAGTCCATAATCATCATAGTGGGAGCTTTAATTTATGAGATAATTGTATTAGCTCCAATACTATAGTTTGGTATATGTTAACTATTCACTTAGGGACTAATATCAAAATATGGTACTTTATATATGTTGATATATAATAGCATGCGATGTATGATTTATAATAGCATGAGATGTATGATTATAAATAGCATAATTTATATATTTAAATTTTGATACATAGGATGCATGTTAATTTGATGAGACCCTTTAAAACCCCTCTTATTTAATATTAAGTTGAAAATGGAGAAGTCATTGGGGAATGAATTCTTCATTGCCTTCCATCATTATAGGATCATCTAACGTCCCTTAATGTGGGTACCTGGCTGCAGACATGTAGGAGCTACCCATATTAAAGACATTACTTGAAACTATCACATATGAGATATCATGGGGTGCCTAAACTGGTATATACCAAGAAACTAACATGTGAGGTATATATTTGGCGAAACATACCTGTGTGAATGATGGGTTTAACTTAACTAGGGAAGTATTCCAAGAAACTAACATGTGAGGTGTATGTTCCCTAGAGGCAAAACGATTGGAACTTGCTTATGAAGCAATAGACAAAGAGTTGTCTTCTTATTGTGGGTTAGAAGCCAAGAAACTAACATGTGAGGCTTCTAGGTCACAGTGGGACCCCAATCCCCATTAGGAATGAGATTCCCGAATTCCATTAGAGGGTGTATGGAATTTGATAAAATAGTGGGAGGTACCATATGATTAAAGACCCAATCATTATGGATAAAAATGAAATCTAATTCTCTGTTTATGTAGATTACCTAATTACTCACCTCAAAACCCCTATTTCCTAATATATAGGATATTGATAGTTTGACTAAACCCGATTTCTTTGATTGACTTAGGAAATTGAGAATTGTTCTCAATTTCAAAAGATTGTTTATATGCTATTAGGCCTTTTATTAAAGGCCCTCCATAAAACATCCTAAGAAGAAAAAGACACTATGCGCAATTGGCATCTTGTTGCCATGCTATATGATAGTATTGATGACTAATGAGCTTCAGAAGCAAAATTAGTCAATGCAAGTGCCTTTGATGTCCTACATCACATACAAAGGTTGTATTGTGAGTAAAATAATACTATAAAGTATAGTACTTGTAAAGGACTTCTTCTGGACTAGGATGTAATAAAAGTTGTTTATTAATAATCATTCTTTTGAAAAATGATTAATCACATAGAATAGCTTGAGAAACTAGATGTGATTTAAAATGGAAGCATAGAGGAAAGCAAGTCTTGAAAAGTCAAAGGCAAAGAAATATAATTATTTTGTAGTAAACATAAGGTATTGTAAAGGGAACTTGATAAAGTATCAGTCTTCCTAGAAGAACCAAACTTTTGAAGTTTTGGTTCATGCTCTAAACTAAATTGTTGGTTAGTTCTGCTTCTTGGTTTTTGGATTCTAGTGTAATCTAAATCGAAGCAGAAAGTTAAGTAGATAATAAGTTACCTTTAAAAATTTTAATAGAGCAAGAGTTGCTAGATTAATTTTGGGAACTTATTTCTTAACTAGGTCATTTAAGACATTCTAGAAATTTGATTTCTGAATTTCAATGACTAATTAGAGCGAATGCAACGTATTCCGAGAATACAAGAGATGTGGAGACTCTCATTTAAATGTAACGATTATGACTTGGTTATGAGATGACCAAACCCATCTTTTACTTGGTGAAGTGAAAGAGTTACATTTATAATTTGATTAATACATTGTGATGTATATAGTCATGTAGAGCATGCATTCAATTACAGTAGACTCATCTTAGAATACCATAGCTTAATGGTGAATCTAAGAGAACGAATTGAACCCTATTAAGATATGGTTTGATCCATGATGAGTTTTACTAATGTATCCATCTAGGATATACCTTGAAATTGCTACATATTGATAATTTAGGGTTTACTCCAGTTTTGTCCCAATTATATCAGATATAATATGGGAAGAAACCCAACTTAAAGAAGTTAAGGCTTGGGCTTGTGCTACGTATGTCTGGAAACATAATGTAGACAATCTGGAAATACAGTCAAGTAAGTGTTGAATAGTGGTATATCCCAAAAGTGGTTGGGATAGTATTTCTATTACCCTAATGAACAAAAGTTGTCCATTAGGATGTTTGCTGGATTTTCTTGAGAAAGAGTTCATTCAAGAAAGATGCAAAAGTAGATAGAATTTATAGAATTGTCTGTAAAGCCACAAACAAACAAAGATCCAACCCTTGTCTCTGTTGAGACAAAACCCTTAACTACACTACAATCTTTTCATAGATCAAATTGGATATTTCTTAACATAAGAGAGATATTGTATCTCTATTAGAATGTGAAAGAATTGTTCTTTGGTGATAAAGATTACCAAGATAATCCTATTGATTATGACTAGACGATGTTTCACATCAACTCGAGAAATGACTAAGAGTCATTAAATCCAATATGGATAGGTAGAGACCTAAAAGGCTTGGCTATTTAAGAATGTTTTCAACATAGGCAAAAAGTTGTCTATAAAGAAACTTGTTTGATAATAGTTATGCTGAAATCCATTTGGATCTTGTTATCTATAAACACACATTTTGAATATAAGATATGTCAAAAAGGATATAAAGATGTTATATCAAATGGTGAAAAACCATAAAAGTGTGTAAGTTATAGAAGTCTATTAATAGACTACAAGGTTCTCATAATT
Organism: Liquidambar formosana; assembly: GCA_039720395.1. Classification (NCBI taxonomy): domain Eukaryota; kingdom Viridiplantae; phylum Streptophyta; class Magnoliopsida; order Saxifragales; family Altingiaceae; genus Liquidambar; species Liquidambar formosana. The sequence goes on from CM077832.1 coordinate 22,719,202, forward strand.
AGAACATCTATAAAGTTGAAGTAATCAAATTGTTTGATTTCTCTCATTGTATAGATGGACCATGAGTGTATAAAAGGTTAGTGGGAGTGCGATCGTTTTTCTTTATCCTAAGTATGGATGACATCATAATCATTATGAATGATATATGAATGTTATCTAATGTAAAGTTTTAGTTTTTGGAGAAAAACTAATTCATGAAAGATTTGGCAAAAGCATCCAATAAGATCTATAGAGATAGATCATACAGATTGCTAAGTATCTCCAAATCATCAAACATAGTTGAAATGTTGAAGGAGTTCAACATGGAGAATTCTAAGGGAGGTCTGATTTACTTCAAATAAGAATTCATTATTCAAGGGCATGTGCCCTAGGATAACACAAGTAAGATTCTTAAAGTGTTAAGAAGCCTTATTTTACACTATGTATTGAACCTGATATCCATTATGTTGTAATTGTTACAAATAGTTATCAATCAATTCAAATTTGGAATATTGGATTGTATATGGAAATTGTAAACTCATAGTAGATGGGTATATGGATTTGGATATAATCCATATGGGGTATATTTTATATTCACTTTAGTTGGTGAAATACTTAATGGAAGAACGGTATGAAAGATACAGTGGATTCCATTATTAAGGGTGAATTAATTGTCGCATTGTCTAGGAGACTGTTTGGATCTATAAGTTCATTTAGAACATAGAGTTGTTCCTTCCATTGAGTTGCCCACACCTTGTTTTGTGACAACAATGGGTCTATAGCTCAAGTATAGGAATCACGGTCTCATCAAAAGTCCAAACTCATAGAGTGACAATTCCAAGTGATTAGAGGAATCATTGGAAGAGGTAATAGATACATTACAGAAGATATTATCTACATAAGTTTTTGTGGACCTACTGACTAAAGCTTTAAAACATAATTGGTTATGTCTAAGACCAACATCTTGAGAAGATAGGTATGCGATACATGGTTGATTGGCTTTAGTGCAAGTGGGAGATTGTTAGGATTATGCCCTAGAGCCAATCATAGAGATGATTGTTTAGGGATTAGGAACAATCATTTGATTTCATTTATGTATGTCACATTTATTATTGATTTAATAAAAGGGCTTATTCTATTATGTTTATATGCATCATTTATATTTACATAATATGTCCATGGAGTTAGAGTTGAGAATATGGAATTACAAAGAGTTGTAATTTTGAGACTATAGATATATCTCTGTACTAAACTCCTAAAGCATTCCTAGTTGAAGGTTCACTATGATGGACAGTAATGAACCATAGGACTAGCATTTGTTAGGTTGACTCTATAGGAGGATAGCTAGTCTCAAGCTATTTGTGTGGAGACATTACAACCAACAAGTGGGTGCCTATTACGAGAATAGGTACACTGAATGTGACCAAAGATATGAGATAAACTGAATGGAGTTTTATCCTGCCTGTCAATCAGTTTCTCATTGTTATAGTGGTACAAGTAATCCTTAGACCTGAGACACCATAGTTGCCTTATGCATGTAGCTTTAGAAGTTTGATAACACTAAGTGCAAATCCTATTCAGGGGTTTGCAAAGGTGTTCATTGGCCCTACTGCTATGTGTATGAAGGCATGTGAGTGATCAACAAGGGATCCATCACTCTCAGGAAAAAGAGAGAGAATGTCTCATATAGCATTCATAATATAACTCATTAAATCCATGGCCATGGTAGGATGAATATGAAAAGAGTTTCATGAGTTCATCAATTATATGCATGATTTTAAGCATCTTTTGTATAGGACACTTGTTGTGTAAGCTCCATCTTCATAGGTGTATGGATGATTATTCTTTTCGAGGATAATTATCGTCCTTAGAGGGTGAGGTTGTGCATAGGTGCTTTCTAGAGTGTGTTTAAGTGCGTTGTGAGTTTCTTTGCATACGGAGTGGTTTCTACGTAAAATTATCTCCGGATAGTTTTACTTAAAAAAGCTCGCCGTAAGGATGATTATTTCACTTTCTTACATAAAATACTTACCTAAGGCATCATGTTAGATTTTATTTTCATGTTTTGAATTGTCATATGATATTTTCATCATGGTAATTCATGGTTAGCATGTTTTTGATAGTTTTGTGCATGTTAGGGTGTTTAGAGCATATTAGGTTTGTGTTTTTCTTTTGATTTTTGTTATTTGCATGAGTTTTAGGTCATTATATGCATGTTTAGTATTTTGTCCAGATTTGATTTGGGTATCCTAATGATTATTTGAGCATGAATATGGTTGGTTTGAGCTTAATAATTGCCTTATAGAATACATAGGGTGATTAATTGGTGTTTTTTCGATATTTCGGGATAATTTGCATATAGTAAGTGGTTCATGGTAAGTCTTTTGTGAATTGTTCTCTTCTCCCCCCTTAGGTTATTGTCTTTACTTTGGATTAGAAGTCCTAAGTTTTCAACTCTCTCAAAATTCTGTTTTATTTGGAGTTCTAATCGCTTTTGAATTCAAACCTCTTTAGAAGTCTATTTGAGTTCGAATTCTATTCTTTCTCAAATATCTACTTTTTCTCAAACTATTTTTGGAAACTCCAAAGTTTTAAAACCTTTCTTAAGTTGGAAACTTAGGGTTTATAGTTCATTATAAAGGGAGTAACCCTTTCTCAATCGAACTACGTGGACTTTGATCCTTACATCTTTGTATGTAAGGTACGTAGGCGCTCATTTGATGTTCAAGTCCGCCCTAGGATACTAAGTATCCTAGGTTTTCATTTTTCTTTCTTCTTCTTTCTTTTTATCCATTTGTCCATCACATATATGCTAGAGGAGTAGGGTGGACCCATGTTTCATCATTTATTTGTCACATATTTGCTAGAGGAGTAGGATGGACCCATGTTTACTCATTTATCCATCACATATTTGCTAGAGGAGTAGGATGGATCTGTTTCTTATTCTTTATCTCTCTACTGCTTTCCATATCTCTCTTATTTGTTCATGGATGTTTACATGCTTTATGGATGTTTAGTGTTTTATGGATGTTTATTGCTTTATGGATGTTCATGGATGAATGGATAGTTTATGGATGATTCTTTACATATGCAATGTGACTAATTAGGAAGTGATTAAAATAGCCCATATAAATTCAGAGACCCATTTTGGGGCGATGTGGGTGCCTATAGAATGTTTCCTAGAACCTTCCCACATCGTAACGTAGTCTCCGAATCCTCTCTTGTTTTGATAAACCTGTTTTTCCTTAATCGGAGTCATGTATTTGGTTTTCAAAGGTTTTCTTTAAAACTATTTTCAAGGTTTTCCTTTTTTCCTTAAAAAATGAGGTGGCGACTCCTTATTTGATAAGTTTTTGTGAACCTTTTAAAAAACAGATTTTTATTGATTTAAATTTCTATAAGTCTTTTTAAAAGAAGGGTTCTCCTTGCCCCCGGATCGAAACCCGTGGTTTACAGGGCCCATGGTAGAATAAATATGGAAAGGAGTTTCCATAAGTTCATCATTGAGTTGATATTAATGAATGAGTATAAAGTAATTGAACTAGGGACTTGACAGACTTCCATGTCCTATTAGTTCAATTGGAGACATTGTGTTGATGGAAAGATGTAATTGTAACCGATAAACTATAACAGAAGGGTTCTTTGTAAATGACTATTCACCTTATTAAGGACCACACCATGAGCCATATGCTAGGAGTTACTCATGGTTAGTACAAGCCCTAATTGATATAAATGAGTTATAATCAATTAGGGAATTGGAAAGGAGTTCCAATTAGACCCTTAATGGAAAGAGTTCCATTGTGCACACCTTGTGCTATCCCTACTACTTGATGATGTGAACCTAATGGGTCACACACTGATCATGCTAAGAGAGCTTTAAAGTCTATGAGAGAAAGGGTAAAAGTAAATAAAAAAAGGTTCTTTAAGGCCAAATTTGTATAAGATATAAATAAGAAGGGTTATTGTGTAATTAAGTGTAATTACACAAAACCCTAAGTGGGTTCTCCCTCATGGTCGGCCCCCCCCTTGGTGGGCTATATATATCATGTGATGATGTGTGACATCATCACTTGATACTCTCCCAAGCCCTAGTCGTCCAACCCTTGGAGGCTTCTTCTCTCTCTCTTCTCTTCTCCACCTCTAGCAACAACAAGGAAGAAGGAAAAATGGATTTCAAAGCTCAAGCTAGGTGTGGATACTGTTGGAGGCAGACACTTGGACTGCTCATTCATTGCTGCTTGCAGTTCAAGCTTAGAGCAAAAGGAGAAGACAAAGCTTGGAGCATAAAGGAGAAGACATTCATCAACTGTAAGTTATCCTAACCCTCTTTGTAGTTAGGATTTTGTTTTGTATTATGCATAATTGGATTCATGGGTTTGGGAATTGTAAGAAAATTTTAATTCCGCCTTTGTATGTTTTCCTCTCTAGTTCGATTCCCAACATGGAGTCAACTTGTTTGGTTTTCAGAGATTTCCTTTAAAAACTGTTTTTTTTTTAATTTTTTAATTTTATGGTTTTCCTCTTTTCCTTAAAAAATGACGCGGTGACTCCTTGTTTGTTATGTTTTTGTGAACCTTTTAAAAACCAGATTTTTATTCATTTAAATGTCTATAAGTCTTTTTAAAAGAAGGGTTTCCCTTGTTAGGATTATGCCATAGAGCCAATCATGGAGATGATTGTTTAGAGATTAGGAACAATCATTTGATTTCATTTATATATGTCACATTTATTATTGATTTAATAAAAGGGCTTATTCTGTTATATTTATATGCATCATTTATATTTATATACTATGTCCATGGAGTTAGAGTTGAGAATATGAAATTACAAAGGGTTGTAATTTTGAGATTGTAAATATACCTCTGTACTAAACTCCTAAAACATTCCTAGTTGAAGGTTCACTATAATGGATAGTAATGAACCATAGGACTAGCACTTGTTAGGTTGACTCTATAGGAGGATAGCTAGTCTCAAGCTATTTATGTGTAGACACTACAACCAACAAGTGGGTGCCTATTATAGAATAGGTACACTGAATGTGACCAAAGATATGAGATAAACTGAATGGAGTTTTAACCTGCCTGTCAATCAGTTTCTCATTGTTATAATGGTACAAGTAATCCTTAGACCTGAGACACCATGGTTACTTTATACATGTAGCTTTAGAAGTTTGATAACACTAAGTGCAGACCCTTATAGGGGTCTGTAAGGGTGTTCATTAGCCCTACTGCTATGTGTGTGAAGGCATATGAGTGATCAACAAGGAATCCATCACTCCTAGGAAAAAGAGAGTGAATGTCTCATATAGCATTCATTGAATATAACTCATTAAATCCATGGGCCCACGGTAGAATGAATATGGAAAGGAGTTTTCATAAGTTCATCATTGAGTTGATATTAATGAATGAGTATAAAGTAATTGAACTAGGGACTTGATAGACTTCCATATCCTATTGGTTCAATTGGAGACATTGTGTTGATGGAAGGATGTAATTGTAACCTATAACCTATAACAGAAGGGTTCTTTGTAAATGACTATTCACCTCATTAAGGACCACACCATGAGCTATATGCTAGGTGTTACGCATGGTTAGTTGAAGCCCTAATTGATATAAATAAGTTATAATCAATTAGGGAATTGAAAGGAGTTTCAATTAGACCCTCTAATGGAAAGAGTTCCATTGTGCACATCTCGTGCTATCCTTATGTAGACACCCAAATTTTGCTAGGCCGCCTCCGGACAAAATTGATTAACCCGTCAACAGTACAATTAGGTCGGACATGCTCCGTACCTAACTTATTCACCCTGTCCTACTAAGACAAAGCCTCTCTTCAATTCGACCTCCAATTTTTGAGGCCCAGATGCTGGGAGCGGACATGATACCCGAAAACCCCAAATCGAACCCCTAAATCACCACTAGGTGGTTCAATCTCCAATGATCTTTGATCCAACAACCAAAACAACCGTAGGATGTTCAAATTCAACATCCCTAGTGTTGGAAATCTAACTAGGGAGGAAAAACAAACAAAGGCGGAATAAAATTTTTCCTACGATTCCCAAACCCATGAATCTTAATTATGCTTAATACAAAAACCATAAACCTAACTACCAAGAGAGTTAGGATACTTACAGTTGAACAAATTCTTCTCCTTTATGCTCCAAGCTTTGTCTTCTCCTTTTTGCTCCAAGCTTTGTCTCCGGACAGCGGTGAATGAGCAGCCCAAGTATCCTGCCTCCAATGGTATCCACACTAAGCTTGAGCTTGAAGTCCTTTCCTTCTTCTTCCTTGTTGTTGCTAGAGGTGGAGAAGAGGGAGAAAGAGAGAGAGCCTCTTAGAAATTTCGGCCTAGCACTTGTTGGAGTGTTAATGTGATGATGTCATCACCTTATAGTGGGCATTATATAGCCCACTAACAGGGCTGGCCATGGGGGGATTCCTAACCCTAGTGTGTTTTGTGTAATTACTCTTAATTACACAATTAGCCCACTAGTTTGCATCAAATAAAAATTAACCCCTTAAAGAACTTTTCTTTAATCAATTATACCCTCTATCTCATAGACAATCAAGCTCTCTTAGCATGATCAGTGTGTGACCCATTGGGTTCACATCATCAAGTAGTAGGAATTGCACATGTTGTGCACAATGGAACACTTTCCATTAAGGGTCTAATTGGAACTCCTTCCAATTCCCTTATTGATTATAACTCGTTTATATCAATTAGGGCTTCTACTAACCATAAGTAACACCTAGCATATGGCTCATGGTGTGGTCCTTAATGAGGTGAATAGTCATTTACAAAGAACCTTTCTGTTATAGTTTATAGGTTACAATTCCATCCTTCCATCAACACAATGTCTCTAATTGAACTAATAGGACATGGAAGTCTGTCAAGTCCCTAGTTCAATTACTTTATACTCATTCATTAATATCAACTCATGATGAACTTATGGAAACTCCTTTCTATATTCATTCTACCATGGGCCCATGGATTTAATGAGTTATATTTAATGAATGCTATATGAGACATTCACTCCCTTTTTCCTGAGAGTGATGGATTCCTTGTTGATCACTCACATGCTTTCACACACATAGCAGTAGGTTGATAGTTTTTGATACCCTATGATCATATGAGCATGGTTCATACACGTACGTGCATCTTCCATGCACGTACGATCATGCAACCTGGTTTTTTGATACCCCATGATCGTATGAGCATGGATCATGCACGTACGTGCATCTTCCATGCACGTATGATCATGCCCTTTATTTTTGAAATTTTCAGCTTTTCCCCCTAAATCGTTTCTTTCCTTGTGAAGCCCCTATGTTGACAGTTGCTTGATGGCGGCTATGAAATCCTAATGAACTCTGAAATAAACCCTAACACCTCCCTATATATACCCCACTTTCAACCAAGAGAGGGGATCCAACTTTTGCACCCAACCTCTAACCCCAAAGATCTGAAAACTCATAGTTGTGATTGCGAGAGGTCCGAAAGGTAAGCTCGAGGAGAAATTGCTGTTGCCCGTACCTGAGGGTAATGATTTTCAATCCTTTATTCTATTTCCTTGTGATTTAGCATGATTATTAATTGTATGAAATGTGCATAACATCTTCTGCATCCCTTTCATTTAATGGTTGGCATTCAAATTCGCTTTAGCATCTATTCATCCCTCTCATATGATATTCAATATTCTAAATATTGTTCGGGTATAAAGGATAGGAAGAATCATGCAATCATATTTGTCCATCAATTCCGGCATTCAACTCGCATGATTTAGGCTCGTGTATACAAGTGTCATTTATTGCTTGTACATCCTCGTCAATATTTGCTTCCATTCCTTCATTATTTAGATTTAGGTCATTTTTATCACTTCTAAGTCACATTTAAGTCAATTTCCTATATATATCTGAGTCACAAATTCATTCGAGCAAAGCACAGTAAATATTAGGCTAATTTATTGAGCATGTACGTACGTACATATGATGTGCACGTACGTGCCTACCATATGCACGCACATGCATGACCCCTATTTTTGCAGTTTAATCCTTCTTTCTTTTTGCAGGCTGTTGTCACACCCCATTTTTGCACCACCTTACTAGGGCTCATCATTTCATGCATGTTTTTGTTTTGTTTTTGAGTCTAGTCACTTGCATTAGTTTTTTAGGGTCACAAGGACAATGGATGTGAATTTTGGTTCAATTCGGAGTTGATCTTGAGGGATAATAAGAGCTTTTGTGACTTGAGGGGCATAATCGTCTTTTAAGTCCCAAACTTTTCATTTGACCTTGAAATGATCTCCAAATTGTCAATTGGAGTTCATATGGATACATACGAGGTATTTCTAGTATCAATTTGATAAATCAATGGCTCGGGATTAAAATGGCTTGATGTAGTTCAAGTTGGTCAATTGACCCTCCTTTGGGTTAGCTCTAATTGACTCACAATTACCAACCAAATCTTTTCAAATTGACTTTCATTAGTCATCATTTTACCCCCAAAAGTGTTTTAGAAAGTTAAATTTTGATATGGAAAGCATTTGGTTTGATCCTATGTGCATACCTATGCTTAGCGAAAGTAGAGCATAGTGGTTAACCACCTTTGTCAAACCTAACCATGCCCCCATGGTTAGTGGTTTTCACCCCCCAAAATGTTCAAAAATGTATTCCTCATCGAAACACGGTCGTTTTGGCTTTTGTTTCATCAAAATCGGAGTTAATTTGCCCCCTGAAACACTCCTAGAAGGTAAGGGAGTCTAAAAAAGGCAAAAAGTTGATGTGGGCTTGGGTGATCACCCAAGCCTGGGCGACTAGCCGCCTGGGCCCAGGTGGCTAGCCGCCTAGCCTTGGGTGGTCACCTGAGGCCACTTTCCTATTTTCCCTATGATTCCTTACTAAAGCGGATTTCTTCCTATTTTGACGAACAAGGACTCTTTTGGACGAGTTTCCTTCTGGTTTTTGGTAACTTCTAAGTTACTTAAGCCCCAAGGGGGTCTCTAATAGCCCTTAGATTAATTTTTAAGGTTTTAATCCTAGCCATTGGTTAATCCTCATTGAAGTCTATAAATACCCCCTATGCTTTAGCACATGAGGGGGCTTTATGCATTAATATTTGAGTGTTTAAGAGAGAATAAGAGAGAGAGACTTGAAGGAGAGCTAGAGGACCTGCTGTAGCCTTGGAGAACATTGATTGAAGACATCCACAAGAGCAAGAAGGAGTCCATACAGCAGCAAGGAAGGCTTCCCTAAGGTATTCTTCTTCTCTATTCAAGCTTAAACTAGGGTATCATGTAGAATAGCTTTATTGCATGCAATGCTTATGATTTCTACCATGGGTTGAGGTTTCTATTAGTTAATACATGTGATAATGATGATGTTCATGATGAGTTTTGCATGCTTTAGAGTTAGTTCATAGGTTTTAATGCATAGCTATGATTTTTGTGCTTCTGTTGTCCTTGTGCTAGGATAGTGTTATTGCGTGTTAGAGTTAGGGTTTTTTTGTCATGTTCTATTATTTTAGTTAGATAATATGCATGATTTAGGTTCTGTTTATTTTTTATTTTAGCATGTTTAGAGTTGGTTTTGTGTGTTTTTAAGCATATTTGTGAGTTTAGGGTTTTTGTGTCCTTGTTTTAGGTTAGTTTCATACAGCATGGTAAAGTAGGTCTTTTTATTGGTTTTTCTTCATAGTTGCTATATATGTTTTACATATGGAGTAAATATGACATTTTTGCATGCATGTTAGTTGATTTCTAGGGTTTTTTTTTATGCATGATATGGTTCTAGGATTGTATTAGAGTTTATATCTGTTCGCTGTTGTTGCTGTTAGCATGATTAGTGAATGATTTTAGGCCATAATACTATTCTGTCCAGATCTATATATCATTGTGTTTGCATTGGTTTTGAGCACGTGTAAGGGTGCAAATAGGTGTGGTAATTGTCCTATGGCAAATAGGGCTGCTAATGCTTGAAATGGCTAATGCTTGGAGCAATTATGCTCAGGTAAGCGGGTATGAAGGTGCCCCAATTCACCTCTCTTCCTTAACTCTTTCTCTTCTCCCTCTTAGGGTTAATTTTTAATATGATCCTATGGTTCTAATCAAGGGTTTCCTTAACCCACAATAAAATTCTGTTTTTTTTATCAAGGTTTCCATTTTGTGGAATTTTCCTAAAATCAAACTTGGTTTATTCAACTCTCTTTCAAATAAGGAAACCTAGGGTTTTTACCATAGGTTTATATTAGGACTTAACCCTATTTCTAATCGAACTACGTGGACTTTGATCTATGTATTTTGTTGCATGGTACGTAGGCGCTCTTCGTGAGGCTCAAATCCGTTCTAGGATCCAAGTATCCTAGGTTTCTTTCTGTTTTCTTTTCTTTTTCTTTATTTTCTGTTTTTATTTGCTTGTTATGCATGGATGGATGAATGGAATATATGATATGCATGCAATTCTTGTGATGATATACTTGCTGATTTTTGTATGGAAAGATCTTAATTTAGCCCAAATGAACTGAGAGACCGAAAGGGTGACATTGGTGCCTATAGGCTTTGCCTAGAACCTTCCCATGTCATAACTTAGCCTCCGAATCCCTGATTTCTTTGATTTCCAAAAGACTTGTTTTTGCCTTTCCTTTTTAAAACATGGAGTCATTCAAATTGTTTTCTTAAAACAAATTATTTTTAGGGTTTTCCTTGTTTCCTTTAAAAAATAAGGTGGCAACTCCTTTTCTTTTTTTTAAAAACCAATTTTATTTTCTTTTCAATCTTGTGGGCCTAATTTCCGGGGTTTACAACTGTGTAAATACGATTCGACTCTGTTAGGTACTCTTGTTTTCTGTGTACATATTTATCTGTACTGTTTTATTTTGATTCCTTATTTCCTTCATCATTGTGTGCCAACATTTAAATTAAATCATTGAATTGCTTGAATATGGTTGAGCCTAATTAAGTCCTTTTTAATTAAAGCCAATAAGTACATGTGGGAGCCAGCCTCGGCCGGGCGTTATTAGGTGCCTAACACCTTCCCAATGACGTACCCTAGCTCCGAACCCAAACAATCTCTGGTTATGGTAAGTTAGACCTTTCCTAAGGGTCAATTGGTTCCCGAAGCCAAATCGGGTGGCGACTCCCTCTAGGCCCTAATCATCCGTGGTTAGTGGCGTACTCCCGAGCCCGGCGTGGTCTAGGACATGGCGCTCACAGTAGCTCTCAAGAAAGTCCATTCGAACTTCATGCAAAGATGGAAAAGAGCATCAAGCCCAAACCTTGAAAAATCAATTTTGTTTAAGCCATCCAAGGAGCACATCCATTGGCTGAGGAGCTCAGTAAAGGTCTCCATGAGTATTTTGAAGTGTATGAATAATGAAGAGAGGCTTATGCATGAATTTATAAAGTTTAAAGTTTGATTTTGGGTAGGAAGATCTCAAAAATCGTGAAAATAGGTGAAAATGGGCAAAATACAGCAAGGTGACCAAGTGGCCACCTTCACTGGTGGTTTGGCCTTTAGTCACCAGCCATTTGGCCTTCCTCACTGGTTGTTTGGCCTTTGTGGTGGCCATCTGGCCACCAATAGCCTATTTTGCCCCTTTTTGTGCTTTACTTTGAATAAATCCTACTCCTATTTGGCTTTGGACTTCTAACGCCACCCAAAATCAATTTAAAATGGATTTCTAGGAATACTAGAACTCTAAATTCATATCATAAGGGATTATAAGTGTTTGGATACAAGCTTTGAATTATCCTAGTATGTACATATATCCCGGATTGGGTTAACCTTGTTTATGAAATTACATAGCAAAAAAAAAAAAAAGAAAAAAAAAAGAAGGGGTGAAAGCATAGTGATTGTGTTCCTTTCTCTTCAATTCTTCTTTTTCCTTTTTGTTGGCTTCCTTTTCTTGCTTGGGCCCACCGAGGTTCTAGCAATCTAAGTAGGAGAAGCTATAGGTGAATTCTCATGTCCATGAGGAGGTAATGGTACGCCCATACCCATCATCATTCCCTAAAAATAAAAAATAAAAATAAATAAAAAATAAAAAATAAAAAAACAAAGATTTCCTATAAAGATTTTTTCCAAAAAGTATATAAACATATACCTTTCTAAAAGGCAAAACATTAGAAATAATGTTTTCCATTTTAAAGTGATTTTCCTTTGAAAAAGGAAAAGGAAGTTTTTGAAAAAAAAAAACATCGGAAATAATGTTTTCAGGAAATAATGTTTTGATTTAAAAGTAGTTTTCCTTTGAAAAAGGAAGAGGAAGTTTTTTTGAAAAAATAAAACATTAGAAATAATGTTTTTTTTAGAGTAATTATCTTTGAAAAAAAGAAGCTTTAAGTTAAAAATGATTTTTCTTTGGAAAAAAAAAGGTTTTTTGAAAAAAAAAAAACACATTGGAAATAATGTTTTTGATTTAAAAGCATTAGAAATAATGCTTGAATGATTGAGAGTTTTGAAAAAGGAAAAGAGCATTAGAAAAGATGCTTGAAGAGTTTGGAAAGTTTTTTTTTAAGAAAATCTTTTTAAAGGAAAAATATGTTTTTGAAAATCATTAAGAAATAATTATTCAAAGTCTCTTTAATCATTAAGGAATAATGATTTGAAATCTTTCTCTAATCATTAAGAAATAATGATTAAAATCTCTTTCCAAATCATTAAGAAATAATGATTTGAAATCTCTTTTTAATCATTAAGAAATAATTATTGGAAAACTTTTAAATCATTTAGAAATAATGATTGAAAACTCTTAAATCATTTGGAAATAATGATTAAGGAAAAAGAAGAAAATTTTCTCTAAAACATTTGAAATGATGTTTTAATCTTTTTGAAACATTTGAAATAATGTTTTAAACATCTGAAGTGATGATTTACTAAGTGACATTTGGAAATAATGTCTCTCTTTCTTGAATGAATTGCAAAGTTTTAAAAGAAATTTTGGGTTTTGTATGAATTAAGTAGTCACTTTATTCACGATCATGAAGTATTTACCAAAGATTGGTACATAGTTAAGTTAAGTTCTCCCTATTTTGCATTAAGTGCACTAACTTAGTTGGCATGCTAATAGGACATTGGGTAATCAAAGAAAAGATAATCAATGGGTTAGGTAGTCACTTTTCCCACCTTTGTGTGAGCGCACCATAGAATTTGGCACACATTAGAAACCTTTGTTTCCTTGTCTCACATTGGGCGCTTCCAACTTAGTTGGCGTGTGGTCAGGATGCCTTGTCTTATATGAGGTCAAAAGTTTTGGCATGTAAGCAAGATGATTGTGGATTTGGTGGATTCATCTCCCAAGCTATGTGAGGGCTCCATAGAATTGGCACATAGTATATCCATGTTTTTCCCTATCTCACATAGATTGCATCGGTTAATCCGGTATGTGGTTAGGATGCCTTAGTTTGTATGAGTACCAATAGAATTTTGGCATACAAATTAAGATGACCTCTTGGGTTAAGTAGTTGCTTTTCCCGTTTTGTGTGAGCGCACCATAGAATTTGGCACACATTAGAAACCTTGGTTTCCCTGTCTCACATCGAGCACTTCCAACTCAGTTGGCGTGTGGTTTGGATGCCTTGTCTTATATAAGGTCCAAAGTTTTAGCATGTAAGCAAGATGATTGTGGATTTTGTGGATTCGTCTCCCAAGCTACGTAAGGGCTCCATAGAATTGGCACATGGTATATCCATGTTTTTCCCTATCTCATATAGATTGCACCGATTAATCCAGCATGTGGTTAGGATGCCTTAGTTTGTATGAGTACCAATAGAATTTTGGCATACAAATTAGGATGACTTCTTGGGTTAAGTAGTTACTTTTCCCGTTTTGTGTGAGCACACCATAGAATTTGGGCACATTAGAAATTCCTCATCTCACATTGAGTGCACAACTTAATTGGCATGTGGTTAGGATAGTTTTATTTGGCACCAATAGAACTTTGGTGTACAAATAAAAAGTGTTTGATATATCAACGAAGTTGATATATAGTGAGTTTACCTATACTCCCCAGTGAGTTTCTCCTCATGAGTCTTGATGAAGTCAGACTCATTTGGTTCTCTAAGGGTCTGAAAATGAGTGTCTTTTTAGGTCATTGGCGTTCGCTTGTTAAGCAAACTTCGCCAATGAGGGGCTTCTATAGACACCCCATTTTCATCCCCTAAACATTCGACCTTTCCGCCTTGAGAGCATTATCACATGTAGAGAAATGCATCATTTGGACACCAAATCTTTTTAGTTAAGCTCTATACATACCAAAGAATCCATGGTATCTTCCGAGGTTCAATTTGGTTAAGTTTTGATAGCTAATAAGAACTTTTGCGACTTGGAGGGCATTTATGTCATTTCACTTAAATAATTCTTAATTAATATCCAATTCTTACCAAATTCATCCCAGGATGATCCTAATGGCCTTAGGATATCATGAATAGGCTTGGTTTAAAATTTGGTTAAGTTTGGAGATGATTTGCTTAAGGATAGTCCAAGTAGGCTCGGTTTGACTCCGTTCGTCGTTCTTTCTTATAATTGCTTCTTAATTTGATCCAATTGAGTTCAATTATTCCTCCATTAATGTCAATTGAGTCTTAATTAAGGTGTATTAATGCTTGGAATTATTTTTGGGGAAGTTTGATTGCAACTAGGATTCCATTAGGGTTCAAACCTTAATGTCATCCCGGTAAGCCTCAATTGATCTCTATGAGCCATATGGGCTTAACTCTTGATTAATTAACCAAGTGTGGCTCAATTAGGTCTGGTTTTATCAGATTTTGAATAGAGAATTGAGCCATGGTCATTTTAAGTCCAAAATCAATGTATTTGGACTTAAAATGGACCAAATACAAAGCATAGAAGGGATAAAAGTGCACAAAAGGAGTAAAAAAAAGCACATATCAGCTACTGTTGGCCATGTGGCCACCTAGAAGGGCCAAAAGGCCACCAATGAAGGGCCAAACGGCCACCCAAGGTGTCCAAATGGCCACCAAGGGTGCCCGTTGGCCTTTGACAGTGTTTTACTTTATCTTAACCTCTTTAAAGTCCTTTTTTCGCTATAATTCGAATTTCCTCTGGATTTTTGAAGTGTTTGAGATAGGAACCAGCTCTTGAGAGTGTTTTAGAGCCCTTGGATCATCCCTAGTTAGATCCAATCTTGACCATTTATTCCACCCACCTTTTACTAATAGGGGGTCTTCCTTTCATTCATCCGACACCAAGTCTTAGTAGAATTTTCCTAAGCAAATGAAGAGCTTGAGTTCTTGAGTGTGGGGTGAACATTCCTATTAGTATCCCTTCACTTGAGACTCATTCTAAAGAAGTGCTTGGTTTAATAATTAGTGGGGAACATTCCTATTAGTACCCTCTAGCTTCCAACCCATTCTAGAGCTTGAAGGCGCGGAAGCTCTGCCCGAATTGTGACTCCTTCCCTTGAGGCCATCATAAAGCTTGGAAAGCGTGGAAGCTCTACCCAATTTCTGACTCAAAAACCCCGAAGTTGCAAACAGAACTCTGCCTCAGGTCTGTTAGGTATAATCTCTAAACTCCATTGCCATGCTGTAATTGCTTATGTGATAATGCATGTCCCCATGAGTTTTATTATTCATAGGATTATATTAGGGTTTTGATCCTAAATTAAACAAGTTTTCAAACTAAAGTTGTTTGTTTCAAAGCAAGTTATTTTCAAAATAAAGTTCTTGATTATGGATTGGATTCTAATAGAGTCTTACGAGGAGTGAAACTCTTCCCCCCAGCATGATTTTTTCGAACTACGTGGACTTTGATCTTCGTCAGAAGTACATAGGCCGCTCACTTGAGCCCAAGTCTAACTTAGATTAGATTTTATCTTTTAATTTTCTTAATTTTTAGTTATTGCATGGTTGAAATTAATTAAGCCCAATCAATAAATGAGACTAATTCATCGAGCAAAATGGGTGCCTATGAGCCGTGGCTCAGAACCCTCCTATTTCGTAACCTAGCCTGCAAACCCTCATTTTTGGTTCAAGACTTGCGTATTTTCCATTAATGGAGTCAAATTTGTTTTTATAAAACAAATCTTTTAGTGGTTTCCTCGTACCCTAAAAATGAAGTGGTAACTCCTTTGTTTTTTTGAAAACCCCTTTAAAAAGTGGGAAGAGAAACTTGATTCCCCCCTGAGTTGATTTCCGGTGTCCACAATTTCGTTGCATGGTACGTAGGTGCTCATTTTGAGGTTCAAGTCCGCTCTAGGATCCAAGCATCCTAGTTTTTTGTTTTGTTTTGTTTTTCTTTATTTTTATTTGTTTATTGTGCATGGATGAATGGATGAAATATATGATATGCATGCTGTCTTGTGCTGATATATGCTGATTTGTGAGTAAAAAAAGACTTTAATTTAGCCCAAATTAACTAAGAGACCGACAGGGTGACATGAGTGCCTATAGGCTTTGCCTAGAACCTTCCCATGTCATAACTTAGCCTCCGAATCCCTAGTCTCTTTGGTTTCCAAAAGACTGTTTTTGCCTTTCCTTTTTAAACATGGAGTCATTTAATTGTTTTCTTTAAAACAAAATGGTTTTTAGGGTTTTCCTTGTTTCCTTTAAAAAAATAAGGTGGCGACTCATTTTTATTTTTTCAAAACTAATTCTCTCTTTTTCGTGGCTGCTTTCATGGGTTCACAAGCATCTCCGAGGAGCACTAGAAGAACTAGCCCTGCCATGGGCCTATGAACCACCTCTACCATCATCACCATCGTCATCATCATCATCGTCGTCCCCGTCCTTATCCCCCTCACCCTCTTGAGCCACTCTCCGTAAGTTTAGGTGGTATGGAAGTGATCAGCCAACATTTGCTTCAGTCCACCACCTTGGAGGGTAAGCTGAAAAGGGAAAAAGCAATTAGTGCATGCATGTTATATTTTTTAACTATCCTTGTAGGGTTTGTGGACCTTGGAAAAACGGCCCAAGAGGATTTAGCATTTTAAAAGACAACAAAGGAAAAGGATTCGCCACCTCATTTTTTAAGGAAAAGAGGAAAACCATAAAAAAAAAAGTTTTATTTCTAAAACCTCATGACTCCATTTTAAAAGGAAAGGCAAAGTCTTTAAAACCAGAAAATTGGATTCAGGGGCTAAGTTACGATGTGGGAAGGTTCTGGGTGAAACCTATTGGCACCCACATCGCCCGAGTTGGTCTCTTAATTTGATTGGGCTAAGTTAATGATTTAATCACATGCAAATCAATATCAACCAATCAAATATAGCATGCATATCAATCACAAATCCATCCTACTCCACTAACAATCATATGTGATGGACAAATGAATAAAAGAAAAAGAAAACCTAGGATACTTAGTACCCTAGGGCGGACTTGAACATCAAAATGAGCGCCTACGTACCATGCATGGAAATACATGGATCAAAGTCCAAGTAATTCAAAAAGAATAGGGTTAAACCCTAATAGTGACTTATGGTAAACCTTAGGTTTCCTTCCATAGAGATTTTCAAAGACAAATGATTCTCAATAAGATTTCAATGAAAGACATAAACTTTTGAAAAAAGGGGTGGGAAGAAACCCTAGAATTCACCATATCCCTCTATTAGAAAATAACCTTAGGAGGGAGAAGAGAAAAGAAAAGTTAAGAAAAGTGAATTAGGGCACTTCATACCCTGCTTACCTTGTGCAATTTTCTCCAAACAATTGTAAGCTTAAATAATAACAACTTTATTTGCAATAAGGCAATTATTGCACTTGTTTGCACCCTTACACATGCTCAAAACCATGCAAAAAGAACAAAATACTAATCTGGACAGAAATATATTAAGGCCTAAAATCATCCATTAATCAAGCAAATAACAAGAATAATGAATAAGTAAAAACCCTAACACAACCCTACATGCAGTGACCTAACTAACATGCATAAAAAAAATAAATAAATAAAAAAATAACCTATAAAAAACATACTAACAGTCATGAGAAACCCCAATAATATCAATAAACATGATAACAATGTCTATTCTAAGAAAAAAGATGATATTTTATGTAAAATATGAAAAAGGACCTTCCTACGGCGAGCTTTCTTAAGCAAAATTATCCTAAGATAATTTCACGTAAAAAAGTCGTTATAGGGAGGTGTAATCATCATATCCTACGTAAAATATATATCCTAGAACACGATAGAAGTGATTTCATGCTTAAAAACATCACAGAAAGCTCTCATGCAAAAACCTCCCTAATGAAAAGGATAACTATCATTAGAAAATGATAATATCTCCAAAAACCCTATAAAATCCACTATATGAATGCAAACCTAGCATGATTAAACTATATGTAGCATATATAGAATGACTATGATGAGCAATAACTCACAAAACTATCCTAAACATGCTGTATGAAACTTGCATGAAATTAGGGTTATTGAAACCCTAATATCACAACTATGCCTAAAAACCTATGAAATGACTCTAACACATGCTTAAACTATCATGTATATCATTCATATCATATATATTAACTAACAAAAAAAATCAATTCATGACAATTATCACAGCAAATAAGCTATATGTAACATGCATGAGTTCAAAAAATAAAAAAAAGGATAACGCTTTTAAGCCCTTAGTAAACTAAGGGTTATCAAGCATATAAAACCATGAATCATCTTAAAATCATACATATAACATTATAAAATCATTGAATTCAACAAACATGTGGAACCACTATATGCACTAGAACTGTCATAAAGAAAGAAGGCGAAGAAGAAAGAGAAAAGCCTGAATTCAGCAATTAAAAGGGGTGTTTACCTCTTGTAGAGCTTCTCTTACCTTTAAAATCCTTGTTCTCTTGCTTGCCTAGGGTTGAAGAGCCTCCCTTTGATGTTCTTTAACTCTCCAAACTCGTAGCTCCCTCTCTCTCTAAGTATAAAGTGCATTTGTGGCCCCCCTATGCACTGAATATCATGTTCTTTATATAGGGGACTGACCTAATGAACCAATGGCTAAGATTAATTCATTAAATAATGATCCTTGGATGGTTACCCGAGGCCTCCTTTCAGCTCGCTCCGGTTTTGACTTCTAATCCTTTTAGGAGTCCTATAGGGGTCAAATTAAGTCTAATTTTGACGAAATAAAAGCCAAAATGACCGTGGTTTAAAGAGGAACACATTTTTAGGCATTTTAGGACAAAAATCCTTAACCATGGGTGCATGGCTAGGTTTTACAAAGGTGGCTAACCATGGTGCACCACTATCGCAAAGCTAGGGTTTGCACACAAGGTTGAGCCAAATGCTTTCCAAATCAAAATTTAACCTTTTTTAACATGCTTAGGTTGTAAATAAAGCCCAATTGAAGTTAAATGGGAAAAATTGAGTGGGTCTTGCGAATCAATTTGAGCGAACCAAGAAAAGGTCTTTTAGCCAACTTGAACTATTATGAGCCGAATTGATCTTAAACCATTAATTCATCAAATTAAACCTATATATAGACTCTATATATCCGTATGAACTCAAAGGAACAACTCGGGGCTCATTTCAAAGTCAAATGGAAAATATACGATTTAAAAGACAATTATGCCCTCAAAGTCTCAAAAGTTCTTATTGACTATTGAAATGAACTCCAAATCACTCCAGAATTCATACACATGATATTTAATACCATAGAAACACAATGCAAAAGACTAGACTCGAAAAGAACACAAAAAGCTACATGAAATGATGAACCCTAGCTAAGGTGACAAAAATGGGGTGTGACAGGGTTTAATAACCATTTTGCATAAAAGACAACAGTAATATCTAACATGTGCCAGGAAGAATGGGGAGAGGATGTGCCTGTGGGTCTAGTATAATAGGCTCCTCATACATTTTGCCCTCGTGATCTTAAAGAGGGACTATCTAGGAAGGGAGCACAAGAAGAAAGCCCGTGTTTGATATGTCGGCAGCAAGAACCTGAAATAGAAAAGAAGCATATGAGAAATGAAACAAACAAGTAAATGAAATACGCAAAGGTTAGTATATACCTGATGTCCAATGAGATGGGGCATCAGGTGCTCCCGAGCAAAAGTGGCATAATCATGCGGAGGGCCAACGGGCGAGTCTCATAGGGGATACCACCTCGCCACTTGTCCAAGTCCAACTTGCCCATCTGGTAGGCACCAAAGAGAACACTGGAAAATCATAAAGAACTTGAGCACATAGCTCTGGATCTACGGTCAGCTGGGGTACAACTCTCTGTGTAAAGTGAAAAGCCTGGGCGCGAAGGTAAGATACGAAGCAGCCATCACACAAGTGTCCTCCTCCCATTTAGGAGGCCTACCTTAGTTTGCCCAAGCCAAAGACGGGCATTCATCTGGAATAGTTACATATAAAAACAATTACATACAACAAAAACAGTTATATGTAATTATTTTGCATTCACCATTTCTTCCGCACAAGTCTATAAATAGTTACATCTAAAACAATTATATACAACAAAACAATTACATGTGACTGTTTTGCATTTATCATTTCTTCCGCACAGATCTGCAAACGGTTACATAAACAATGTAATAAAAACTAAGTGAATGCAACTAAATTTTTTACACAAACAGTGTAATGAAAGCTATAATCTATAGATCACACCAATATCATAAATGAATGAAAGCAGTTACAAGCAAATTTTTCAATCTAAGTCAAATAAAACACTACAAAACTAAAAATTGAGCCAAAAAAAAAAGAGGAAAAACTATGTTAAAAGTAATTATAACTAAATGAATATAACTAAATTTTTTACATAAAAAATGCAATAAAAGCTATAATTTATACATCACATCAATGTTATAAAAAGTTGAAAACAGTTATATGTAACTGTTTCAATGTTTTTATTTCAAAAAAAAATAAAAAATAAAAAATATTTTTTTAGTCATTCTCTGGGAAGATTTAATTGGAAGATATTGTAATAGGTGTTGTTGATTTATCTTCATCTACATGAAAACAAAAAAAAAAAAAAAAAAAAAAAAAACACAAAAAAAAAAAAAAAAAAAAAAAAAAAAAAAAAAAAAAAAAGAAAACACAAAAACAAAAAAAAAAAAAAGAAAAAAATGCAAAGAAGGGCTCTAAAGAATATGAGCATAGTCATTCTCCAAAAGCATAACAATTAGCAAAGTCCACTAATGTGATTAGTGCAGATATCTTAAAAAATAGAGCATGTCTCAATATCAAGGAAGAAAACTCCTTAGGATCAAGAACTAATAAAAAAAATTGTAAAAGCTAACTCGATTTTCTGATAAAATTTAATTCCAAAGGTTTCCTAGGGTATCACACCATGGGCATTAGATCTGCTATTTATTTTGCCCCCCTCTCTCTCTCTCTCTTTCTCTCTCCTATTATAGGCATCAGATCTAGAAAGAAAAATCAAGCACAATGCTCTTTCCATCTCCTGCCATGGGCATTAGATTTGGAAGGAAAAAAGTAGGTACAGTGGGTTTGCTTCCATTTTAGCTGAGCACAAGGACTTCCTTGTTATCAATGGATCTATACGTTGTCCTATAGTGATCAATTCTATTAATGAAAGGCAAAGCTTGTGATAGAGAGAGAGAAAGAGAGAGGACCTAGATCTATAGGTGTGTTGGTAAGAGAAAGAAAAGAGTTAGATCTATAGGTGTGTTGATTGTAGAGAGGATAAGGTAGAGCCGTATAAGGGCTTTTCTATTACAAGGGCAAAATTGCCATTTTAAATTTTTTTTAACTCACTCAAGCATGAAATGGTACAATTTTGATTCTATTTTGGACTTAAGACTTTATAAGATTTGTGTGTGGACTTAAGGCTTTAGGAGTCTAAAAAAGGGTACTACACCCTAATTTCCCCTATTTTATTTTAGTTGTGTGTATGTAAAATATGATGCATGGGATGATATCACAATGTATAGATGACAAGAAATTTAATGAAATGGATTTTTATAGAAGTCTTAACTCT
Organism: Liquidambar formosana; assembly: GCA_039720395.1. NCBI lineage: Eukaryota > Viridiplantae > Streptophyta > Magnoliopsida > Saxifragales > Altingiaceae > Liquidambar > Liquidambar formosana. The sequence continues at coordinate 22,741,081 of CM077832.1, forward strand.
TAGTCATTACTATGGTATGTTTCATCTACAGATGGGTCATACCCAAAATTTTAAAATTCAGAGGATTTTGACACATGTCATCAACTTTTTATCAAATGATATATTAAAGAAAACCCGTTTTATTATAAATGATCACAACTTAATTAATTTGGATTGTGACATGAACTTAGGACTTAAGGAGAATAAATCTTAACCAAACCTTCACTCTACCAAGCCTACTCCATCTGTTTCGCTTAATTGAAGAGTGGAGTTTTGTGTTAAAAATTGGTAAGTACGTGGAATGGGGAATCTTCATTGTTGAGAAAATTAATGAAAACATAAGAATAAAAATGTTGAAACTGAGTGGTATAATTGTCTTATATAACTTATGATGATACCATTATTAATAAATTACATTTTCTTACAAAAAAGTAAAAACAAATCAAGCAAACAGGTGGTGTTCAAGAATATGATGAACCAAACAATGACGAGTTAAAAAAGGTCAGTCTAAACTGAGTTTCAAACATAAACTAGGAATGAGCACGTGCATTGCATGTGTCAACTCCTAAATATATTGTTTTGTTTTCTTTTTTGTTTTCCTTTTTTTTTTTTTTACAAATCATTTGATTATATCATAAAAAGATTCATTGCTCAGAAAAAAGTGTTGTTAAACATAAAAATTTTTCATAAAACTATAATTAAAAAAATCCTATAATATATCGCACCTACAAAGTAGCACATACACAACTTCTCATGTCTTATTCCTCTAATTACTCCATCACGATATCTCCATTGATGTATCTTTCACTTCCAATATGGGCTTTGTTTTGTTCGCTCTCATGATGTATATTGACTCTAGAAAAATGTTGCTTGTTATAGATATACTTGAACAAATATTTCGCAACTTTTGAGTAAGAGCATATGTTATCATTTATGTGAACATTGAAAATAGATCGAAGATATGGATTATGTGATATGACATGTTGATTGCACAAAACAGGTCTCCGAACCATTGCTTGTCACGACCCAAATTAAATAAGCCGTGATCAATATTGATAAATCCAGTATAGTTAAGAAAATCATTTAGGAAGCACGTGAATGGTACGTGTTAGAAAACCGGTAATTTCCATAAAAATTTTGGCATGATCCATTCGTAAATGGAACATACCGTAACAAAATCCTGTATAAAATAGTTATAAAGTTCCTGTCATCCATCATTGGTATCATCACATGCTAAATAAACCGTATAAAGAGACCTACAAAATTAAAATATTACAAACCATAAGTTATTACATGTCTAGTGCCCATTGGCCGAATATAAAGTGTTTAGTTAATATATAACCATAATATTAAAATTCGATCCCAACAAAGCGTAACACCTCAAGGCGAGGTCTCCCCAGCTATGAAATCATCTGAAAAGGGTTTATAAAACATAGGAGTGAGTATAAAACTAAGTAGATATAATTTTCATATAGAAATAACCAAAGCATGATAATATAACCAATTAAAACCATGCTTAAAATAATTAAAACCCATGCAATGTCATGAATAATATGCGACTCATTTCCATTTAACATAACCCATCATTACCAACCACTCCCGCAGGAGTCTTCGCGCGGTAAACGGAGAATTTAAACCCACCTCCAAGAGGACAACACAAGGGTTCCCCTAGAACTGAAAAGTAGCCTCTGATTCGGGAACACAAGGGTCCCTACCTGGAACCGGAAAGTACCCAGGACCAAAGGAATGAAAAACACCGCTAAGTCCCTTGACCGCTAGTAGTCCAAATCCAATGACCCTTTAATATACTTTTACCAATTAATTAATTAAGTCCATTTCATGCATTTTATGCCAACGAATGCCATGAAAAGCATAAAAACTCATACACGTGTCAGTTATTCCAAAAATCAACAATATATAATTATTTCATAATTATATAACATGTGGGAGCTATGTAAAACATGTAAAATATAGATCAACAAGAATTTACATAGCATGTACCTTCAAAATAAACCAAAATATGACAAGTATATCAACCCATATACTTGTAAGGAATTGAACTAGAAGGAAATAGAATGCGGAATAACTTGAATAACAAAAATTTCCTATCAATTCCATGCAACCCATGAATCTGATTGTGGTTCTTACAAAACAATAAAACCCTAATTACAAAGAGAGGGTTTAGAACTTACAGTTGATTATGTCTTCTCCTTTTTGCTCCAAGCTTTGATTCCGGACAGCGGTGAATGAGCAGCCCAAGTGTGCTGCCTCCAACGGTATCCACACCTAGCTAGAGTTTCAAGTCTTTTCCTTCTTCTTCCTTGTTATTGCTAGAGGTGGAGAAGAAAGAGAGAGAGAAGAAAGCCTCCAACACTTTGGACGGCTAGGGTTGGGAATGTGCAAGCAAGCCTATGCCATGTCACACATAAGTATGACTTATATATGCCACACTAAAGGGGTCGGCCCTAGGGGAGAACCCTTTTAGGGTTTTTTGTAATTTCCCTAAATTGCACAATAACCCCTATTGTTTACATCAAATACAAACAAGGCCTCAAAGAACTATTCTTTATGCACTCATACCCTTTCTCTCATAGACTTAAAAGCTCATCTTGCATGATCAGTGTGTGACCCATTGGGTTCACATCATCAAGTAGTAGGAATAGCACAAGGTGTGCACAATGGAACTCTTTCCATTCAGGGTCTAATTGGAACTCCTTCCAATTCCCTAATTGATTATAACTCACTTATATCAATTAGGGCTTCTACTAACCATGAATAACACCTAGCATATGGTTCATGGTGTTGTCCTTAATGAGGTGAATAAGTATCTAACAAAGAACCCTTCTGTTATAGTTTATAGGTTACAATTGCATCATTCCTTCAACACAATGTCTCCAATTAAACTAATAGGACATGGAAGTCTGTCAGGTCCCTAGTTTAATTACTTTATACTCAATCATGAATATCAACTCATTGATGAACTCATGAAACTCTTTTCATATTCATCCTGTTGGGAATCAAACTAGAGAGGAAAAATACAAAGGCGGAATTTAAAATTTTTCCTACGATTCCCAAACCCATGAATCTTAATTATGCTTAATACAAAACAAAAACCCTAACTAGAAGAGGGTAGAATTACTTATAGTTGATTCAAGTCTTCTCCTTTATGCTCCAAGCTTTTTCTTCTCCTTTTTGCTCCAAGCTTTGTCTCCGGACAGCGGTGAATGAGCAGCCCAAGTGTGCTGCCTCCAACAGTATCCACACCTAGCTAGAGCTTGATGTCCTTTCCTTCTTTCCCTTGTTGATGCTAGAGTAGGAGAAGAGAGGAGAGAGAGAGAGAGAGAGAGGTGAAATTTTCGGCCAGCACTTTTGGGGAGAATGATTGTCATCACATCATAAAAGGCTTTAAATAGCCTCCAACTAGGGCCGGCCAAGGGGGGTCTTCTAACCCTAATGGGTTTTGTGTAATTACTCCTAATTACACAATAACCCCTCTAATTTATATCCCATATAAATTTGCCCCTTAAGAACAATTCTTTATTCACTTATACCCTTTCTCTCATAGACAATCAAGCTCTCTTAGCATGATCAGTGTGTGACCCATTGGGTTCACATCATCAAGTAGTAGGAACAGCACAAGTTGTGCACAATGGAACACTTTCCATTAAGGGTCTAATTGAAGCTCCTTTCAATTCCCTAATTGATTATAACTCATTTATATCAATTAGGGCTTCTACTAACCATGAGTAACACCTAGCATATGGCTCATGGTGTGGTCCTTAATGAGGTGAATAGTCATTTACAAAGAACCCTTCTGTTATAGTTTACAGGTTACAATTCCATCCTTCCATCAACACAATGTCTCCAATTGAACTAATAGGACATGGAAGTCTGTTAAGTCCCTAGTTCAATTACTTTATACTCATTCATTAATATCAACTCAATGATGAACTTATGGAAACTCCTTTCCATATTCATTCTACCATGGGCCCATGGATTTAATGAGTTATATTCAATGAATGCTAGTATGAGACATTCACTTCTCTTTTTCCTGAGAGTGATGGATTCCTTGTTGATCACTCACATGCCTTCACACACATAGCAGTAGGGCCAATGAACACCCTTACAGACCCCTGAATAGGATCTGCACTTAGTGTTATCAAACTTCTAAAGCTACATATATAAGACAACCATGGTGTCTCAGGTCTAAGAATTACTTGTACCACTATAACAATGAGAAACTGATTGACAGGCAGGTTAAAACTCCATTCAGTTTATCTCATATCTTTGGTCACATTCAGTGTACCTATTCTTATAATAGGCACCCACTTGTTGGTTGTAGTGTTTCCACACAAATAGCTTGAGACTAGCTATCCTCCTATAGAGTCAACCTAACAAGTGCTAGTCCTATGGTTCATTACTGTCCATCATAGTGAACCTTCAACTAGGAATGATTTAGGAGTTTAGTACAGAGATATATTTACAGTCTCAAAATTACAACCCTTTGTAATTTCATATTCTCAACTCTAACTCCATGGACATATTATGTAAATATAAATGATGCATATAAACATAATAGAATAAGCCCTTTTATTAAATCAATAATAAATGTGACATATATAAATGAAATCAATTGATTGTTCCTAATCCCTAAACAATCATCTCCATGATTGGCTCTAGGGCATAATCCTAACACATCCTACCATAGCCATGGCTTTAATGAGTTGTATTATGAATGCTATATGAGACATTCTCTCTCTTTTTCCTAAGAGTGATGGATCCCTTGTTGATCACTCACATGCCTTCATACACATAGCAGTAGGGCCAATGAACACCTTTGCAGACCCCTGAATAGGATCTGCACTTAGTGTTATCAAACTTCTAAAGCTACATGCATAAGGCAACTATGGTGTCTCAGGTCTAAGGATTACTTGTACCACTATAACAATGAGAAACTGATTGACAGGCAGGATTAAAACTCCATTCAGTTTATCTCATATCTTTGGTCACATTCAGTGTACCTATTCTCGCAATAGGCACCCACTTGTTGGTTGTAGTGTCTCCACACAAATAGCTTGAGACTAGCTATCCTCCTATAGAGTCAATCTAACAAGTGCTAGTCCTATGGTTCATTACTGTCCATCATAGTGAACCTTCAACTAGGAATGCTTTAGGAGTTTAGTACAGAGATATATCTATAGTCTCAAAATTACAACTCTTTGTAATTCCATATTCTCAACTCTAACTCCATGGACATATTATGTAAATATAAATGATGCATATAAACATAATAGAATAAGCCCTTTTATTAAATCAATAATAAATGTGACATACATAAATGAAATCAAATGATTGTTCCTAATCCCTAAACAATCATCTCTATGATTGGCTTTAGGGCATAATCCTAACAATCTCCCATTTGCACTGAAGCCAATCGACCATGTATCGCATACTTATCTTCTTAAGATGTTGGTCTTAGACATAACCAATTATGTTTTAAAGCTTTAGTCAGTAGGTCTACAAAAACATATGTAGATAATATCTTCTATAATGTATCTATTACCTCTTCCAATGATTCCTCTAATCACTTGGAATTGCGGCTCTATGTGTTTGGACTTTTGATGAGACCGTGATTCCTATACTTGAGATATAGACCCATTGTTGTCACAAAACAAGGTGTGGGCAACTCAATGGAAGGAACAACTCCAAGTTCTAAATGAACTTATAGATCCAAACAGTCTCCTAGACAATGCGACAATTAATTCACCCTTAATAATGGAATCCACTGTATCTTTCATATAGTTCTTCCATTAAGTATTTCACCAACTAAAGTGAATATAAAATATACCCCATATGGATTATATCCAAATCCATATACCCATCTACTATGAGTTTACAATTTCCATATACAATCCAATATTCCAAATTTGAATTGACTGATAACTATTTGTAACAATTACAACATAATAGATATCAGGTTCAATACATAGTGTAGAATAAGGCTTCTTAACACTTTAAGAACCTTACTTGTGTTATCCTAGGGCACATGCCCTTGAATAATGAATTCTTATCTGAAGTAAATCAGACCTCCCTTAGAATTCTCCATGTTGAACTCCTTCAACATTTCAACTATGTTTGATGATTTGGAGATACTTAGCAATCTATATGATCTATCTCTATAGATCTTGTTGGATGCTTCTGCCAAATCTTTCATGAATTAGTTTTTCTCCAAAAACCAAAACGATTAGGATGTTATTCATATATCATTCATAGTGATTAGGATGTCATCTATACTTAGGATAAAGAAAAACGATCGCACTCCCACTATCCTTTTATACACTCATGGTCCATCTATACAATGAGAGAAATCAAACAATTTGATTACTTCAACTTTATAGATGTTCTAATTATGAGAACCTTGTAGTCTATTAATAGACTTCTATAACTTACACACTTTTATGGTTTTTCACCATTTGATATAACATCTTTATATCCTTTTTGACATATCTCATATTCAAAATGTGTGTTTATAGATAACAAGATCCAAATGGATTTCAGCATAACTATTATCAAACAAGTTTCTTTATAGACAACTTTTTGCCTATGTTGAAAACATTTTTAAATAGCCAAGCCTTTTAGGTCTCTACCTGTCCATATTGGATTTAATGACTCTTAGTCATTTCTCAAGTTGATGTCAAACATCGCCTAATCATAATCAATAGGATTATCTTGGTGATCTTTATCACCAAAGAACAATTCTTTCACATTCTAATGGAGATACAATATCTCTCTTATGTTAAAGAAATATCCAATTTGATCTATGAAAAGAATGTAGTGTAATTAAAGGTTTTGCCTCAATAGGGGCAAGGGTTGGATCTTTGTTGGTTTGTGGCTTTACAAACAATTCTGTAAATTCTATCTACTTTTGCATCTTTCTTGAATGAACTCTTCCTCAAGAAAATCCAACAATCATCCTAATGGACAACTTTTGTTCATTAGAGTAATAGAAATACTATCCCAACCACTTTTAGGATATACCACAATTCAACACTTACTTGACCTTATTTCCAGATTGTCTACATTATGTTTCCAGACAAACGTAGCATAAGCCCAAGCCTTAACTTCTTTAAGTTGGGTTTCTTCCCATATCATATCTGATATAATTGGGACAAAACTGGAGTGAACCCTAAATTATCAATATGTAGCAATTTTAAGGTATATCCTAGATGGATACATTAGTAAAACTCATCATGGATCAAACCATATCTTAATAGGGTTCAATTTGTTCTCTTAGATTCACCATTAAGCTATGGTATTCTAAGATGAGTCTACTATAATTGAATGCATGCTCTACATGACTCTATACATCACAATGTATAGTCAAATTATAAATGTAACTCATTCACTTCACCAAGTAAAAGATGGGTTTGGTCATCTCATAACCAAGTCATAATCGTTACATTTAAATGAGAGTCTCTACATCTCTTGTATTCTCGGAATACGTTGCATTCGCTCTAATTAGTCATTTAAATTCGGAAATCAAATTTCTAGAATGTCTTAAATGACTTAGTTAAGAAATAAGTTCCCAAAATTAATCTAGTAACTCTTGCTCTATTAAAATTTTTAAAGGTAACTTATTATCTACTTAACTTTCTGCTTCGATTTAGATTATACCAGAATCCAAAAACCAAGAAGCAGAACTAACCAACAATTTAGTTTAGAGCATGAACCAAAACTTCAAAAGTTTGGTTCTTCTAGGAAGACTGATACTTTATGTCATACCCCATTTTTGTCACCTTAGCTAGGACATATCATTTCATGTAGGATTTTGAGTCTTTTTGAGTCTAGTCTTTTGCATTGAGTTTCTATGGCATTGAATATCATGTGTATGAATTTTGAAGTGATTTGGAGTTCATTTCGATAGTCAATAAGAACTTTTGTGACTTTAATGGCATAATCGTCTTTTAAGCCGTATATTTTCCATTTGACCTTGAAATGAATCCCGAGTCATTCCATCAAGTTCATATGAGTATATAGAGTCCATATATAGGTTCAATTTCATGAATTAATGGTTTAAGATCAATTCGGCTCGTAATGGTTCGGGTTGGCTAAAAGACCCTTTCTTGGTTTGCTCAAATTGACTCACAAGACCCAACCAATTTTCTCTCATTTAACTTCAATTGGGCTTTATTTATGTCCTAAACATGTTTAGAATGATCAATTTTCGATTGGGAAAGCATTCGGTTCGACCTCGTGTACAAACCCAGCTTAGCGACGGTGAAGCACCATGGTTAACCACCTTTGTAAAACATAACCATGCACCCATGGTTGAGGATTTTTGTCCTAAAATTTCTAAAAATGTGTTCCCCTTCGAAACACGGTCGTTTTGGCTTTTATTTCGTCAAAATCAGACTTAATTTGAAGATTTTAGGACTTTTATAGCAAGTGGGGAGTCAAAACCGGAGTGAAAATAGGAGGGCCTCGGGTAACCGTCCGGGGCTGGATGGTTAGCCATCTGGGCCCAGACAGCTAACCGTCCAGGCCTAGATGGTCACCCGAGAGACTCCTTTCTCAACTCAAATTCTGACTCTATCTTCCCTCTTTTGACGGTTTCCTCCGCCAAAACAACTTGTCTGAGCCTAGGAGTGTGTAGGTTTGAGTTGTTTGAGCACCAAGAGAGTCTTTAATAGCCCTAGGATCATTATTTAATAAATTAATCCTAGCCATTGGTTTAGGGGGTCAGTTCTCTATATAAATGACATGATATTCAGTACATAGGGGGAGGTTAATTGCACTTTACACTTAGAGAGAGAGGGAGCTACGAGTTTGGAGAGCTAGAAGGACATCAAGAGGAGGCTCTTCAACCCCAAGCAAGCAAGGAAACAACAGGTTTGAAGACAAGGAAGAGTCTAGAAGAGGTAAGCATGTCTTTTTAATGTTGAACATGAATTTCCTGCTTCTCCTTCTTCCCTTTCTTCTTCTTCTTCTAGGATAGTTATAGTGCATGAGATTGTTCTTCTTATGGATGGAATTCAATGTTTATGTGATGTTATATGAATGATTTTAGGATAGTTTATGGCTTTATATGCTTGATAATCCCTGGTTTACCAAGGATTTGATAGCCTTATTCGTTCTATCCTCTTAAATCATGCATAGTTCACATGTCTAGGTTGCTGTGATTATTATCATGCGTTGATGTTCCTGTTAGTTAATATGTGCTATATGAATGATATTCATGATAATTTGAGCATGTCTTAGAGTCGTTTCATAGGTTTTAATGCCTAGTTGTGAGATTAGGGTTTCGATAACCCTGAAATCGCGTAGGTCTTATACAGCATGCTTAGCTTAGCTTTTTGAGTTGTTGCTCATCATAGTCATTCTATATATGCTGTATATAGTTGAATCATGCTAGGATTGCATTCATATAGTATGTTTTATAGGTTTTTTTGGAGATATTATCCTTTTCTAAGGATAATTATCCTTTTCGTTGAGTGAGGTTTTGCATGAGAGTCTTTTATGATGTGTTTAAGCATGAAATCTCTTCTGTTGTGTTCTAGGGTATATATTTTACGTAGGATATGCTGATTGCACCTCCCCATAATGACTTTTTTACGTGAAATCATCTTAGGATAGTTTCGCTTAAGAAAGCTCGTCGTAGGGAGGCCTATTTTCATATTTTACATGAAATATCATCTCTTTGGTTAGAATATGCTTTGTTATCATGTTTATTGATGTTATTGGAGTCTCCTATGCTTGTTAGTGTGTCTTTGGTAGGTTTTTATGCATGTTAGTCGAGTCATTGCACGTACGATTGAGTTAGAGTCCTTAGTTATTCATTATTCTTATTGTTTGCGTGATTAATGGATGATTTTAGGCCTTGTCAAGGTTCTGTCCAGGTTTGCATATTGCTTTCTTTGCATGATTTTGTGCACTTGTAAGGGTGCAAACAAGTACAGTGCTTGTCCTATTGCAAATAGGGTTGCTATAGTCTGAAATGGCTAATGATTGGAGCTTTTGTGCTCAGGTAAGTAGGGTTTGAAGGTGCCCTAATTCACCTTTCTTTTTCTTTCTTTTCTCTTCTCCCTCCTAGGGTACTTCTTAATACAAGTCTATGGTTTTAATCAAAGGTTTCCTTCACTAATAAATTCTGTTTTTTATCAAGGTTTCCATTTTGTGGAAGTTTTCCTAAATTCAAACTTGTTTATTCAATTCTCTTTCAAATAAGGAAACCTAGGGTTTTTACCATAGGTTTGTATTAGGTTGTAACCCTATTCTTTTCGAACTACGTGGACTTTGATCCATGTATTTCGCTGCATGGTACGTAGGCGCTCTTCGTGAGGCTCAAGTCCGTTCTAGGATCCAAGTATCCTAGGCTTTTTCTTTTCTTTTTGTTTTGTTTTATTTGAGTGATTGTGCATGGAATGATTAGATGGAATATATGATATGCATGCTGCCTTGTGATGATATATGATGACATTTGAGTGGAAAAGATCTTAAGTTAGCCCAATTAAATTAAGAGACCAACTCGGGCGATGTGGGTGCCTATGGGCTTTTGCCCAGAACCTTCCCATGTCGTAACTTAGCCCCCGAATCCAATTTTCTAGTTTCACAGACTTTGCTTTTCCTTTAATGGAGTCATGTGGTTTTGAAAATAAAACATTTTTGTGGTTTTCCTCTTTTCCCTAAAAAATGAGGTGGCGACTCTTTTTTTTTGTTTGTTGTCTTTCACACCTATCATTTTGCCAAACCCTTGTGGGTTGCGTTTTTTCAAGGGGTTCACAGTTTGGCGACTCCACTGGGGATATTGAGGGCTAGACTCATTTGATTTGATTGGGCTGAATTAATTTCTTATTGTTTAATAAAATCAATCACTTGCATCCGCTTGATTGTGTGCTTTCATTCATTGCATTGTGTGCGAAATTATTGCATGCTGAATTCGATTGTCCCTCGATGTATCCTTGCCAACTGATAGCCTAGTTCAACCTTGGCTTTCATGATTCCATGTGTTGGGCGAAGCTATCAAACCTTTTTTGCCTAGTACCCTTGGGCTTGCCCTTGGGTATATTGAATGGACCAATCACGTACTGCTGGACCCACGCGGCATTCCTGATGTCACATGTGGTTAGGTATAAGGATTGGTACAAGCAAAGTTGAGGACCCTAGCCTACCTTCTTAAAAGAAAGAAATACATGGGCCTTCTAGGACATCTTTGAATCATCCTTATGCACACACTTTGTTGTAATGATATGCTGCCAAATTTTTGTGAGATGTGATGAGTGCTTGTGTTTGCTTTAACCATGGGTAATGATTAAGAATTAATATTATGTGGCCTCACCTGCATACCTTTAACAAGTACCTCCACCCTTCACCTAAGGGGCCCCCTAGAGGAAGGAGGGGAGTGACTAATTAAAGGTGTATGAGTTGAGACTATTTAAATCATGGGCTTTAAAGTAAAATAATAGGGGCTTGTCTGGAATGAAAAGTTTGATCAAAGGTTAGGAAGTAGGGGTTCATTTATCTTTATGTCCTTAGTATGTCACCTCACCCTTCGTCTTATGGGATACTTTTAAGGATGAGGTGTCCAACTAAGGAGATATCATGTTTGGACCTGGCCTATAGTTTGCTTGCACATATTGCATTGTCATGTTTGGGGAAATAAAATTGTTGATTATTTTAAAAATGGTTAATGGCTAGAACCTAAAGATAAGTGACTCACCTTCATGCCTTTAGTATGTCGCCTTACACTTCAAGGTACCCTTGGGGATGAGATGTCTAACTAAGGGCATGCTTCATAAGATTACACTTATCAAATTTAGTGCAGTCTGTGAACCCCAGAAATTGGACCCACGAGGGATTGACGAAAAGGTTGTGTGGGTTTTGAAAACACAAAGGAGTTGCTACCTCATTTTTTAAAGGAAACAAGGAAAACCCTAAAAACAGTTTGTTTTAGGAAAACAATTTGAATGGCTCCATGTTTAAAAAGGAAAAGGCAAAAACCAATCTTTTGGAAACCAAAGAAATCGGGGATTCAGAGGCTAAGTTATGACATGGGAAGGTTCTAGGCAAAGCCTATAGGCACCCATGTCACCCTTTCGGTCTCTCAGTTCATTTGGGCTAAATCAAGATCTTTCCATACAAAAAATCAGCAAGTATATCATCACAAATAGCATGCATATCATATATTTCATTCATCCATCCATGCATAACAAACAAATAAAACAGAAAATAAAAAGAAGAAAAGAAAACAAAAAGAAGCCTAGGATGCTTGGATCCTAGAACGGACTTGAGCCTCACGAAGAGCGCCTACGTACCATGCAACGAAATACATGGATCAAAGTCCACGTAGTTCGATTAGAACTAGGGTTAAGTCCTAATATAAACCTATGGTAAAAACCCTAGGTTTCCTTATTTGATCAAAAGAGTTGAATTTGATAGAAAGTTTGATTTTAGAAAGAACTCCACAAAATGAAAACCTTTGATTAAAAACAGAATTTATTGGGTTAAGGAAACCTCTAATTAAACCATAGGATCATATTAAAAATTAACCCTAGATAGGGAGAAGGGAAAGAGTTAAGGGAGAGAGGTGAATTGGGGCACCTTCATACACACTTACCTGAGCGCAATTGTTCCAAACATTAGCCATTTCATGCATTGGCAGCCCTATTTGCCATAAGACAATTACCACACCTATTTGCACCCTTACACGTGCTCAAAACCATGCAAAAACAATGATATGCAAATCTGGACAGAATAGTATTATGGCCTAAAATCATCTACTAAGAATGCTAACAGCAAAAACAACAAACTTTCATAAGCCCTAACACAATCCTAGAACCATATTATGCATATAAACCCTAAAACATACTAACATGCATGCAAAAATATCATATTTACTCCATATGAAAAACATATATAGCAAACATGAAGAAAAACCAATGAAAAGACCTATTTTAACATGCTGTATGAAAACAAACACAAAACAAAGACTCTAAAACCCTAAACTCACAAATATGCTTGAAAACGTACAAAACAAACTTCACACATACTAAAATAAACCTAAACAGAACCTAAATCATGCATATTAATTAACTAAAGCAATAAAACATGACAAAAAACCTAACTCTAACATGCAATATCACTATCCTAGAACAAGGACAACAGAAACACAAGAATCATAACTATGCATTGGAACCCATGAACTAACTCTAAGGCATGCAAAACTCATCATGGACATCATTAATATCATATGTATTAACTACTAGAAACTTCTATTCATGGTAAAAATTATAAGCATGGCATGCAATAGAGCTATCCTACATGATACCTTAGTTTAAGCTTGAATAGAGAAGGAGAATACCTTAGGAAGAGCCTTCTTTGCTGCTGTATGAACTCCCTCTTGCTCTTGTGGATGTCTTCAATCAATATTCTTCAAGGCTACAGCAAGAACTCCAGCTCTCCTTCAAGTCTCTCTCTCTTATTCTCTCTCAAACACTCAAGTTTTAATGCATAAAGTAGCTCCCCTTGTGCTGAAGCATAGGGGGGTATTTATAGAGTTTCATTAGGATTAACCAATGGCTAGGATTAAAATCCTAAAAATTAATCCAAGGGCTATTAGAGACCCCCTTGGGGCTTAAGTAACTCAGAAGTTACCAAAAAATAGAAGGAAACTCGTCCAAAAGAGCCCAAATACGTCAAAATAGGCAAGAGTCCGCTTCAGCAAGGAGTTAGAGTGAAAATAGGAAAGTGGTCTCGGGTGACCACCAGGGCCTGGGCGGCTAGCCACCTGGGCCCAGGCAGCTAGCCTCCCGGGGCTGGGTGGTCACCCGAGCCCACTCCGGATTTTTGCCTATTTTTGACTCCTAATGCTTCTAGAAGTGTTTCAGGGGCCAAATGAACTCCGATTTTGATGAAACAAAAGCCAAAACGACCGTGTTTCGATGAGGAATATGTTTTTGAATATTTTAGGGTGAAAACCACTAACCATGGGGGCATGGTTAGGTTTGAACAAGGCGGTTAACCACTATGCTCTACCTTTGCTAAGCATAGGTGTGCACATAGGATCAAACCAAACACTTTCCATATCAAAATTGAACTTCATAAAACACTTTTGGGGGTAAAATGATGGCTAATGAAAGTCAATTTGAAAAGATTTGGTTGGTAACTGTGAGTCAATTAGAGCTAACCCAAAGAAGGGTCAATTAACCAATCTTGAACTGTATCGAGCCATTTTAATCCCAAGCCATTGATTTATCAAATTGAACCTAGAAATACCTCCTATGCATCCATATGAACTCCAATTGACAATTTGGAGATCATTTCAAGGTCAAATGAAAAGTTTGGGACTTAAAAGACAATTATGCCCCTCAAGTCACAAAAGCTCTTATTATCCCTCAAGATCAACTCCAATTTGAACCAAAATTCACACCCATTGTCCTTGTGACCCTAGAAACCTAATGCAAGTGACTAGACTCAAAAACAAAACGAAAACATGCATGAAATGATGAGCCCTAGTAAGGTGGTGCAAAAATGGGGTGTGACACAGTCATGGAAATCTTGTTAAAATGTTTTGGTTATGGCCTAAAAAGGGCAATTTGTTCTTGAAGGAGGGCTGGATTAAACCCATGATAACTTATTAAGGTTGGTTAACGTGGGCTCTAACTTTAAACCTAAGATGGCCGAACGAACTAGCAATTCTACATTCAACCTCGAGGCTTGTCTTAGAACAATGATGGAGAAGCTTGATTACACCATTATGGTATCCGAGACCGCACTCAAGTTAGCTCAAGACCTTCAACAGAAGAACTCTGAACCTGAATCTAGGGCCCGTGCCACTGACAATAATCAAGGATCCAATGATTCCGAATCTGCTGAGGAACCATTAGGAGAAGGGGGAGAGCAACCCAAGACCAAGGAAGGGGAAACCAAAGCCACATCAAGGGAGAGCTCAACCGTCCTGGTAAACAAGGTCGAGGCCTTAGAACGAACTTTGATGGGAATCCGCAGGTCTGATGATATGGTGGACATCCGTACTTTGTCCTTGTTCCCAAAGGTTCGCATCCCGTTACAATTCAAGATGCCGGAGTTGGAAAAATTCGATGGGATAGGCTGTCCTAAAACCCACCTCAAGATATATGTGTGAGCTATGCACCCTCGAGGGGCGAACGATGAGTTATTGGCTCAAATGTTTCACGATTCATTAGCGAGTTTCGCCTTGAAATGGTTTTTGTCATTAGAGGAGAACAGAACCAAGACCTGGGAGGATGTGTGCAATGCATTCACGGACCATTACAAGTATAACACTGAAGTGGATGTCATGCGAAGGGACTGGGAAACCACTAAGCAAGGGGTTAATGAGACTTTCTCCGCCTTCATCACCAGGTGGAGACAAAAGGCTTCCAAAATGACAGACAGACCAAATGAGGCAGACCAGATTCAGTTAGTGGTAAAGAACTTGCTGCCCGTATGTCACAAGCACCTCTTTGTTCACTACTTTCCGAACTTCAAAGCTCTTGTTGGGGCTGGCACACAAGTTGAAGATGCGATCGCCGATGGGACAATCAAAATGGAGGAGATCCAAAGGAGTCGAAGGACAAACTTTGGAGGAAAACCCAATGCTGAGGTCAATACCATTACCCAACCCACTCGCCCTTTCTCCCTAAATGACTCCACCTCACCTCGCCAATTCACCGAGCTATACATGCCACTCGAAAGAGTCTTTGAAAAGTTGAGAAGTCGTAACCTCCTGAAACCCCTCGACCCAAGGCCTCCACCAAACCCGTTGCCCAAAAGCTACAATGAAAATGAATATTGCAAGTTCCACCAAGCCAAAGGCCATCTAACCAACCGTTGTTACCGCCTCCGACACGAAATCCAAGATTTACTTGACAAGCAGATCATTTCACCACCCACCGCACCAAATCGCCCAAATGTCACTCGAAATCCCCTCCCCACTCACAATATGCCTCCTCCCAACAACCTAAATGCCATCGAGCTTGGCTTGTCCCAATCCCGTCAACCCATAAGGCAATACACGCCACTTCCCATGACCTTGACCCAAGTTTTCCACCAATGTTGTGATAAAGGGCTCATATTGCCATGCCATTCAAAGCCGAGGCCTTCGACTCCTCACCAATTCTGTTTGTACTATCAAGCGCCCGGACATGATACGGAGGACTGTGTTATATTGAAGAAGGTAGTTCAAGACCTTATTGATCAAAAGGTTTTGGTATTGCCAAAGAAGTCCATGCAGCGACAATTGAAAGAAAGGTTCGAGGTAGGGGATCCTAAAGTGGGTTTGTTGGGAGAGTCATCCGGAAAGTTTGATTACTATGTACTCTACCCCGACCCCATCCCTGATGAGCCTATAATCCCCACAGGTTGGGATGAGTTACCAGAGGAAGTTTAAATGGAAGAGATCGACACAATCACATGGGATGACCTCATGGGTGACGTTGGTGAGATCGATGATATGTGGATGAGCGATGACGAGGTGGAGCACATAACTAGAGGGGGTCGCCATTTCAAGCCTCCGCACTTAGAATCTGATAACCCATTAGGGGACTTGGAAGGTAATCGCCACCTCGACCTGTAAGAAGAGGAGGACGAAGTGCTTAGGCAATTGAGAAAGACTAATGCCAACATCACTATATGGGGTTTGCTCATGGCCTCTTACAAGCACAGGCAGACAATCTTGAAGTTGCTCAACCAGATACAGGTTCCCGTTGACACGTCTTTGGAAAATTTGGTGAACTTGGTGAATCCAACCTCGAAGAACTTAACCATTGTGTTCTCAGAAGCAGACCTACCTAAAAGTGGACCTAGCCATTCACAAGCCATGTACATCACTATCGACACCATGGGAAAGAGGGTTGGATCGACAATGGTTGGATCGACAGTCCTGATCGACAATGGTTCCGCTCTTAATGTGTGCCTTCTCAGAACTGCCACCGTCTTAGGGTTGGATCCAATAGACTTCGTGCCATCTGGGCAAACAGTGAGAGCTTATGATAATACCCGTAGAGAGGTGATTGGAGTGGTCACTTTGCCATTGATTATGGGGCTTACAGAAGTTAAAGTGGAATTCCAAGTGTTGGATGTCCCGTCGTGCTTCAATCTCTTGTTGGGGAGACCTTGGATTCATCCTGCAGGGGCTATACCCTCTTCATTGCACTAAAAAGTCAAGTTCCCTTATGAAGGGGCTATCGTCACACTCCAAGGCGATTATGACCTGAAGTTGTCGGGGGTACCCATTTGCGAGATCAAGCCTGAGCCCGTTGGAGCACTATTGTCTGGGTTCGAGTATGTTCAATGCATAGAGAAAGAGTCGGAACAGAGAGAGTTGATACCTCTCGACTTCTGCCCTCATGGCAATTTACATGTGGGGAACATAATGAAGAAAATGAGTTTCTTCCCAGGCATGGGACTAGGACACCATCAGCAAGGCATACCGGTATCCGTTCAGAGCCGCATTGTCACCTACACCTTCGGATTGGGGTATGAGTCTTCCAAGAAGGACCATATGGAGATGTTGCAGAGAAGCAGAGAAAGGGTCAAAGCAAAAGCAGAAGGGAGGGTGTCAGATATTAGAATCTCGTCGTACCGACCTACCTTGAATGGTTACTTTGTTAAGGAGGGGGAGGATTTCCTATTTTGTGGATTCTCCGAACCATCCATTGACAAAGCAACCAAGGCGAGAGTTCCAGGGTTCGAGATATTCTTTACTGAGTGGTATCCCATTACTGCTACAATGGTTGATGATGAAGCAATCAATGACGACTATTGGGAAGAGAAGAGCAAGGACTAGGCAAAACAGATGGATTCGGAAGCCATGGTTACAATGTTTCAAGATACGGTTCTTGTTGTGGAAGAGTCGGATCTTGGGTGTTCTTCAATTCACCATGCAGCCGTGCCGTTCCTTAATTGGTATCTTGAAGAGGGTACCGTTGCAGAAATTCGTGAGGGCGAGGATCTCGACTTACCTGATAGTAGCTTGTAGGTTCCTTAGTAGCTTGTCTTAGCTTTCCATTCAAATAAAGTGTGTCCGCCTAGCCCACCTTGTGGAGTTAGGAGTCGTTCCCTAGTTGTGGCACATGTGTGTGAACCCCGGAAATTGGGCCCACAAGGGATTGAAAGAAAATGGGTTTGAAAAAGAAAAAGGAAAGGAGTCGCCACCTTATTTTTTAAAGGAAACAAGGAAAACCCTAAAAATAGTTTGTTTTAGGAAAACAATTTGAATGACTCCATAAAAAAGGAAAGGCAAAAACCAATCTTTTGAAAACCAAAGAAATCGGGGATTCGGAGGCTAAGTTATGACATGGGAAGGTTCTAGGCAAAGCCTATAGGCACCCATGTCACCCTTTCGGTCTCTCAGTTCATTTGGGCTAAATCAAGATCTTTCCATACAAAAATCAGCAAGTATATCATCACAAGAATTGCATGCATATCATATATTTCATTCATCCATCCATGCATAATAAGCACATAAAAACAGAAAAAGAAAAAGAAGAAAAGAAAACAAAAATAAACCTAGGATGCTTGGATCCTAGAACGGACTTGAGCCTCACGAAGAGCGCCTACGTACCATGCAACGAAATACATGGATCAAAGTCCACGTTGTTCGATTAGAACTAAGGTTAAATCCTAATACAAACCTATGGTAAAAACCCTAGGTTTCTTTATTTGATCAAAAGAGTTGATAGAAAGTTTGATTTTAGGAAAGAAATCCACAAAATGGAAACCTTAATAAAAACCAGAATTTTGTTTATGAAGGAAACCTCTAATTAAACCATAGGATCATATTAAAAATTAACCCTAAATAGGGAGAAGAGAAGGGATAAGGAAGAAAGGTGAATTGGGGCACCTTCACACCCACTTACCTGAGCGCAATTACTCCAAACATTAGCTATTTCAGACATAAGCAGCCCTATTTTCCATAGGAAAAATACCACACCTATTTGCACCCTTACAAGTGCTCAAAACCATGCAAAAACACTAACATGCAAATCTGGACAGAATAGTATTATGACCTAAAATCATCCACTAAGCATGCCAATAGCAAAAACAGCGAACAATAATAAGTCCTAACATATTCCTAGAACCATATCATGCATAAAAACCCTAAAACATACTAACATGCATGCAAAACTATCATGTTTACTCTATATGCAAGACATATACAGCAAACACGAAGAAAAACCAAATAAAAAAGTCTACTTTATCGTGCTATATGAAAACAAACACAAAACAATGACTCTAAAACCCTAAACTCACAAATATGCTTAAAAACTCACAAGACATACTTTAATCATGCTAAAACCAAACTAAACAGAAATTAAATCATGCATATTAACTAACTAAAGCAATATAACATGATGAAAATCCTAACTCTAACATGCAATGACACTAATCCTAGCACAAGGACAAACAGGAGCACAAGAATCATAACTATGCATTAAAAACCTAAAGGACAGCCCTAAAGCATGCTAAATAGTAGATAAAAAATAGATATTCCATGTATATTAACTAGCTAGAGTGTTAATACATGATAAAAAAGTTACCTTTAACATGCAATAAGCCTAACCCATATGAAAACCTAGTTTAAGCTTGAATAGAGAAGGAGAATACCTTAGGAAGGGCCTTCCTGTGTGTTTGTAATTGTTCGTGGCTCCTCAGGTCTTTAGAGTGAATCAAACCAACACGAATCCTCCTCTTTGTCAAAGTGGTATCACAGCAAAGAGATCAAAACTCACTCAACTTTGAAAAGAAATAGAAAACAAAAAGAGAACAAGAGAAAAGAAAAGTGATTTTCGTCACTTTGCAGCAGCAGCAACTTCAATCGCGTTTTTGGGTATTAAAACGTTGGATTTGGACAAAGCTTCTGAAATACAAAGTTGTAGAGAATTGAATTATCTTTCTAACAAGACCAATTTCATCAAATTCTGACTTCGGATGAAAACGTTATGATTAAAATACGACTGCTGGTTTTCAGAAAATCTGCTGCTGAATTATGACGAATTTCACTCCCCCCAAACCCTCTTCTCCTCCCCCTTGTTTAAAGACATTAAGAGAGTATTTATAGCTGAAATCTGGAGTTTCCCTTTCCTTCCTGGACTAGGTTTCTTTGGAGAATAATCAAAAGGTATTTTATAATGATAAAAGACTTCTAATCTGAATAGGAAAAGGAAATTGTCTTTTATAAAAATTGGGAGACTGGCCGCTAACACGCATGCACATGTATCGTATGTGCGTACACACACTCATCACATACGTACACGTGTTAGTGTCATGATAAAAATGGCTAATTTAATAAAATAATTTTCTTTTCATTTTAACCAAAAATCTCATGCTGTGATTCGCACTAATTCTTCAAGGATAATCCGTAAATAACCACACTAAACTCATCATCAGGGCCACAGGACTTAATACCTCATATGCATCCATATGAACTCCAATTGACAATTTGGAGATCATTCCAAGGTCAAATGAAAAGTTTGGGACTTAAAAGACAATTATGCCCCTCAAGTCACAAAAGCTCTTATTATCCCTCAAGATCAACTCCAATTTGAACCAAAATTCATATCCATTGTCCTTGTGACTCTAGAAAACTAATGCAAGTGACTAGACTCAAAAACAAAACAAAAACATGCATGAAATGATGAGCCCTAGTAAGGTGGTGCAAAAATGGGGTGTGACAGAAGCCCCTCATTGGCGAACAAGTTACACTTGTGAACCAATGATAAAGAACAACCCATTTTTGGCCGAAAAGCCCGGAGAAATCACACACTGATACCAACAATGATGGGAGGTTGAAAACCTGAGACTGAAATAAGGAAGTGTACTCAAGTCATGAGTATACTTAAACCACTGAGGGTTGAGAATTGATAAGAGAAGCATATTCAAGCCACTACGAATGAACATACTTTTGAAATGGAAAGATATATTCTAGTCACGAATATATTTAACCAAGTGATGAGAATGAAATCTGAGAAGTACATTCAAGTGATGAACATACCTTTGAAATGGAGAAATATATCCAAGCGATGGATATACTTAACCAAGTAAGTGACAAAATATCTGAGAAGTATACTCAAGTGATGAGTATACCACTGAAATGGAGAAATATATTCAGGTCACGAATATATTTAACCAAGTAATCTGAGAATGAAATCTGAGAAGTATACTCAAGTGGTGAGCATACCATTGAAATGGAGAAATATATCCAAGCGATGGATATCTTTAACCAAGTAGGATAAGAATAATCTGAGAGGTGTATTCAAGTGATGAGTGTACTTTTGAAATGGAGAAATATATTCAGGTCACGAACATATTTAACCAAGTGATGAAAAAGATGCTGAGAAATATACTCAAGTGATGAGTATACTTAATGATTGAAAAAGACTGAGAAGTACGTTCAAGTGATGAACATACTTTTGAAATGGAGAAATGTATCCAAGTGATGGATATATTTAACCAAGTAAGCTGAGAAGTACACTCAAGTGATGAGCATACCATTGAGATGGAGAAATATATCCAAACGACGGATATATTTAACCAAGTAAGATAACAATAATCTGAGAAGTGTACTCAAGTGATGAGTACACCATTGAAATGGAGAAATATATTCTAGTCACGAATATACTTAACCAAGTAAGTGACAAGTATGTTTAAGTGATAAACATACCATTGAAATAGAGAAATATATCCAAGTGATGGATATACTTAACCAAGTAAGTGACAAGTATGTTTAAGTGATAAACATACCATTGAAATAAAGAAATATATCCAAGCGATGGATATACTTAAGCAAGTAAGATAGAGAATAATCTGAGAAGTGTACTCAAGTGATGAGTACACCATTGAAATGGAGAAATATATTCTAGTCATGAATATATTTAACCAAGTAAGTGACAAATATTCTGAGAAGTATGTTCAAGTGATGAACATACCATTGAAATGGAGAAATATACCCAAGCGATGGATATACTTAACCAAGTAAGTGGCAAAATATCTGAGAAGTATACTCAAGTGATGAGTATACCATTGAAATGGAAAAAATATACCCAAGTGGTGGATATACTTAACCAAGTAAGTGACAAATGATCTGAGAAGTATGTTCAAGTGATGAACATACCATTGAAATGGAGAAGTGTACCCAAGCGATGGATATGCTTAACCAAGTAAGTGACAAAATATCTGAGAAGTATGTTCAAGTGATGAACATACCATTGAAATGGAGAAATATATTCAAGTGATGAATATATTTAACCAAGTAAGTGATAATGAGGATCTGAAACTAGGAAGCATATTCAATGGGCGAACATGCTTTTGAAATGGAAGAATATATTCAAGTGATGAATATATTCAACCAAGTATGATAGAAAATGAGAATTTGAAACTGAGAAGCATATTCAAAGGGTGAATACACTTTTGAAATGGAAAAATATATTCAAGTGATGAATATATTCAACCAAGTAGGATAGGGAATGAGAATTTGAAACCGAGAAGCATATTCAAAGAGTGAATACACTTTTGAAATGGAAGAATATATTCAAGTGATGAGTATATTCAACCAAGTGGGATGAAAAATCAAGATTTGAAATGAGGATATATGATCAATTTATCAAGATTGAATAGGCATGGTGCAAGAGGAAAGTGACTTAACACATTGTCACTTGAGTTGGCATGACACAGGGGAAATATATTCAACCCTTTTGAACATAAAATCAATTCAAGGAATTGATTTCAAGGTGGAATTTGATTGATTTTAAGCTCAAAAAGTGTTGAATATCTCATTTGGAAGGAGGTTTGATCACGCGTCAAGGCGAGACAAAGCGAGAAGCAAAACCAAAACAAAGTGGCTTGGGTGACCACCAGGCCTCGAGAGGCTAGCCGCCCAGGCCTGGGTGGTTACCCGAGCCCAAAGCGGAAATCCCACTTTGAATAGGAAACTTCCTATTCTGATGGGTTTTTTCCTATTTGAACTTGGATTTGTGACCTTTTCCCTATAAAAACACATCCAAGAGGTTCCTAAACCTACTTGTATTCATTCATTAGAAATTATGGAGGCTCTAGACAAATTTTTAGGAGGGTTTTTGAGGGTTATGAGTGCTGAAGCAAAATCTGAGTTCAAGTGCTTTGGTTTGGATCCATTGCTCTCCTTGAGGCATGTGAGGCTTGAAACGAACCTCTTGACTGCTGCTACATATTTTTGGGATCCTCAAGTTCATGTGTTCCGCTTCAACTATGAAGAACTGTGCCCAACCATGGAGGAATTCTGTGCATTGTATGGAGTTTCAACGGTAGGTCCTTTCATTCTCCCTACTCCTCGCCCAAGCTTTCTTACTTCTTTCTCCAATCTACTTGGGATTCACCCACAATATGCCTCTACGTTTGTAAAGGACCATATGGTAGACTTGATGAAATTGGCAACCTCTTTTTTAGCTTATGATAGTAAAGGTATTCTGAATTTTACCTTTCCTATTAAGCATGCTCTTGCCTTTTGCCTCATTGGTCGTTTTCTTATTTCCACTGGTACTCCACCTGTTCCCATTCAAATCTGTGACTTGATTCCTCTCCTTGCCAAGGGCCATAACTTGATTCCCATGGTGCTAGCTGAAACCCTGAATGGTTTGGATAAAACTCATGAGGACCCAAAGGTTCCTTTAGGAGGTAGCCCCATTCTACTGCAGATGTGGTTGCTTGAAAGACTGAATTTCTTGTCACCAGTTGCCATTACACCATACAAGCCCCAGCATTACTGCCTTCGCCGCATTGAACTACCTGGGCAATTTTCATTGAGAGATTGGCTAGGTTACTTCCAAACCCTTTCTTGGAGGAGTGTCAAGTGGTTTGTATTCATATGGGGCTGCAGTGACCAGGTGCTTCTGCGGACTTCTGGATGCGCCATGGTGAGACTCATAGGACTGAGGTCTACTTCCTTCTATTGGCCTTCAAGGGTTCTTCGTCAGATGGGAGCCATGCAAACCATACCTACTTCCTTGAAAGGTGACTATCCTGTGGTGCCCGCGGGTCTTTCTGTAGTGACTTGGGCGAAGGACCGATGGCCTAGCAAGTTGATACTAACCCAAGTTACGAATACTGATGGTCCGTATATGATGAGCTCAGAGTATAAGGAATGGTTGAAAAGCAATTTAGGTGAGAGAGAGACTACTCGAAGAGAAAGGATTTTTGGACTTATCAAGAACAATGAACTTGGATCTTGCAGAGAAGATATTATGGAAGCCGTGACAACAGCTTATGAACATGACTTGAGGAAGAAAAGAAGACATGAAAGAGAGAAGAAGAAAGCTGAGGAGCGAGCTGCAAAGAAGCCCAAGAAAAACTGAAGACTCAATAGAATAGGATATTTATGGCATATTTATAGTTCTTTTACTTAATACCAATGAATTGCTATGTCAATCAATTTTAGTTTTGAATAAATTGCCAATAATAAATCAAATTTGGGATTTTCTTGTTTGATTTAGACCGCACCCAAGGTAACTTTATGGGTTGCCTACGTATCTCCATGGTTTTTTTTTCTTTTTGTTTTTTTGTTTTTTTTTGTTTTTGAATGGAGAATCAGGTCTTACGTAGTTCTTATGCCTTAACTTTTGCCTAGGCCGCCCTTACAGGTTTTCAACCTAGCAGGCTTCAAACATGATATTTCTTCAATTGATCCAAATTAGTTGGACGAGCGAACTCAATTCCATCTAAATCCATGAGGCGAACAGCCCCTGCTGGCAATATCTCTTTGATAATGTATGGCCCACCCCAACTTGGCTTGAATTTTCCCCGCGGATCGAACACTGGAGCTCTGATTTCTTTCAGCACTACATCCCCTTTCTTTAGACCTCGATCTTTGACATGCTTGTTGAATGCTCTGGCAACTCTCCGTTGATACCCCTGAACATGATACAGCGCCCTTAAACGCCTTTCATCTAGCAAAGCTAACTCATCATAGCGGCTCTTAACCCAGTCCACTTCTGTTATCTGGCTCTCCACGGCAACTCTTAGTGAAGGAACTTCCAATTCAACTGGCAACACGGCCTCCATTCCATAAACTAGAGAATAAGGGGTAGCCCCTGTTGACGACCTTATTGATGTTCTGTAACCCCATAGAGCCAATGGCAACTTCTCATGCCAGTCTGTGTGTGAGTCCGCAGTCTTCTGTAGTATCTTCTTGATGTTCTTGTTAGCTGCTTCCACCGCTCCATTAGTCTGAGAACGGTATGGCGACGACAGATAGTGAACTATGCCATACTTTTGCAAGAGCTCATGGGTTTCTTTCTGAAAGTGCTGGCCATTGTCTGAGATAACTTCATTCGGTACCCCATATCGATAGATGATGTTGTGCTGTATGAACTGTGCTACCTTCTTGGAATTCAAGGTCTTGAAGGACGTTGCTTCCACCTACTTAGTGAAGTAGTCGATGGCGACCAGGATGTATTCATGCCCATTTGATGCCTTTGGCTTGATCTGTCCGATGATATCTATCCCCCATACCGCGAATGGCCAAGGTGATGACATACTCGTTAAAGGCATAGAAGGCAAATGTTGTCCACTGGCGAACAGTTGGCATTTGTGGCACTTCTTGACATGTGCGTGGCAGTCTCTTTGTTGGGAATCGAACAAGAGGGAAAAATAGAAGTGCGGAATATAAAAAAATTTTCCTACGATTCCCAATCCCATGAATCTAACTATGCATAACACAAAATCAAACCCTAACTACAAAGAGGGTTAGAACACTTACAGAATTTTTGTCTTCTCCTTTTTGCTCCAAGCTTTGATTCCGGACAGCGGTAAATGAGCAGCCCAAGTGTGCTGCCTCCAACGGTATCCACACCTAGCTAGAGCTTCAAGTCCTTTCTTTCTTCTTCCTTGTTGTTGCTAGAGGTGGAGAAGAGAGAGAGAGAGAAGAAGAGAGCCTCCAAAGGGCTGGACAGCTAGGGTTTATTGTGCAAGCCTCTTATGCCATGTCACACATAAGTGTGACTTATATAGGCAGCCCACTAAAGGGGGCTGGCCATGGGGAAGAAACCCTAATAGGGTTATGGGTAATTACTCTTAATTGCACATTAACCCCTATTATTTGTATCAAATACAAATAGGCCCATAAAGAACTATTCTTTATTCACTAAAACCCTTTCTCTCATAAACTTTAAAGCCCTTCTTGCATGATCAGTGTGTGACCCATTGGGTTCACATCATTAAGTAGTAGGAATAGCACAAGGTGTGCACAATGGAACTCTTTCCATTTAGGGTCTAATTGGAACTCCTTCCAATTCCCTAATTGATTATAACTCGCTTATATCAATTAGGGCTTCTACTAACCACGAGTAACACCTAGCATATGGCTCATGGTGTGGTCCTTAATGAAGTGAATAGTCATTTACAAAGAACCCTTCTATTATAGTTTATAGGTTACAATTGCATCCTTCCTTCAACACAATGTCTCCAATTAAACTAATAGGACATGGAAGTCTGTCAAGTCCCTAGTTCAATTACTTTATACTCATTCATAGATATCAACTCATTGATGAACTCATGAAACTCTTTTCATATTCATCCTACCATGGCCATGGATTTAATGAGTTATATTATGAATGCTATATGAGACATTCTCTCTCTTTTTCCTGAGAGTGATGGATCCCTTGTTGATCACTCACATGCCTTCATACACATAGCAGTAGGGCCAATGAACACCTTTGCAGACCCCTGAATAGGATCTGCACTTAGTGTTATCAAACTTCTAAAGCTACATGCATAAGGCAACTATGGTGTCTCAGGTCTAAGGATTACTTGTACCACTATAACAATGAGAAACTGATTGACAGGCAGGATAAAACTCCATTCAGTTTATCTCATATCTTTGGTCACATTCAGTGTACCTATTCTTATAATAGGCACCCACTTGTTGGTTGTAGTGTCTCCACACAAATAGCTTGAGACTAGCTATCCTCCTATAGAGTCAACCTAACAAGTGCTAGTCCTATGGTTCATTACTGTCCATCATAGTGAACCTTCAACTAGGAATGCTTAAGGAGTTTAGTACAGAGATATATCTATAGTCTCAAAATTACAACTCTTTGTAATTCCGTATTCTCAACTCTAACTCCATGGACATATTATGTAAATATAAATGATGCATATAAACATAATAGAATAAGCCCTTTTATTAAATCAATAATAAATGTGACATACATAAATGAAATCAAATGATTGTTCCTAATCCCTAAACAATCATCTCTATGATTGGCTCTAGGGCATAATCCTAACAATCTCCCACTTGCACTAAAGCCAATCGACCATGTATCGCATACCTATCTTCTCAAGATGTTGGTCTTAGACATAACCAATTATGTTTTAAAGCTTTAGTCAGTAGGTCTACAAAAACTTATGTAGATAATATCTTCTGTAATGTATCTATTACCTCTTCCAATGATTCCTCTAATCACTTGGAATTGTCACTCTATGAGTTTGGACTTTTGATGAGACCGTGATTCCTATACTTGAGTTATAGACCCATTGTTGTCACAAAACAAGGTGTGGGCAACTTAATGGAAGGAACAACTCTAAGTTCTAAATGAACTTATAGATCCAAACAGTCTCCTAGACAATGCGACAATTAATTCACCCTCAATAATGGAATCCACTGTATCTTTCATACAGTTCTTCCATTAAGTATTTCACCAACTAAAGTGAATATAAAATATACCCCATATGGATTATATCCAAATCCATATACCCATCTACTATGAGTTTACAATTTCCATATACAATCCAATATTCCAAATTTGAATTGATTGATAACTATTTGTAACAATTACAACATAATAGATATCAGGTTCAATACATAGTGTAAAATAAGGCTTCTTAACACTTTAAGAATCTTATTTGTGTTATCCTAGGGCACATGCCCTTGAATAATGAATTCTTATCTGAAGTAAATCAGACCTCCCTTAGAATTCTCCATGTTGAACTCCTTCAACATTTCAACTATGTTTGATGATTTGGAGATACTTAGCAATCTATATGATCTATCTCTATAGATCTTATTGGATGCTTTTGCCAAATCTTTCATGAATTAGTTTTTCTCCAAAAACTAAAACTTTACATTAGATAACATTCATATATCATTCATAATGATTATGATGTCATCCATACTTAGGATAAAGAAAAACGATCACACTCCCACTAACCTTTTATACACTCATGGTCCATCTATACAATGAGAGAAATCAAAAAATTTAATTACCTCAACTTTATAGATGTTCTAATTATGAGAACCTTGTAGTCTATTAATAGACTTCTATAACTTACACACTTTTATGGTTTTTCACCATTTGATATAACATCTTTATATCCTTTTTGACATATCTTATATTCAAAATGTGTGTTTATAGATAACAAGATCCAAATGGATTTCAGCGTAACTATTATCAAACAAGTTTCTTTATAGACAACTTTTTGCCTATGTTGAAAACATTCTTAAATAGCCAAGCCTTTTAGGTCTCTACCTATCCATATTGGATTTAATGACTCTTAGTCATTTCTCGAGTTGATGTGAAACATCGTCTAGTCATAATCAATAGGATTATCTTGGTGATGTTTATCACCAAAGAACAATTCTTTCACATTCTAATAGAGATACAATATCTCTCTTATGTTAAGAAATATCCAATTTGATCTATGAAAAGATTGTAGTGTAGTTAAGGGTTTTGTCTTAACAGAGACAAGGGTTGGATCTTTGTTCGTTTGTGGCTTTATAGACAATTCTATAAATTCTATCTACTTTTGCATTTTTCTTGAATGAACTCTTTCTCAAGAAAATCTAGCAAACATCCTAATGGACAACTTTTTTTTGTTCATTAGGGTAATAGAAATACTATCCCAACCACTTTTGGGATATACCACAATTCAACACTTACTTGACCTTATTTCCAGATTGTCTACATTATGTTTCTAGACAAACGTAGCACAAGCCCAAGCATTAACTTCTTTAAGTTGGGTTACTTCCCATATCATATCTGATATAATTGGGACAAAACTGGAGTGAACCCTAAATTATCAATATGTAGCAATTTTAAGGTATATCCTAGATGGATACATTAGTAAAACTCATCATGGATCAAACCATATCCTAATAGGGTTCAATTCGTTCTCTTAGATTCACCATTGAGCTATGGTATTCTAAAATGAGTCCACTGTAATTGAATGCATGCTCTACATGACTATATACATCACAATGTATTAGTCAAATTATAAATGTAACTCTTTACTTCACCAAGTAAAAGATGGGTTTGGTCATCTCATAACCAAATCATAATCGTTACATTTAAATGAGAGTCTCTACATCTCTTGTATTCTCAGAATACGTTGCATTCGCTCTAATTAGTCATTTAAATTCAGAAATCAAATTTCTAGAATGTCTTAAATGACCTAGTTAAGAAATAAGTTCCCAAAATTAATCTAGCAACTCTTGCTCTATTAAAATTTTTAAAGGTAACTTATTATCTACTTAACTTTCTGCTTCCATTTAGATTACACTATAATCCAAAAACCAAGAAGCAGAACTAACCAATAATTTAGTTTAGAGCATGAACCAAAACTTCAAAAGTTTGGTTCTTCTAGGAAGACTGATACTTTATCAAGTTCCTTTACAATACCTTATGTTTACTACAAAGTAATCATATTTCTTTGTCTTTGACTTTTCAAGACTTGATTTCCTTATGCTTCCATTTTAAATCACATCTAGCTTCTCAAGCTATTCTATGTGATTAATCATTTTTCAAAAGAATGATTATTAGTAAACAACTTTTATTACATCCTAGTCCAGAAGAAGTCCTTTATAAGTACTATACTTTATAGTATTATTTTACTCACCATACAACCTTTGTATGTGATGTAGGACATCAAAGGCATTTGCATTGACTAATTTTGCTTCTGAAGTTCATTAGTCATCAATACTATCATATAGCATGGCAACAAGATGCCAATTGTGCATAGTGTCTTTTCTTCTTAGGATGTTTTATGGAGGGCCTTTAAGAAAAGGCCTAATAGCATATGAACAATCTTTTGAAATTGAGAACAATTCTCAATTTCCTAAGTCAATCAAAGAAATCGAGTTTAGTCAAACTATCAATATCCTATATATTAGGAAATAGGGGTTTTGAGGTGAGTAATTAGGTAATCTACATAGACAGAGAATTAGATTTCATTTTTATCCATAATGATTGGGTCTTTAATCATATGGTACCTCCCACTATTTTATCAAATTCCATACACCCTCTAATGGAATTCGGGAATCTCATTCCTAATGGGGATTGGGGTCCCACTGTGACCTAGAAGCCTCACATGTTAGTTTCTTGACTTCTAACCCACAATAAGAAGACAACTCTTTGTCTATTGCTTCATAAGCAAGTTCCAATCGTTTTACCTCTAGGGAACATACACCTCACATGTTAGTTTCTTGGAATACTTCCCTAGTTAAGTTAAACCCATCATTCACACAGGTATGTTTCGCCAAATATATACCTCACATGTTAGTTTCTTGGTATATACCAGTTTAGGCACCCCATGATATCTCATATGTGATAGTTTCAAGTAATGTCTTTAACATGAGTAGCTCCTACATGTCTGCAGCCAGGTACCCACATTAAGGGACGTTAGATGATCCTATAATGATGGAAGGCAATGAAGAATTCATTCCCCAATGACTTCTCCATTTTCAACTTAATATTAAATAAGAGGGGTTTTAAAGGGTCTCATCAAATTAACATGCATCCTATGTATCAAAATTTAAACATATAAATTATGCTATTTATAATCATACATCTCATGCTATTATAAATCATACATCGCATGCTATTATATATCAACATATATAAAGTACCATATTTTGATATTAGTCCCTAAGTGAATAGGTAACATATACCAAACTATGGTATTGGAGCTAATACAATTATCTCATAAATTAAAGCTCCCACTATGATGATTATGGACTTTGAGAGGATTCAATCCAAGCCAATAGATTGAATCCAAGGTCTAAGGTGGGTGTAGGTGATCGTAAAATAAACCATTCGTAACATGCATGCTTTCTTGAAAAACTTCTCTAAGCTTTCAAGTCCTTCAATCTGCTCCCTTGGCTTGATGGTCTCCACCACTGGCTTGTTGGGCTCTATCATGCTCCTTTGGGTCCACCATGCTCCTTAGTGCGCTCTCGATTACATAACATTTACATAATTTAAAGAAAGGGATACATAAGGGGAATGTGGGGTACATAAGAGAATGATAAGAGAGAGGGAGAGGGAAGGTGGCATGCGAGCCCCAAATAAATTACATCACCTTAATAAAATTACAACTCTTGTAAATAATAACATCCCATTCATAAGACGGCCAATCACAATTGGTTTAAAGGGTATAGTCCATAATCATCATCCAAGCACATACATACAATCTCATTGCATAATGTAAAGAAAAACTGTAAGCATTAAAACATATGGGCATTATGGTAATTCTCTTGAATGATTTACATTAATCTCATTAATGCATCCTAATCTTATTAGGTTTAAACAAAAATATCTAGAATTAAATAAAGTCTTAACATTTAAGACATTACAGTTTCAATTAATCAAATTAATTTAAAACATGTAAGGTTTCCTAAAATAACTCTAATATCCAATATTAGGGTTTCCTTAATTAAACAAAACAATTTCATTTAATTAAGAATTTCCAGATTTTAATTTAATCCCTAATTGTGTTTTAAACCATTTAAAACATTATAAAATTAATCAATATTAATTAAATAATTAATATAGGAATTAAATAAAATCATTAAAATGATGAATTAGTGTATTAGGGTTTCCTAAAACCCTAAACCCTAAATGCATAACCCTAAACCCTAAATGCAAGCCCTAATCATTAAATGCCTTATGATTGGTCATTTAATGTCCAATCATTAAAACCCTAGGTTCATATGGTATTTAATAAAAGGGATTAGGGTTTAATTAATGCCAAATAGGGTATTAATTACCCTTAATTAATTACACTAATTAGGGTTTCAAAACCCTAACCCTAGACATCATTAATGGTATTAATTATGCCCTAACAATCAATAACCATGATTGGTCATTTAATGACCAATCATTAACTCTTAATTAAGGTAATTAATATTCCAATTAGGGTTTTAATTAATGCCATAATGAAATTAGGGTTTCATCATTAACTCAAAATTAGGGTTTCATCCTTAACTCTATGCAGCCGTCACTACCGAGGGGGCTGCCTGAGCTTGGCTAGGCTGCCATGGCCACCAGCGACTGTGGGAGGCCATGGCCAGTCATGGGAGAACATCCTAGGGGTGTGGGACAAGCCTCTGGACACGTGAGAAGTGGTGGAAGTGGCTGCCATCATCAAGAACAATCAGGGTTTCCAAAACCCATTGCTGGAGCCATTGTTGCAGACCTTGAAGGTCACAATAGCTTCTAAATCCTTATCAATTTGACTCCTCCATTGAAACCAGCTTTTGTATCATGTCCCTACATGAAATACTAAGCTCATAGAAGAGGTTTGGATGATCAAATCATCACCAATTGTTCTAAACAATTAAAACAACAGTAGGCTGCCCAGAATTTGACAGCATACTGTCCATGGTCATGAAATTGATTTAAAACCCAGCAAGATGAATGAATTAGGCTACCAAACGAATTTTCCCAGTATCCTACATGTCTTAGGAAACTAATGCAATTGGTTTCATGCAATTTGGAGTTCCCTAACTCAAGTTCTAATCAAAACTCCATTGATGACTTTTCTGCAGAGAAAATCTGCTATGCTGTTCATGAAAAATTTTCAAACTTTTTGAATCTTTTTCCATCAAAACCTTTTTGAAACTTAAATAAAATCATATACACATGATATATAATGATCCTACAATGATCTTCCATCATAAATACAGCAGCTTTAATTAGAATTAATTGCAAGAACCTTAGGGTTCTAAAACCCAGATTCAGCTTCCATGGTGTTCTTCTCCTTCTTCCTTCTGTTCTAGCATCTTAATCCAATTATGATGCATCTAAATGCTTGGGAACCTTTCCCTACCATGTCTAGAACATAACCCAAGTGATGGCAACCATTGCCATGCCTTTGATCTCTATCAATAACTCAAAGTTGTGGCTATTGCATCATTCCCGAGCAAAACTGTCTTTCCAGACAGCCTGTAGTAAAAAATTCATAACTTTCACTACAGAACTCGGATTGATGCACCGTTTGTTGGGTTGGAAAGCTTATTCGAAGAGCTTTCTAACCATATATGGCTCAAAAATTTTGGAGAAGAACTCTGAATTCGGAATGCAAAACAAGATGACGGTTTTTCATGGCTACCATGAAAACTGTTCATAACAGTTTTATAAAACCCTAGTTTCCTTATTCTTCTTCTCCAAACTCAAACCCTATGCAACCTATTGCATCCATGGCTACACTTAACCATCAATTAGAAGAGGAGTAGAAGAGAGTTGACCTAGGGTTCCAAACCCTAGGTTCAGCCATGGAGGAAAACCAATTATGCAGAAAAATTTTCCAGATTTTTGAATCATTCAACTACACCATAATTACCAGCCCATATGTATTTTGTATTATGCATAATCATGGCTCTGATACCACTGTTGGGAATCGAACAAGAGGGAAAAATAGAAGTGCGGAATATAAAAAATTTTCCTACGATTCCCAATCCCATGAATCTAACTATGCATAACACAAAATCAAACCCTAACTACAAAGAGGGTTAGAACACTTACAGAATTTTTGTCTTCTCCTTTTTGCTCCAAGCTTTGATTCCGGACAGCGGTAAATGAGCAGCCCAAGTGTGCTGCCTCCAACGGTATCCACACCTAGCTAGAGCTTCAAGTCCTTTCTTTCATCTTCCTTGTTGTTGCTAGAGGTGGAGAAGAGAGAGAGAGAGAAGAAGAGAGCCTCCAAAGGGCTGGACAGCTAGGGTTTATTGTGCAAGCCTCTTATGCCATGTCACACATAAGTGTGACTTATATAGGCAGCCCACTAAAGGGGGCTGGCCATGGGGAAGAAACCCTAATAGGGTTATGGGTAATTACTCTTAATTGCACATTAACCCCTATTATTTGTATCAAATACAAATAGGCCCATAAAGAACTATTCTTTATTCACTAAAACCCTTTCTCTCATAAACTTTAAAGCCCTTCTTGCATGATCAGTGTGTGACCCATTGGGTTCACATCATTAAGTAGTAGGAATAGCACAAGGTGTGCACAATGGAACTCTTTCCATTTAGGGTCTAATTGGAACTCCTTCCAATTCCCTAATTGATTATAACTCGCTTATATCAATCAGGGCTTCTACTAACCACGAGTAACACCTAGCATATGGCTCATGGTGTGGTCCTTAATGAAGTGAATAGTCATTTACAAAGAACCCTTCTATTATAGTTTATAGGTTACAATTGCATCCTTCCTTCAACACAATGTCTCCAATTAACTAATAGGACATGGAAGTCTGTCAAGTCCCTAGTTCAATTACTTTATACTCATTCATAGATATCAACTCATTGATGAACTCATGAAACTCTTTTCATATTCATCCTACCATGGCCATGGATTTAATGAGTTATATTATGAATGCTATATGAGACATTCTCTCTCTTTTTCCTGAGAGTGATGGATCCCTTGTTGATCACTCACATGCCTTCATACACATAGCAGTAGGGCCAATGAACACCTTTGCAGACCCCTGAATAGGATCTGCACTTAGTGTTATCAAACTTCTAAAGCTACATGCATAAGGCAACTATGGTGTCTCAGGTCTAAGGATTACTTGTACCACTATAACAATGAGAAACTGATTGACAGGCAGGATAAAACTCCATTCAGTTTATCTCATATCTTTGGTCACATTCAGTGTACCTATTCTTATAATAGGCACCCACTTGTTGGTTGTAGTGTCTCCACACAAATAGCTTGAGACTAGCTATCCTCCTATAGAGTCAACCTAACAAGTGCTAGTCCTATGGTTCATTACTGTCCATCATAGTGAACCTTCAACTAGGAATGCTTAAGGAGTTTAGTACAGAGATATATCTATAGTCTCAAAATTACAACTCTTTGTAATTCCGTATTCTCAACTCTAACTCCATGGACATATTATGTAAATATAAATGATGCATATAAACATAATAGAATAAGCCCTTTTATTAAATCAATAATAAATGTGACATACATAAATGAAATCAAATGATTGTTCCTAATCCCTAAACAATCATCTCTATGATTGGCTCTAGGGCATAATCCTAACACTCTTTCCATGGTGGACCAATAATAGCCTAGCCTCATGATTTTCTTAGCCAACATATAGCCGTTCATGTGCGGAGCCCCTGTTCCTTCATGGATTTCTTTAATCAGATGCTCGGCTTCCTCCTCGGTGACACACAGCAGGTGGATCCCGTCGTATGACCTTCGATATAGCTTTCCTCCACAAAGTACATAGTGACTTGCCAATCGCCTTAGGGTTTTTCTATCGATACGAGATGCTCCTTCTGGGTATTCCCTTTCTTTAATGAACTTCTTTATGTCATGGAACCACGGACGGCCATCATTTACCTCTCCTCCTCGGATTGCACAACAGTACACAGGCTTGTCTCGGCATTCTATCTGTTAGGATTATGCCCTAGAGCCAATCATAGAGATGATTGTTTAGGGATTAGGAACAATCATTTGATTTCATTTATGTATGTCACATTTATTATTGATTTAATAAAAGGGCTTATTCTATTATGTTTATATGTATCATTTATATTTACATAATATGTCCATGGAGTTAGAGTTGAGAATATGGAATTACAAAGAGTTGTAATTTTGAGACTATAGATATATCTCTGTACTAAACTCCTTAAGCATTCCTAGTTGAAGGTTCACTATGATGGACAGTAATGAACCATAGGACTAGCACTTGCTAGGTTGACTCTATAGGAGGATAGCTAGTCTCAAGCTATTTGTGTGGAGACACTACAACCAACAAGTGGGTGCCTATTATGAGAATAGGTACACTGAATGTGACCAAAGATATGAGATAAACTGAATGGAGTTTTATCCTACCTGTCAATCAGTTTCTCATTGTTATAGTGGTACAAGTAATCCTTAGACCTGAGACGCCATAGTTGTCTTATGCATGTAGCTTTAGAAGTTTGATAACACTAAGTGCTAATCCTATTCAGGGGTTTGCAAAGGTGTTCATTGGCCCTACTGCTATGTGTGTGAAGGCATGTGAGTGATCAACAAGGGATCCATCACTCTTAGGAAAAGAGAGAGAATGTCTCATATAGCATTCATAATATAACTCATTAAATCCATGGCCATGGTAGGATGAATATGAAAAGAGTTTCATGAGTTCATCAATGAGTTGATATCTATGAATGAGTATAAAGTAATTGAACTAGGGAATTGACAGACTTCCATGTCCTATTAGTTCAATTGGAGACATTGTGTTGAAGGAAGGATGCAATTGTAACCTATAAACTATAACAGAAGGGTTCTTTGTAAATGACTATTCACCTCATTAAGGACCACACCATGAGCCATATGCTAGGTGTTACTCATGATTAGTAGAAGCCCTAATTAATATAAGTGAGTTATAATCAATTAGGGAATTGGAAGGAGTTCCAATTAGACCCTAAATGGAAAGAGTTCCATTGTGCACACCTTGTGCTATTCCTACTACTTAATGATGTGAACCCAATGGGTCACACACTGATCATGCAAGAAGGGCTTTAAAGTCTATGAGAGAAAGGGTTTTAGTGAATAAAGAATAGTTCTTTATGGGCCTATTTGTATTTGATACAAATAATAGGGGTTAAT
Source organism: Liquidambar formosana (assembly GCA_039720395.1). NCBI lineage: Eukaryota > Viridiplantae > Streptophyta > Magnoliopsida > Saxifragales > Altingiaceae > Liquidambar > Liquidambar formosana. The sequence continues at coordinate 22,777,929 of CM077832.1, forward strand.
GTGCAATTAAGAGTAATTACACATAACCCTATTAGGGTTTCTTCCCCATGGCCAGCCCCCTTTAGTGGGCTGCCTATATAAGTCACACTTATGTGTGACATGGCATAAGAGGCTTGCACAATAAACCCTAGCCGTCCAGCCCCTTGGAGGCTCTCTTCTCTCTCTCTCTCTTCTCCACCTCTAGCAACAACAAGGAAGAAGAAAGAAAGGACTTGAAGCTCTAGCTAGGTGTGGATACCGTTGGAGGCAGCACACTTGGGCTGCTCATTCACCGCTGTCCGGAATCAAAGCTTGGAGCAAAAAGGAGAAGACAAAAATTCTGTAAGTGTTCTAACTCTCTTTGTAGTTAGGGTTTGATTTTGTGTTATGCATAGTTAGATTCATGGGATTGGGAATCGTAGGAAAAATTTTTATATTCCGCACTTCAATTTTTCCCTCTTGTTCGATTCCCAACAGTGGTATCAGAGCCATGATTATGCATAATACAAAATACATATGGGCTGGTAATTATGGTGTAGTTGAATGATTCAAAAATCTGGAAAATTTTTCTGTATAATTGGTTTTCCTCCATGGCTGAACCTAGGGTTTGGAACCCTAGGTCAATTCTCTTTTACTCCTCTTCTAATTGATGGTTAAGTGTAGCCATGGATGCAATAGGTTGCATAGGGTTTTAGTTTGGAGAAGAAGAATAAGGAAACTAAGGTTTTATAAAACTGTTATGAACAGTTTTCATGGTTGCCATGAAAAACCGTCATCTTGTTTTGCATGCCGAATTCAGAGTTCTTCTCCAAAATTTTTGAGCCATATATGGTTAGAAAGCTTTTCGAATAAGCTTTCCAACCCAACAAACGGTGCGTCAATCCGAGTTCTGTAGTGAAAGTTATGAATTTTTTACTACAGGCTGTCTGGAAAGACAGTTTTGCTCGGGAATGATGCAATAGCCACAACTTTGAGTTATTGATGGAGATCAAAGGCATGGCAATGGTTGCCACCACTTGGGTTATGTTCTAGACATGGTAGGGAAAGGTTCCCAAGCATTTAGATGCATCATAATTGGATTAAGATGCTAGAACAGAAGGAAGAAGGAGAAGAACACCATGGAGGCTGAATCTGGGTTTTAGAACCCTAAGGTTCTTGCAATTAATTCTAATTAAAGCTGCTGTATTTATGATGGAAGATCATTGTAGGATCATTATATATCATGTGTATATGATTTTCTTTAAGTTTCAAAAAGGTTTTGATGGAAAAAGATTCAAAAAGTTTGAAAATTTTTCATGAACAGCATAGCAGATTTTCTCTGCAGAAAAGTCATCAATGGAGTTTTGATTAGAACTTGAGTTAGGGAACTCCAAATTGCATGAAACCAATTGCATTAGTTTCCTAAGACATGTAGGATACTGGGAAAATTCAGTTTGGTAGCCTAATTCATTCATCTTGCTGGGTTTTAAATCAATTTCTGACCATGGACAGTATGCTGTCAAATTCTGGGCAGCCTACTGTTGTTTTAATTGTTTAGAACAATTGGTGATGATTTGATCATCCAAACCTCTTCTATTAGCTTAGTATTTCATGTAGGGACATGATACAAAAGCTGGTTTCAATGGAGGAGTCGAATTGATAAGGATTTAGAAGCTATTGTGACCTTCAAGGTCTGCAACAATGGCTCCAGCAATGGGTTTTGGAAACCCTGATTGTTCTTGATGATGGCAGCCACTTCCACCACTTCTCACATGTCCAGAGGCTTGTCCCACACCCCTAGGATGTTCTCCCATGACTGGCCATGGCCTCCCACAGTCGTTGGTGGCCATGGCAGCCTAGCCAAGCTCAGGCAGCCCCCTGGTAGTGACGGCTGCATAGAGTTAAGGATGAAACCCTAATTTTGAGTTAATGATGAAACCCTAATTTCATTATGGCATTAATTAAAACCCTAATTGGAATATTAATTACCTTAATTAAGAGTTAATGATTGGTCATTAAATGACCAATCATGGTTATTAATTGTTAGGGCATAATTAATACCATTAATGATGTCTAGGGTTAGGGTTTTGATAACCCTAATTAGTGTAATTATTAAGGGTAATAAATACCCTATTTGGCATTAATTAAACCCTAATCCCTTTTATTAAATACCATATAACCTAGGGTTTTAATGATTGGACATTAAATGACCAATCATAAGGCATTTAATGATTAGGGCTTGCATTTAGGGTTTAGGGTTATGCATTTAGGGTTTAGGGTTTTAGGAAACCCTAATACACTAATTCATCATTTTAATGATTTTATTTAATTCCTATATTAATTATTTAATTAATATTGATTAATTTTATAATGTTTTAAATGGTTTAAAACACAATTAGGGATTAAATTAAAATCTGGAAATTCTTAATTAAATGAAATTGTTTTGTTTAATTAAGGAAACCCTAATATTGGATATTAGAGTTATTTTAGGAAACTTTACATGTTTTAAATTAATTTGATTAATTGAAACTGTAATGTCTTAAACGTTAAGACTTTATTTAATTTTGGATATTTTTGTTAAAACCTAATAAGATTAGGATGCATTAATGAGATTAATGTAAATCATTCAAGAGAATTACCATAATGCCCATATGTTTTAATGCTTACAGTTTTTCTTTACATTATGCAATGAGATTGTATGTATGTGTTTGGATGATGATTATGGACTATACCCCTTAAACCAATTGTGATTGGCCGTCTTATGAATGGGTTGTAATAATTTTTCAAGAGTTGTAATTTTATTATGGTGATGTAATTTATTATTTGGGGCTTGCATGCCACCTTCCCTCTCTCTCTATCATTCTCTTATGTACCCCACATTCCCCTTTTGTATCCCTTTCTATATATTATGTAAATGTTATGTAATCGAGAGCGCACTAAGGAGCATGGTGGACCCAAAGGAGTATGATGGAGCCCAACAAGCCAATGGTGGAGACCAACAAGCCAATGGTGGAGACCATCAAGCCAAGGGAGCAGATTGAAGGACTTGAAAGCTTAAAGAAGTTTTTCAAGAAAGCATGCATGTTATGAATGGTTTATTTTACGATCACCTACACCCACCTTAGACCTTGGATTCAATCTATTGGCTTGGATTGAATCCTCTCAAAGTCCATAATCATCATAGTGGGAGCTTTAATTTATGAGATAATTGTATTAGCTCCAATACTATAGTTTGGTATATGTTACCTATTCACTTAGGGACTAATATCAAAATATGGTACTTTATATATGTTGATATATAATAGCATGCGATGTATGATTTATAATAGCATGAGATGTATGATTATAAATAGCATAATTTATATGTTTAAATTTTGATACATAGGATGCATGTTAATTTGATGAGACCCTTTAAAACCCCTCTTATTTAATATTAAGTTGAAAATGGAGAAGTCATTAGGGAATGAATTCTTCATTGCCTTCCATCATTATAGGATCATCTAACGTCCCTTAATGTGGGTACCTGGCTGCAGACATGTAGGAGCTACCCATGTTAAAGACATTACTTGAAACTATCACATATGAGATATCATGGGGTGCCTAAACTGGTATATACCAAGAAACTAACATGTGAGGTATATATTTGGCGAAACATACCTGTGTGAATGATGGGTTTAACTTAACTAGGGAAGTATTCCAAGAAACTAACATGTGAGGTGTATATTCCCTAGAGGCAAAACGATTGGAACTTGCTTATGAAGCAATAGACAAAGAGTTGTCTTCTTATTGTGGGTTAGAAGTCAAGAAACTAACATGTGAGGCTTCTAGGTCATAGTGGGACCCCAATCCCCATTAGGAATGAGATTCCCGAATTCCATTAGAGGGTGTATGGAATTTGATAAAATAGTGGGAGGTACCATATGATTAAAGACCCAATCATTATGGATAAAAATGAAATCTAATTCTCTGTTGATGTAGATTACCTAATTACTCACCTCAAAACCCCTATTTCCTAATATATAGGATATTGATAGTTTGACTAAACCCAATTTCTTTGATTGACTTAGGAAATTGAGAATTGTTCTTAATTTCAAAAGATTGTTCATATGCTATTAGGCCTTTTCTTAAAGGCCCTCCATAAAACATCCTAAGAAGAAAAAGACACTATGCGCAATTGGCATCTTGTTGCCATGCTATATGATAGTATTGATGACTAATGAGCTTCAGAAGCAAAATTAGTCAATGCAAGTGCCTTTGACGTCCTACATCACATACAAAGGTTGTATTGTGAGTAAAATAATACTATAAAGTATAGTACTTGTAAAGGACTTCTTCTAGGACTAGGATGTGATAAAAGTTGTTTATTAATAATCATTCTTTTGAAAAATGATTAATCACATAGAATAGCTTGAGAAGCTAGATGTGATTTAAAATGGAAGCATAGAGGAAAGCAAGTCTTGAAAAGTCAAAGACAAAGAAATATAATTATTTTGTAGTAAACATAAGGTATTGTAAAGGGAACTTGATAAAGTATCAGTCTTCCTAGAAGAACCAAACTTTTGAAGTTTAGGTTCATGCTCTAAACTAAATTGTTGGTTAGTTCTGCTTCTTGGTTTTTGGATTCTAGTATAATCTAAATCGAAGCAGAAAGTTAAGTAGATAATAAGTTACCTTTAAAAATTTTAATAGAGCAAGAGTTGCTAGATTAATTTTGGGAACTTATTTCTTAACTAGGTCATTTAAGACATTCTAGAAATTTGATTTCTGAATTTAAATGACTAATTAGAGCGAATGCAACGTATTCCGAGAATACAAGAGATGTAGAGACTCTCATTTAAATGTAACGATTATGACTTGGTTATGAGATGACCAAACCCATCTTTTACTTGGTGAAGTGAATGAGTTACATTTATAATTTGACTATACATTGTGATGTATACAGTCATGTAGAGCATGCATTCAATTATAGTAGACTCATCTTAGAATACCATAGCTCAATGGTGAATCTAAGAGAACAAATTGAACCCTATTAAGATATGGTTTGATCCTATGATGAGTTTTACTAATGTATCCATCTAGGATATACCTTAAAATTGCTACATATTGATAATTTAGGGTTCACTCCAGTTTTGTCCCAATTATATCAGATATGATATGGGAAGAAACCCAACTTAAAGAAGTTAAGGCTTGGGCTTGTGCTACGTTTGTCTGGAAACATAATGTAGACAATCTGGAAATAAGGTCAAGTAAGTGTTGAATTGTGGTATATCCTAAAAGTGGTTGGGATAGTATTTCTATTACTCTAATGAACAAAAGTTGTCCATTAGGATGATTGCTGGATTTTCTTGAGAAAGAGTTCATTCAAGAAAGATGCAAAAGTAGATAGAATTTACAGAATTGTTTGTAAAGCCACAAACCAACAAAGATCCAACCCTTGCCCCTATTGAGGCAAAACCTTTAATTACACCACATTCTTTTCATAGATCAAATTGGATATTTCTTTAACATAAGAGAAATATTGTATCTTCATTAGAATGTGAAAGAATTGTTCTTTGGTGATAAAGATCACCAAGATAATCCTATTGATTATGATTAGGCGATGTTTGACATCAACTTGAGAAATGACTAAGAGTCATTAAATCCAATATGGACAGGTAGAGACCTAAAAGGCTTGGCTATTTAAGAATGTTTTCAACATAGGCAAAAAGTTGCCTATAAAGAAACTTGTTTGATAATAGTTATGCTTGAAATCCATTTGGATCTTGTTATCTATAAACACACATTTTGAATATGAGATATGTCAAAAAGGATATAAAGATGTTATATCAAATGGTGAAAAACCATAAAAGTGTGTAAGTTATAGAAGTCTATTAATAGACTACAAGGTTCTCATAATTAGAACATCTATAAAGTTGAAGTAATCAAATTGTTTGATTTCTCTCATTATATAGATGGACCATGAGTGTATAAAAGGTTAGTGGGAGTGCGATCGTTTTTCTTTATCCTAAGTATAGATGACATCCTAATCATTATGAATGATATATGAATGACATCCTAATCGTTTTGGTTTTTGGAGAAAAACTAATTCATGAAAGATTTGGCAGAAGCATCCAACAAGATCTATAGAGATAGATCATATAGATTGCTAAGTATCTCCAAATCATCAAACATAGTTGAAATGTTGAAGGAGTTCAACATGGAGAATTCTAAGGGAGGTCTGATTTACTTCAGATAAGAATTCATTATTCAAGGGTATGTGCCCTAGGATAACACAAGTAAGGTTCTTAAAGTGTTAAGAAGCCTTATTCTACACTATGTATTGAACCTGATATCTATTATGTTGTAATTGTTACAAATAGTTATCAGTCAATTCAAATTTGGAATATTGGATTGTATATGGAAATTGTAAACTCATAGTAGATGGGTATATGGATTTGGATATAATCCATATGGGGTATATTTTATATTCACTTTAGTTGGTGAAATACTTAATGGAAGAACTGTATGAAAGATACAGTGGATTCCATTATTAAGGGTGAATTAATTGTCGCATTGTCTAGGAGACTGTTTGGATCTATAAGTTCATTTAGAACTTGGAGTTGTTCCTTCCATTGAGTTGCCCACACCTTGTTTTGTGACAACAATGGGTCTATATCTCAAGTATAGGAATCATGGTCTCATCAAAAGTCCAAACTCATAGAGTGACAATTCCAAGTGATTAGAGGAATCATTGGAAGAGGTAATAGATACATTACAGAAGATATTATCTACATAAGTTTTTGTAGACCTACTGACTAAAGCTTTAAAACATAATTGGTTATGTCTAAGACCAACATCTTGAGAAGATAGGTATGCGATACATGGTCGATTGGCTTTAGTGCAAGTGGGAGATTGTTAGGATTATGCCCTAGAGCCAATCATAGAGATGATTGTTTAGGGATTAGGAACAATCATTTGATTTCATTTATGTATGTCACATTTATTATTGATTTAATAAAAGGGCTTATTCTATTATGTTTATATGTATCATTTATATTTACATAATATGTCCATGGAGTTAGAGTTGAGAATATGGAATTACAAAGAGTTGTAATTTTGAGACTATAGATATATCTCTGTACTAAACTCCTTAAGCATTCCTAGTTGAAGGTTCACTATGATGGACAGTAATGAACCATAGGACTAGCACTTGCTAGGTTGACTCTATAGGAGGATAGCTAGTCTCAAGCTATTTGTGTGGAGACACTACAACCAACAAGTGGGTGCCTATTACGAGAATAGGTACACTGAATGTGACCAAAGATATGAGATAAACTGAATGGAGTTTTATCCTACCTGTCAATCAGTTTCTCATTGTTATAGTGGTACAAGTAATCCTTAGACCTGAGACGCCATAGTTGTCTTATGCATGTAGCTTTAGAAGTTTGATAACACTAAGTGCTAATCCTATTCAGGGGTTGCAAAGGTGTTCATTGGCCCTACTGCTATGTGTGTGAAGGCATGTGAGTGATCAACAAGGGATCCATCACTCTCAGGAAAAGAGAGAGAATGTCTCATATAGCATTCATAATATAACTCATTAAATCCATGGCCATGGTAGGATGAATATGAAAAGAGTTTCATGAGTTCATCAATGAGTTGATATCTATGAATGAGTATAAAGTAATTGAACTAGGGAATTGACAGACTTCCATGTCCTATTAGTTCAATTGGAGACATTGTGTTGAAGGAAGGATGCAATTGTAACCTATAAACTATAACAGAAGGGTTCTTTGTAAATGACTATTCACCTCATTAAGGACCACACCATGAGCCATATGCTAGGTGTTACTCATGGTTAGTAGAAGCCCTAATTGATATAAGTGAGTTATAATCAATTAGGGAATTGGAAGGAGTTCCAATTAGACCCTAAATGGAAAGAGTTCCATTGTGCACACCTTGTGCTATTCCTACTACTTAATGATGTGAACCCAATGGGTCACACACTGATCATGCAAGAAGGGCTTTAAAGTCTATGAGAGAAAGGGTTTTAGTGAATAAAGAATAGTTCTTTATGGGCCTATTTGTATTTGATACAAATAATAGGGGTTAATGTGCAATTAAGAGTAATTACACATAACCCTATTAGGGTTTCTTCCCCATGGCCAGCCCCCTTTAGTGGGCTGCCTATATAAATCACACTTATGTGTGACATGGCATAAGAGGCTTGCACAATAAACCCTAGCCGTCCAGCCCCTTGGAGGCTCTCTTCTCTCTCTCTCTCTTCTCCACCTCTAGCAACAACAAGGAAGAAGAAAGAAAGGACTTGAAGCTCTAGCTAGGTGTGGATACCGTTGGAGGCAGCACACTTGGGCTGCTCATTCACCGCTGTCCGGAATCAAAGCTTGGAGCAAAAAGGAGAAGACAAAAATTCTGTAAGTGTTCTAACTCTCTTTGTAGTTAGGGTTTGATTTTGTGTTATGCATAGTTAGATTCATGGGATTGGGAATCGTAGGAAAAATTTTTATATTCCGCACTTCAATTTTTCCCTCTTGTTCGATTCCCAACAGTATCACCAACGGCTTCACATTTCCCCCTTCAGGTATCTCCACCATGGATGCTAGGGTCGCCAAGGCATCGGCGAACTGGTTCTTGTTCCTTGAAAGGTAGTTAAATTCTATCTCTGAGAACTCCTTGGTTAGAGCTTCCAGGTAGGCATGGTAAGGCAACAATTTCTCATCTCGAGTTTTCCATTCCCCTTTTATCTGGCAAATGATTAGTACTGAGTCCCCGAACACTTCCAATTCTTTGATCCCCAATTCAAGTGCCGCTTCCAGTGCTAGGATACAGGCCTCATACTCAGCAATGTTGTTGGTAGCTTCGAACCCCAACTTGACCGCTAACGGTGTAAATGCCTCTTCGGGTGAGACCAGCAGGACTCCTATCCCATAACCTTTCTTATTGGCTGCCCCATCAAAGTATACTCTCCAAGTTTTTCTACCAATCTCTAGCACGTCCTTATCTGGGAATTGATCGTTGAACGGAGCGGATGATGACACCGGACAGCTGGCTAGGTAGTCTGCGATGACGCTTCCTTTGATAGACTTCTGATTCACGTACTTGATGTCGAATTCATTGAGGAGAATTGACCATCGAGCAGTTCTGAATGACAATACTGGCCTTTCTACCAGGTACTTCAACGGGTCCATGCGACTTATCAAGAACACTTCGAAGGACATCATGTAGTGTCGGAGTTTCTGCGTCGCCCATACTAGTGCCACACAAGCTTTTTCAATCGCATTGTACTTCACTTCATAGTCTGTCATTTTCTTGCTTAAGTAATAGATGGCATTCTCCTTTGTAGACCCTTCGAGATATTGAGCTAACATAGCCCCCGTCGCGGTTTCGGTGACCGTTAAGTATAACAAAAGTGGCGCACCTTGCCGTGGGGGAACTAAGATTGGAGGATTGCTCAAGTATCTCTTAATGGTCTCAAAGGCCTCTTGGCATTCTTCGTTCCATACTTTTGGCACACCTTTCTTAAGCAATTTGAAGATTGGTTCGCAAACCATGGTTAAGTTGGCAATGAATCGGCTTATGTATTGAACTCTTCCCAGAAAACCCCGGATCTGCTTCTCAGTGCTAGGCGGCTCCATCTCCACAATAGCTTTTATCTTCCCTGGGTCCACTTCGATACCTCTCTGAGTGATCATAAACCCCAATAACTTGCCTGCAGTGACACCAAAAGCGCACTTCTGTGGGTTGAGACGGAGATTGTACTTTTTTGCTCGCTCTAGGAATTTCTCTAGTGCCTTGAAATGCCCTTCTCTATCCACAGACTTTACGATCATATCATCGACATAAACCTCGACTTCCTTATGGATCATATCATGCAATAAGGTCGTAGCTGCTCTTTGGTAAGTAGCCCCAGCGTTTCTTAAGCCAAAAAGCATTACCTTGTAACAGTACGTTCCCCATTGCGTGATAAAGGCTGTTTTCTCCATGTCTTGAGGCGCCATCTTTATCTGGTTATACCCAGAGAATCCGTCCATGAAGGAGAGGAGTGCATGTCCCTCTGTACTATCCACCAACACGTCGATATGGGGTAAAGGAAAGTCATCCTTAGGGCTCGCGGCGTTGAGATCTCGGAAATCGACACACATCCTTACTTTCCCATCTTTTTTAGGCACAAGCACTATATTCGACAGCCACTCGGGGTACTCCACAACTTGGAGGAAACCCGCGTCTAGTTGTGTAGTTACCTCTTCTTTTACTTTTAGAGCCCATTCTGGTTTTAATCTTCTGAGTTTCTGCTTTACCGGCTTCTTTAGGGAATTGGTGGGGATATAGTGTTGCACAATATCGGGGTCAATGCCAGGCATGTCTTCATAAGACCATGCAAAAGCCATAATGTTGGCTTTCAAGAGGGAGATCATCTTTTCTTTTTCAACGGGGGAGAGGGTTTTCCCAATTTTAACTATTCTTGGCAATTCATTCGTTCCTAAGTTGATTGATTCCAATTCATCCATATTAGGTTCGGTGACGCCCCTTTTCCTTTGCTCAACGAGCTCCAGGGGGACATCGTTCCTAGGATCTATATCCATGCCATAAATATCCATAGAGGAGAGAAAAGAGACACTGCATATATAGAGAAAGAAAGCACACTTTATTGACTAGGAATAATGGGAACGACATGTTAGAGTTATGCCCTAGAGCCAATCATAGAGATGATTGTTTAGGGATAAAGGAACAATCATTTGATTTCATTTATGTATGTCACATTTATTATTGATTTAATAAAAGGGCTTATTCTATTATGTTTGTATGCATCATTTATATTTACATAATATGTCCAAGGAGTTAGAGTTGAGAATATTAAATTACAAAGAGTTGTAATTATGAGACTGTAAATATATCTCTGTACTAAACTCCTAAATCATTCCTAGTTGAAGGTTCACTATGATGGACAGTAATGAACCATAGGACTAGCACTTGTTAGGTTGACTCTATAGGAGGATAGCTGGTCTCAAGCTATTTGTGTGGAGACACTACAACCAACAGGTGGGTGCCTGTTAATAGAATAGGTACACTGAATGTGACCAAAGATTTGAGATAAACTGAATGGAGTTTTAACCTGCCTGTCAATCAGTTTCTCAATGTTATAGTGGTACAAGTAATCCTTAGACCTGAGACACCATAGTTACCTTATGCATGTAGCTTTAGAAGTTTGATAACACTAAGTGCAGATTCTATTCATGGGTCTGTAAAGGTGTTCATTGGCCCTATTGCTATGTGTATGAAGGCATGTGAGTGATCAACAAGGAATCCATTACTCTCAGGAAAAAGAGAGAGAATGTCTCATATAGCATTCATAATATAACTCATTCAGTCCATGGCCATGGCAGTGTGAATATGGAAAGGAGTTTCCATAAGTTCATCATTGAGTTGATATTTATGAATGAGTATAAAGAAATTGAACTAGGGACTTGACAGACTTCCATGTCCTATTAGTTCAATTGGAGACATTGTGTAAATGGAAGGATGCAATTGTAACCTATAAACTATAACAGAAGGGTTCTTTGATAGATACATATTCACTTCATTAAGGACGACACCATGAACCATATGCTAGGTGTTATTCATGGTTAGTAGAGGCCCTAATTGATATAAGTGAGTTATAATCAATTAGGGAATTGGAAGGAGTTCCAATTAGACCCTAAATGGAAAGAGTTCCATTGTGCACACCTCGTGCTATTCCTACTACTTGATGATGTGAACCCAATGGGTCACACACTGATCATGCAAGATGAGCTTTAAAGTCTATGAGAGAAAGGGTATGAGTGCATAAAGAATAGTTCTTTGAGGCCTATTTATATTTGATATAATTTATAGGGGTTATTGTGCAATTTAGAGAAATTGCATCACACCCTAATAGGGTTTCCCCCTAGGGCCGGCCCCCTTAGTGTGGACTATATAAGTCACACTATGATGTGTGACATCATCACAAGTTGAAATCCCAAGGGGCTGTCCAGATTTTCCAGCCCCCTCTCTCTCTCTCCTCTCTTCTCCTACACTAGCAACAACAAGGGAAAAGAAGGAAAAGACTTGAAGCTCTAGCTAGGTGTGGATACCGTTGGAGGCAGCACACTTGGGCTGCTCATTCACCGCTGTCCGGAATCAAAGCTTGGAGCAAAAAGGAGAAGACAAAAATTCTGTAAGTGTTCTAACCCTCTTCATAGCTAGGGTTTGATTTTGTATATGCATAGTTAGATTCATGGGCTGTGGAATCAAAGGGAAAATTTTTATATTCCGCACTTCTATTTTTCCCTCTTGTATGATTCCCAACAGTGGTATCAGAGCCATGGCTATGCATAATACAAAATACATATGGGCTGGAATTTATGGTGTAGTTGAATGATTCAAAAATCTGGAGAATTTTTACTGCAGAATTGTTCTTCTCTCTGGCCGAACCTAGGGTTTGGAACCCTAGGTCTATTCTTCTTCTACTCCTCTTCTAAATCATGGTTAAGGGTAACCATTGATGCAAAGGTTGTATAAGGTTTGAATTGGAAGAAGAAGAAAAAGGAAAACTGGGTTTTCTGAAGAGGGTCGAATCTGGGTTTTAGAACCCAGAGGTTCTTGCAATTAAATTCAATCAAAGCTTATGTATTTTTGATGCAAATCCATTGTAGGATCATTATATATCATGTATATATGATTTTCTTTAAGTTTCAAAAAGGTTTTGATGGAAAAAGATTCAAAAAGTTTGAAAATTTTTCATGAACAGCATAGCAGATTTTCTCTGCAGAAAAGTCATCAATGGAGTTTTGATTAGAACTTGAGTTAGGGAACTCCAAATTGCATGAAACCAATTGCATTAGTTTCCTAAGACATGTAGGATACTGGGAAAATTCGTTTGGTAGCCTAATTCATTCATCTTGCTGGGTTTTAAATCAATTTCTGACCATGGACAGTATGCTGTCAAATTCTGGGCAGCATACTGTTGTTTTAATTGTTTAGAACAATTGGTGATGATTCGATCATCCAAACCTCTTCTAGAAGCTTAGTATTTCATGTAGGGACATGATACAAAAGCTGGTTTCAATGGAGGAGTCGAATTGATAAGGTTTTAGAAGCTATTGTGACCTTCAAGGTCTGCAACAATGGCTCCAGCAATGGGTTTTGGAAACCCTGATTGTTTTTGATGATGGCAGCCACTTCCACCACTCCTCACGTGTCCAGAGGCTTGTCCCACACCCCTAGGATGTTCTCCCATGGCTGCCCATGGCCTCCCACAGTCGTTGGTGGCCATGGCAGCCTAGCCAAGCTCAGGCAGCCGTCTTGGTAGTGACGGCTGCATAGAGTTAAGGATGAAACCCTAATTTTGAGTTAATGATGAAACCCTAATTTCATTATGGCATTAATTAAAACCCTAATTGGAATATTAATTACCTTTATTAAGAGTTAATGATTGGTCATTAAATGACCAATCATGGTTATTAATTGTTAGGACATAATTAATACCATAAATGATGTCTAGGGTTAGGGTTTTGGAAACCCTAATTAGTATAATTAATTAAGGGTAATTAATACCCTATTTGGCATTAATTAAACCCTAATCCCTTTTATTAAATACCATATGAACCTAGGGTTTTAATGATTGGACATTAAATGACCAATCATAAGGAATTTAATGATTAGGGCTTGCATTTAGGGTTTAGGGTTATGCGTTTAGGGTTTAGGGTTTTAGGAAACCCTAATACACTAATTCATCATTTAAATGATTTTATTTAATTCCCATGTTAATTATTTAATTAATATTGATTAATTTTATAATGTTTTAAATGGTTTAAAATACAATTGGAGATTAAATTAAAATCTGGAAATTCTTAATTAAATGAAATTGATTTGTTTAATTAAGGAAACCCTAATATTGGATATTAGAGTTATTTTAGGAAACTTTATATGTTTAAATTAATTTGATTAATTGAAACTAAAATGTCTTAAATGTTAAGACTTTATTTAATTCTGGATATTTTTGTTAATACCTAATAAGATTAGGATGCATTAATGAGATTAATGTAAATCATTCAAGTGAATTACCATAATGCCCATATGTTTTAATGCTTACAGTTTTTCTTTACATTATGCAATGAGATTGTATGTATGTGTTTGGATGATGATTATGGACTATACCCTTTAAACCAATTGTGATTGGCCGTCTTATGAATGGGATGTTATTATTTACAAGAGTTGTAATTTTATTAAGGTGATGTAATTTATTTGGGGCTTGCATGCCACCTTCCCTCTCCCTCTCTCTCTATCATTCTCTTATGTACCCCACATTCCCCTTATGTATCCCTTTCTTTAAATTATGTAAATGTTATGTAATCGAGAGTGCACTAAGGAGCATGGTGGACCCAAAGGAGCATGATAGAGCCCAACAAGCCAATGGTGGAGACCATCAAGCCAAGGGAGCAGATTGAAGGACTTGAAAGCTTAGAGAAGTGTTTCAAGACAGCATGCATGTTTCGAATGTGTTATTTTACGATCACCTACACCCACCTTAGACCTTGGATTCAATCTATTGGCTTGGATTGAATTCTCTCAAAGTCCATAATCATCATAGTGGGAGCTTTTAATGAGATTAATAGTGATAGCTCCAAATCCATAGATCGTTATATGTCTCTTCTTAGGGACTAATATCGATAAGTGGATTATTATTTTTTTTATGCTGTTCAATTTTTATTTATATGCATGAGATGTATGTTAATTTGATGAGACCCTTAAAAACCCCTCTCTTTTAATATTAAGTTGGAAATGGAGAATACATTAGGGAATGGATTCTTCATTGCCTTCCATCATTATAGGATCATCTAACGTCCCTTAATGTGGGTACCTGGCTGCAGACATGTAGGAGCTACCCATATTAAAGACATTACTTGAAACTATCACATATATAGATATCATGGGGTGCCTAAGCTGGTATATACCAAGAAACTAACATGTGAGGTATATATTTGGTGAAACATACCTGTGTGAATGATGGGCTTAACTTAACTAGGGAAGTATTCCAAGAAACTAACATGTGAGGAGTATGTACCCTAGAGGCAAAACGATTGGAATTTGCTTATGAAGCAATAGACAAAGAGTTGTCTTCTTACTGTGGGTTAGAAGTCAAGAAACTAACATGTGAGGCTTCTAGGTCACAGTGGGACCCCAATCCCCATTAGGAATGAGATTCCCGAATTCCATTAGAGGGTGTATGGAATTTGATAAAATAGTGGGAGGTACCATATGATTAAAGACCCGATCATTATGGATTAAAAATGAAATCTGATTTTCTGTTTAATTTTCTGTATGTAGATCACCGTAATGGCTCACCGCAACCCGTTATCCCACATTTTGGAAACCAACCGTTTAACTGGACCTAATTATCTTGATTGGTTAAGGAATTTAAAAATCGTTTTGAATTCTGAAAATATTACCTATGCACTTCAAAGTCCACTTCCCAATGCTCCTACTGAGGCTGCAACTCGGCAAGAGAAAGACGCTTATCAGAAGCGCATGGATGGTGATCTTATGACGAGATGCTATATGATGGTGTCTCTAAGTCCTGAGCTTAAGAAGCAATACGAGTCCAGGGGAAGTGCACCCGAGATATTTATCCACATACAAGAGTTGTATGGCAAAGAGTTTTTGCTTGAATGTGATGAATGGGTTGAAGTTCCTGCTTCCAATTCTATACTCAAGCCTAAAGGCAAGGGAATAAGAAAGGGTAAGAGTACCCAAAAGAAGAGGAAAGGTAAAGGGATCTGTTTTTACTGTGGCAAAGATGGGCATTGGAAACGTAACTGCCAAGAGTATCTAGATACTCTGAAGAACCAACCTTCGGAAGGTATGGATTATGCTCTTATACTTGAGACTAACATGAGTGTTAGCTCTGCTTCCACTTGGGTACTAGATTCTGGTGCGAGTTCTCATATTTGTAATTCCATGCAGGACCTAGTGGGAAGCAGAAGGCTGAGTAAAGGAGAAGTAACCCTACGAGTGGGAAATGGAGCAAACGTTGCTGCATTAGCCGTGGGGACTTGCTGCTTGACTTTGCCTAGTGGGAGTAGTTTAGAATTATCAGGCTGTCTTTATATTCCAGAAGTTATAAGAAACATTGTTTCTATTTCAGTATTATCTAAACAAGGATTTAGGTTTGTTTTTGAGGAGAATAAATGTTCTTTATTTAAAAATGAAGAGTTCATTACTTCTGGAGTTTATGTGAATGGCCTTTATTTTCTAAACTTTATTGCAAATGTTAATTGCATAGAGCATGATAGTTCTAAATTGAATGCAAACAAACCCAAGAGAACAAGAGATGAAGAAAACTCCGCATATGACTGGCACTTGAGACTAGGTCATATCAGTGAGAATAGGATTAACAAGATGTGTAAGGATGGACAATTGGGTCCATTGGTTTCTATGCCCTTTCCAACTTGTGAATCTTGTTTACTAGGTAAAATGACCAAGTCACCTTTCACCGGTCACGGTGAGAGAGCAGCAGACATATTAGGATTAATACATAGTGATGTATGTGGTCCTATGAGCATACATGCTCGTGGAGGTTTCTCTTACTTTATAACCTTTACCGATGATCATTCTAGGTACGGGTATGTGTACTTAATGAAGTACAAATCTGAAGCATTTGAAAAGTTCAAAGAATTCAGATATGAAGTAGAGAAACAAACTGGTAAAAGTATTAAAGCTCTTCGATCGGATCGAGGAGGAGAATATTTAACTGGTGAGTTTTTAGATCATCTTGTTCAAGCGGGCATTCTATCTCAATGGACACCTCCTGGAACACCACAGCTTAATGGTGTGTCAGAAAGGAGGAATAGAACCTTATTGGATATGGTTAGGTCCATGATGAGTTACACTGATTTACCATTGTCCTTCTGGGGACATGCCCTGGAAACTGCAGCGTATTTGTTGAACAGAGTCCCAACCAAATCTGTCCCTAAGACACCGTATGAGATATGGAAAGGGAGAGCACCAAGCCTTAAACATATTAAGGTATGGGGTTGCACTACATATGTAAAGACACATGATGCAACCAAGTTAGAATCAAGATCAATTAAATGTAGGTTTGTGGGATATCCTAAAGAGGGTTTAGGATATTATTTCTATTATCCTGATGAACAAAAGGTGTTTGTTAGTAAGTTTGCAGTCTTTCTTGAAAAAGAGTTTATTCAAGAAGGAGGCAATAACAGGAAAATAGAACTCAAAGAATTGTCTGATGAGACACAAACCGACAGTGATCCCACCCCTGTCCCTGATGAGACAGAACCCACTAATGTACCACAACCTCTCCGTAGATCGAGTAGGGTATCTGTTGCACCTGAGAGATATGGATTTCTCAACCATAATGCAGAGGAATTGTTCCTTGGTGATAGAGAACACCCAGATGACCCTACTACTTATGGACAGGCGATTTCGGATATTGATTCGAACAAATGGCTGGAAGCTATGAAATCTGAAATGGACTCGATGTATTCCAACAAAGTCTGGACTTTAGTTGATCCACCAGAAGGTATAGTACCTATTGGCTGCAAATGGATCTTCAAAAGGAAGATAGGTTCAGATGGAAAGGTAGAGACCTACAAGGCTAGGCTAGTGGCAAAAGGTTACCGACAAAGACATGGTATTGACTATGAGGAAACCTTCTCGCCAGTGGCTATGCTTAAGTCCATTAGGATCTTGTTAGCTATAGCTGCGCACTACGATTATGAGATATGGCAAATGGATGTAAAGACCGCTTTCCTTAATGGAAACATTGAGGAAGACCTTTATATGCAGCAACCTGAGGGTTTTACATCCAGTGGTGAGGACCACAAAGTGTGCAAGCTACAGCGGTCCATTTATGGACTTAAACAAGCTTCTAGAAGCTGGAACATCCGATTCGATGAGGCAATCAAATCGTTTGGTTTCCTACAGAATATGGATGAACCATGTGTGTACAAGAAAGTTAGTGGGAGTGCGATTACCTTCCTAGTCCTATATGTTGATGACATTCTACTTATCGGGAATAAAGTAGAAACGTTATCAAAAGTGAAAGAGTGGCTTTCACAGAATTTCTCCATGAAAGATTTGGGAGAAGCATCCTATATTCTGGGAATAAAGGTCTATAGAGATAGATCTAAAAGGATGCTAGGTCTCTCCCAATCATTGTACATAGACAAAATATTGAAAAGGTTCAATTTAGAAGATTCCAAAAGAGGTCTAATTCCTGTTAGGCATGGAATCAAGTTGTCTAAAAACATGGCACCTAAAACTCCAGAGGAGATTGCGTACATGAGGACGATTCCCTATGCTTCTGCAGTAGGGAGTCTAATGTATGCCATGTTATGTACAAGACCAGATATCGCTTTTGGTGTAAGTGTTACAAGCAGATATCAGGCAGACCCAGGTGTGAAACACTGGGAAGCAGTCAAGGCTGTCCTTAAGTACTTAAGAAGAACTAAGGAACTTTTCCTTGTCTATGGAGGAAGAAATTTAGAAATGGTTGGTTATACGGATTCAGATTTTCAATCTGACGATGATGATAGGAAATCAACATCGGGGTATGTTTTCACCTTGAATGGTGGAGCTGTAAGTTGGAGGAGCTGTAAACAGGATGTTACAGCGGACTCCACTACAGAGGCTGAGTACATTGCTGCATCAGAGGCTGCAAAGGAAGCTGTTTGGATAAAGAAGTTCATTACTGAACTGGGAGTAGTTCCTGCTATTGAGAAGCCCTTGCCATTGTTTTGTGACAACAACGGGGCTATTGCTCAAGCTAAGGAACCACGGTCTCATCAAAAGTCCAAACACATTGAGCGTCGATTCCATGTGATTAGAGAGATCATTGGAAGAGGTGATATTAGCATACAGAAGATTCACACAACAGAAAATGTAGCAGATCCCTTCACTAAAGCTATGACCCAAGAGCAGTTGGATCACCACAGACAGGAAATGGGTATTAGATACATTGTGGATTGGCTATAGTGCAAGTGGGAGATTGTTAGAGTTATGCCCTAGAGCCAATCATAGAGATGATTGTTTAGGGATAAAGGAACAATCATTTGATTTCATTTATGTATGTCACATTTATTATTGATTTAATAAAAGGGCTTATTCTATTATGTTTGTATGCATCATTTATATTTACATAATATGTCCAAGGAGTTAGAGTTGAGAATATTGAATTACAAAGAGTTGTAATTATGAGACTGTAAATATATCTCTGTACTAAACTCCTAAATCATTCCTAGTTGAAGGTTCACTATGATGGACAGTAATGAACCATAGGACTAGCACTTGTTAGGTTGACTCTATAGGAGGATAGCTGGTCTCAAGCTATTTGTGTGGAGACACTACAACCAACAGGTGGGTGCCTGTTAATAGAATAGGTACACTGAATGTGACCAAAGATTTGAGATAAACTGAATGGAGTTTTAACCTGCCTGTCAATCAGTTTCTCAATGTTATAGTGGTACAAGTAATCCTTAGACCTGAGACACCATAGTTACCTTATGCATGTAGCTTTAGAAGTTTGATAACACTAAGTGCAGATTCTATTCATGGGTCTGTAAAGGTGTTCATTGGCCCTATTGCTATGTGTATGAAGGCATGTGAGTGATCAACAAGGAATCCATTACTCTCAGGAAAAAGAGAGAGAATGTCTCATATAGCATTCATAATATAACTCATTCAGTCCATGGCCATGGCAGTGTGAATATGGAAAGGAGTTTCCATAAGTTCATCATTGAGTTGATATTTATGAATGAGTATAAAGAAATTGAACTAGGGACTTGACAGACTTCCATGTCCTATTAGTTCAATTGGAGACATTGTGTAAATGGAAGGATGCAATTGTAACCTATAAACTATAACAGAAGGGTTCTTTGATAGATACATATTCACTTCATTAAGGACGACACCATGAACCATATGCTAGGTGTTATTCATGGTTAGTAGAGGCCCTAATTGATATAAGTGAGTTATAATCAATTAGGGAATTGGAAGGAGTTCCAATTAGACCCTAAATGGAAAGAGTTCCATTGTGCACACCTCGTGCTATTCCTACTACTTGATGATGTGAACCCAATGGGTCACACACTGATCATGCAAGATGAGCTTTAAAGTCTATGAGAGAAAGGGTATGAGTGCATAAAGAATAGTTCTTTGAGGCCTATTTATATTTGATATAATTTATAGGGGTTATTGTGCAATTTAGAGAAATTGCATCACACCCTAATAGGGTTTCCCCCTAGGGCCGGCCCCCTTAGTGTGGACTATATAAGTCACACTATGATGTGTGACATCATCACAAGTTGAAATCCCAAGGGGCTGTCCAGATTTTCCAGCCCCCTCTCTCTCTCTCCTCTCTTCTCCTACACTAGCAACAACAAGGGAAAAGAAGGAAAAGACTTGAAGCTCTAGCTAGGTGTGGATACCGTTGGAGGCAGCACACTTGGGCTGCTCATTCACCGCTGTCCGGAATCAAAGCTTGGAGCAAAAAGGAGAAGACAAAAATTCTGTAAGTGTTCTAACCCTCTTCATAGCTAGGGTTTGATTTTGTATATGCATAGTTAGATTCATGGGCTGTGGAATCAAAGGGAAAATTTTTATATTCCGCACTTCTATTTTTCCCTCTTGTATGATTCCCAACACGACACACAAAAGAAAGAAGGAAAACAAACAAATCTGTATCAATACTATGACTCCACAAAGTGAGTAAAGTAGATACATCTTATTGAATTAGGGAAATATTACTAAACTAAGACACCTACAAGCTGCTATCAGGTAGGCCAAGGTCTTCTTCTTCATGGATCTCCGCAACGACACCACATTCAAGGTACCAATTCAGGAGTGGCAAGGTAGCATGGCTAATGGACGAACCCTGGAGTTCTTCAATGGTCGAGTCTTCCATGATGAGGATCATGTCTTGGAACATTTCAGTCATAGCCCCTGCATCAAGGTTCTCTGCCCAATCCTCCTCTTTCTTTTCCCAGAACTCATCATTGATGGCATCATCATCCACCATTTCAGCTGTGATTGGATACCATTCGGTGAAGAAGATTTCAAAACCCGGAACTCGGATCTTGGTAGCTTGGTCAAAGGTGGGCTCTGGAAACCCGCAATATAGAAAATCATCCCCTTCTTTGACGAAGTAACCATTCAAAGTAGGTCGATATGGCGAGATCTTCAGGTCTGGCACCCTTCCCTCGGCTTTGGCTCTTACTTTCTCTTTGTTCCTCTTCAGCATTTCCGCATGATCATTTCTAGAGGGCTCATATCCTAGCCCGAAGGTGTATGAGGTGACACGGCTTTGAATGGACGTAGGGATCCCTTGTTGGCGACGCCCTAGCCCCATGCCTGGAAAGAAGCTCATTCTTCTCATGATCTCACCAACGTGCAAGTTGCCATGGGGGCAAAAGTCCAAGGGTATTAATTCACCCTTTTCGAGATCTTTTTCAATGCATTGGACATAGTCAAAACCAGATAGCGGTATCGCTGCTGATTCAGGTTGTATCTCACATATAGGCACACCTGCGAGTTTCAATTCATAGTCCCCTTGAAGTGTTACTATGGCTCCTTCATAAGGAAACTTCACCTTTTGATGGAGTGAAGATGGCACAACCCCAGCAGGATGGATCGAAGGTCGGCCCAACAACAAGTTGAAACATGACGGCACATCCAACACTTGGAATTCTACCCTAAATTCAGTGGGTCCCATGATAAGAGGCAAAGTAACTACCCTTATTACTTCTCGGCGGGTGTTGTCATAAGCTCTTACGGTCTGCCCAGATGGCGTGAAATCAATGGGTCCCAAACCCAAAACAGTGGCAGTTCGGAGAGGACATACATTCAGTGCGGACCCATTGTCGATAAGAATAGTGGGAACCCTCTTCCCCATAGTGTCAACGGTCACATAGAGAGCTTGAGAATGGCTCGGCCCGCTTTTAGGTAGGTCTACATCGGTGAACACGATGGTTGAGTTCTTGGGAGTTGGATTCACCAAATGTACCAATCCCTCGGGGGATGTGTCAACAGGCACTTGTATCTGATTCAACAGTTTCAACACGGTCTGTCTGTGCTTATGCGAGGCCATGAGCAAGCCCCAAATAGTAATGTTGGCATTGGTCTTCTTCAGCTGCCTAAGCACTTCATCCTCTTCTTCTTGCAAGCTAGGACGCCTCTGCCCTTCCAAATCTTCCAACGGATTTTCAGATTCTAGGTGGGGGGGCTTGAAATGACGACCCCCTCTGGTTATATGGTCCAACTCATCATCGCTAGCCCATATGTCATGGACTTCCTCGGAGTCATTCATCAAGTCATCCCATTCTATCATGTCGATGCTCTCCATCTCTGTCGGCAAGTCATCCCAACCTGAAGGGACTATCGGCTCATCTGATATCGGACTTGGGCTTGAGTACAGCACATAGTAATCATATTTCCCCGACGCTTCACCTAATAGGCCAACCTGAGGATCCCCTGCTTCATATCTTTCTTTCAACTCTTGTTGGATAGATTTCTTTGGCAACAACAAAACCTTTTGGTCAATGAGGTCTTGGATGATCTTCTTTAGTATAGAACAAGCCTCGGTGTCATGGCCGGGTGCACGATGGTATTGGCAATATTGGTGAGGGATTGATGGTCTTGGCTTTGGTGGAAGTGGCATGATAAGGCTGTTATTGCGGCAAATGGTGAAGAGACGGGTTAAGGTCATGGGGAGCGGAGTGTATTGTCTTATGGGATGGCGAGGGCGAGAGGATTCAACCCCAATGGCATTTATGGTGTTAGGTGGGGGTGTGTTGTTGTGTGATGGGAGAGGATTACGGGTGACATTTGGACGGGTTGGTGGTGAAATGACTTGCTTGTCAATGAGGTCTTGGACTTGGTGGCGAAGGCGAATACAGCGATTGGTGGCATGGCCTTTGGATTGGTGGTACTTGCAGTACTCATTCTCATTGTAGCTCTTGGGTAAGGGATTTGGTGGAGGTCTTGGGTCGAGTGGCTTCAATAGGTCACGACTTATGAGCTTTTCAAGGACTCTTTCGAGTGGTATGAATAGGTCAGTGAATTAGCGAGGTGGATTGACATCATTGAGAGAAAAGGGTTGGATTGGTTGAGTTATGGTGTTGACCTCGGCATTGTTCTTCCCAGTAAAGTTTGTCTTGCGACTCCTCACTTCCTCAGTCTTGATTGTCCCATCATTGATAGCATCTTCAACCTGCGTGCCAGCCCCAATGAGAGCTTTGAAATTCGGAAAATAGTGGGCAAATAAGTGCTTGTGATACACGGGCAGCAAGTTCTTAACCACCAGCTGAATTTGGTCCTCCTCATTTGGCCTATCCGTCATTCTCGACGCCTTTTGTCTCCACCTTGTAATGTAAGCGGAGAAAGTTTCATGAACCCCTTGCTTGGTAGTTTCCAGGTCCCTTCGAGTGACATCCACCTCTGTGTTGTACTTGTAGTGCTCTGAAAACTCATTGCATATGTCTTCCCAAGTCCGGGTTCTATTCTCATCCAAGGATAAGAACCATTTCAAAGCAGAAGTGGCCAAGGTTTCATGGAACATTTGAGCTAAAAGCTCGTCAGTAGCCCCTCGAGGGTGCATAGCTCGCACGTACATCTTCAAATGAGTCTTAGGGCAACCCGTCCCATCGAACTTTTCTAACTCCGGCATCTTGAATTGTAGTGGAATACGAGCCGTTGGAAACAGGGATAGAGTCCGCACATCGACCATGTCATCAGCCCTGCGAATCCCTTTTATGGTTCTCTCCAAAGCTTCTACCTTGCTAGCTAACACGGAATCACTGCTAGTACCTTTCCCCTTGGCTTCCCCTTCTAGGTTGGTGACCTCAGGTTTCGAGCTACTTTCCCCCCTTGTCTTGGTGTTCTCATTGGATTGAGGTCACTCTTCGGTGCCAGCCCCATGAGGTATACCCGAGGAATGGGCCTTAGAGCCATTTTGTTCAAGATCCGCCATCTTCTGTTGGTTCTCTTGAGCCATTTTCAATGCGGTATCGGATGTCTCGGCGGTATGGTCAAGCTTGGCCATGATGGCTTTCAGGCAAGCCTCAAGGTCAAAGTGCCCCTCACTAGTTCTTTCGTCGGCCATGTCTGTCTGATGGGTAGACTCAACACTCACTAGACGCCCTTGTGGATTGCGGATCCAAGCCAGCACGTCTATGGATAGAAAAGTTTTAACCTTTAGCCTAAGGACTTGTCCTAAACCTCCATATTTTCCTTAATGAACTCGGTCTCTACACCATGTTCAATTAATTCATTCCTTTTATCCAATTACCTTTACAGGGATCATGGATTAAGGGTATGTTTTAAAGAATAGGGCATAGAGTCCTTCAACTAGGTTTAATTAATCCCCTAGGACTAGCACATCACAAACATAGCTTTACATCCTATTTCCTTAATTTATTCCTCCTAACCCATGGCCTTAACGAAGGCTAGGGTTTAAAGGTCTATGTTAAGGGCATAAGATATAAAGCCTCACACCACAAACACGGCATAGCATCATTACAAACAATTGTGGGTGCATAAAGGTGAGACCGTAGTGTCCTACAAGTCTGTCTATATGGACTAATGATAAGGGTAGGCTAGGGTCCTTCACTTGCTTGAGCAATCCTTATACCTAACCACATGTGGCATCAGGAACGCCGCGTGGGTCCAGCAGTACGTGATTAACTCATTTAATATACCCAAGGGCAAGCCCAAGGGTACTAGGCAAGAGAGGTTGATAGCTTTCGCCCCAACACATGGAATCAGGAAAACCAAGGTTGAGACTAGGCCGATCGTTGGCAAGGATACATCGAGGGACATCGATCCTAGCATGCAAGAGTTTGCGCACACAATGCAATAAATGAAAGCACACAATCAAGCGGATGCAATGTGATTGATTTTAATTAAACATAAGAAATTAACTTAGCCCAACTAAACTTTATAGAGTCTAGCCCACAACATCCCCAGTGGAGTCGCCAAACTGTGAACCCCGGAAATTGGGCCCACAAGGGATTGAAAGAAAATGGGTTTGAAAAAGAAAAAAGAAAGGAGTCGCCACCTTATTTTTTAAAGGAAACAAGGAAAACCCTAAAAATAGTTTGTTTTAGGAAAACAATTTGAATGACTCCATAAAAAAGGAAAGGCAAAAACCAATCTTTTGAAAACCAAAGAAATCAGGGATTCGGAGGCTAAGTTATGACATGGGAAGGTTCTAGGCAAAGCCTATAGGCACCCATGTCACCCTTTCGGTCTCTCAGTTCATTTGGGCTAAATCAAGATCTTTCCATACAAAAATCAGCAAGTATATCATCACAAGAATTGCATGCATATCATATATTTCATTCATCCATCCATGCATAATAAGCACATAAAAACAGAAAAAGAAAAAGAAGAAAAGAAAACAAAAATAAACCTAGGATGCTTGGATCCTAGAACGGACTTGAGCCTCACGAAGAGCGCCTACGTACCATGCAATGAAATACATGGATCAAAGTCCACGTAGTTCGATTAGAACTAAGGTTAAATCCTAATACAAACCTATGGTAAAAACCCTAGGTTTCCTTATTTGATCAAAAGAGAATTGATAGAAAGTTTGATTTTAGGAAAGAAATCCACAAAATGGAAACCTTAATAAAAACCAGAATTTTGTTTATGAAGGAAACCTCTAATTAAACCATAGGATCATATTAAAAATTAACCCTAAATAGGGAGAAGAGAAGGGATAAGGAAGAAAGGTGAATTGGGGCACCTTCACACCCACTTACCTGAGCGCAATTACTCCAAACATTAGCTATTTCAGACATAAGCAGCCCTATTTGCCATAGGACAAATACCACACCTATTTGTACCCTTACAAGTGCTCAAAACCATGCAAAAACACTAACATGCAAATCTGGACAGAATAGTATTATGACCTAAAATCATCCACTAAGCATGCCAATAGCAAAAACAGCGAACAATAATAAGTCCTAACATATTCCTAGAACCATATCATGCATAAAAACCCTAAAACATACTAACATGCATGCAAAACTATCATGTTTACTCTATATGCAAGACATATACAGCAAACACGAAGAAAAACCAAATAAAAAAGTCTTCTTTATCATGCTATATGAAAACAAACACAAAACAATGACTCTAAAACCCTAAACTCACAAATATGCTTAAAAACTCACAAGACATACTTTAATCATGCTAAAACCAAACTAAACAGAAATTAAATCATGCATATTAACTAACTAAAGCAATATAACATGATGAAAATCCTAACTCTAACATGCAATGACACTAATCCTAGCACAAGGACAAACAGGAGCACAAGAATCATAACTATGCATTAAAAACCTAAAGGACAGCCCTAAAGCATGCTAAACAGTAGATAAAAAATAGATATTCCATGTATATTAACTAGCTAGAGTGTTAATACATGATAAAAAAGTTACCTTTAACATGCAATAAGCCTAACCCATATGAAAACCTAGTTTAAGCTTGAATAGAGAAGGAGAATACCTTATTCTCTCTCAAACACTCAAGTATTAATGCATAAAGTGGCTCCCCTTGTGTTTGTAATTGTTCGTGGCTCCTCAGGTCTTTAGAGTGAATCAAACCAATACGAATCCTCCTCTTTGTCAAAGTGGTATCACAGCAAAGAGATCAAAACTCACTCAACTTTGAAAAGAAATAGAAAACAAAAAGAGAACAAGAGAAAAGAAAAGTGATTTTCGTCACTTTGCAGCAGCAGCAACTTCAATCGCGTTTTTGGGTATGAAAACGTTGGATTTGGACAAAGCTTGTGAAATACAAAGTTGTAGAGAATTGAATTATCTTTCTAACAAGACCAATTTTATCAAATTCTAACTTCGGATGAAAAAGTTATGATTAAAATACGACTGCTGGTTTTCAGAAAATCTGCTGCTGAATTATGACGAATTTCACTCCCCCCAAACCCTCTTCTCCTCCCCCTTGTTTAAAGACATTAAGAGAGTATTTATAGCTGAAATCTGGAGTTTCCCTTTCCTTCCTGGACTAGGTTTCTTTGGAGAATAATCAAAAGGTATTTTATAATGATAAAAGACTTCTAATCTGAATAGGAAAAAGAAATTGTCTTTTATAAAAATTGGGAGACTGACCGCTAACACGCATGCACATGTATCGTATGTGCGTACACACACTCATCACATACGTACACGTGTTAGTGTCATGATAAAAATGGCTAATTTAATAAAATAATTTTCTTTTCATTTTAACCAAAAATCTCATGCTGTGATTCGCACTAATTCTTCAAGGATAATCCGTAAATAACCACACTAAACTCATCATCAGGGCCACAGGACTTCATACCTCATATGCATCCATATGAACTCCAATTGACAATTTGGAGATCATTCCAAGGTCAAATGAAAAGTTTGGGACTTAAAAGACAATTATGCCCCTTATGTCACAAAAGCTCTTATTATCCCTCAAGATCAACTCCAATTTGAACCAAAATTCATATCCATTGTCCTTGTGACTCTAGAAAACTAATGCAAGTGACTAGACTCAAAAACAAAACAAAAACATGCATGAAATGATGAGCCCTAGTAAGGTGGTGCAAAAATGGGGTGTGACAATGTGTTTTCTTTTCTTTGTTTTGTTTTGTTAGTTCAGTCAATAAAGTGTATTTCTTTTCATTATTTGCAGTGCTTCCTTTCTCTCTTCTATGGATATCTATGGCATGGACATAGATCCTAGGAATGACGTCCCCCCAGAGCTCGTCGAGCAAAGGAAAAGGGGTGTTACCGAACCTAACATGGATGAATTGGAATCAATCAATCTAGGGACAGATGAATTGCCAAGGATAATTAAAATTAGGATAACTCTCTCGCCCGCTGAAAAAGAAAAATTGATAATACTTCTAAAAGCCAATGTAGAGGCCTTCACATGGTCTTATGAGGATATGCCTGGTATTGATCCAGATATTGTGCAATATTACATCCCCACTAATCCCACTAAAAAGCCTATAAAGCAAAAATTAAGAAGATTAAAATCAGAATGGGCTTTGAAAGTAAAAGAAGAGGTAACTAAACAATTAGATGTCGGGTTTCTCCAAGTTGTGGAGTACCCTGAGTGGCTGTCTAACATAGTGCCTGTGCCTAAAAAAGATGGGAAAGTGCTAATGTGTGTTGACTTCCACGACCTTAATGCTGCAAGCCCAAAGGATGATTTCCCTCTACCGCATATTGATGTGTTGGTGGACAGTACGGCAGGCCATGCTCTTCTCTCCTTCATGGATGGGTTCTCCGGTTACAACCAGATAAAGATGGCGCCTCGAGACATGGAAAAGACGGCTTTTATCATGCAATGGGGCACGTATTGCTACAAGGTAATGCCTTTTGGCTTAAGAAATGCTGGGGCTACTTACCAAAGAGCTGCTACGACCCTATTGCATGATATGATCCATAAAGAAGTAGAGGTGTATGTAGACGACATGATAGTCAAATCTGTAGACCGGGAAGGACATTTCGCGGCATTGGAGAAATTCCTAGAACGGGTAAAGAAGTACAACCTCCGACTGAATCCTCAGAAGTGTGCCTTCGGAGTCACCGCAGGGAAGCTGTTGGGTTTCATGATCACTCAGAGGGGAATTGAAGTTGATCCAGGGAAGATAAAAGCTATCACAGAACAGAAAAGCAGATCCGGGGTTTTTCTGGGGAGAGTTCAATACATAAGTCGTTTTATCGCCAATCTGACCATGGTATGCGAGCCAATTTTCAAGCTACTTAAAAAGGGCGTTTCCAAGGAATGGAATGAGGATTGTCAAGAAGCCTTTGAGACCATTAAAAGGTATCTGAGTAACCCCCCAATCTTGGTTCCCCCGCGGCAAGGTGAACCGTTACTGCTATACTTAATGGTTACTGAAACCGCGACGGGAGCCATGTTAGCTCAGTACCTTGAAGGGTTGAAAAAGGAAAATGCCATCTACTACTTGAGCAAGAAAATGACAGATTATGAAGTAAAGTACAATGCGCTAGAAAAGGCTTGCGTAGCATTGGTATGGGCTACCCAGAAACTCCGTCATTACATGATGTCTTTTGAAGTCCTGTTGATAAGTCGATTGGATCCTTTGAAGTATTTGTTGGAAAACCAGTCCTATCATACAGGACCGCTCGTTAGTCGCTTCTCCTCAATGAGTTCGACATAAAGTACCTGGCACAGAAGTCTGTTAAAGGAAGTGTCATTGCAGACCATTTGGCAAGCTGCCCTGTGTCATCATCAACCCAATTCAATGACGAGTTCCTCGACGAAGATATCCTGGAAATCAAGAAGAAGGTTTGGAGAGTCTACTTCGACGGAGCTGCAAACAGAAGAGATTATGGCATAGGAGTGCTACTAGTCTCGCCCAAGGAAGCCTTCACGCCTTTAGCAGTCAAATTGGGGTTCAAAGCCACCAACAACATAGCAGAGTATGAGGCTTGCATCCTATCATTGGAAGCTGCGTTAGAGTTGGGGATAAAAGAACTAGAGGTGTTCGGCGATTCAGCATTGATAATCTGTCAGATAAAAGAGGAGTGGAAAACTCGCGATGAGAAGCTGTTGCCCTATCATGTCTATTTGGAAGCACTGACCAAAGAGTTCACGGAGTTCGAGTTCAATTACTTGTCAAGAAACAAGAATCAGTTCGCTGGTGTCTTAGCAACTCTAGCTTCAATGGTGGAGATACCAGAAGGAGGAAGCATGAAACCGCTCGTGATCGAATGCAGAGAGAAACCTGTTTATTGCTGTTCCATTCGAGAAGGAGAGGTAACAGATAACCACCCTTGGTTTTATGACATAAGAAGGCTCATCGAGGAAAGGGAATATCCAGAAGAAGCATCTCGCGTGGATAGGCGAACACTGAGGAGATTGGCAAGCCATTATGTGGTATGCGGAGGAAAATTGTATCGGAGGTCTTACGACGGAATCCACTTGCTGTGTGTCACGGAGGAAGAAGCCAGAAAAATCATCGAAGAGATCCATGAAGGAGTGGGGGCTCCGCATATGAATGGATACATGTTGGCTAAGAAGATCATGAGACTAGGGTATTACTGGTCTACAATGGAAAGGGATTGCTATGCCCAAGTCAAGAAGTGCCATAAGTGTCAGCTCTTCGCCAACGGACAACATTTACCCTCCATGCCCCTAACAAGCATGTCAACCCCATGGCCGTTTGTAGTATGGGGAATAGATATCATCGGACAGATTAAGCCGAAGGCATCCAATAGTCATGAATACAACTTGGTAGCCATCGATTACTTTACCAAGTGGGTGGAAGCAGCTTCCTTCAAAGTTTTGAATGCTAAAAAGGTGGCGCACTTCATACAGCTCAACATTATCTACCGATATGGGGTACCGCATGAGATCATTTCAGATAACGGTCAGCTTTTCCAAAAGGAGACCAAAGAACTCTTGCAGAAGTACAAGATCATTCACCACTTGTTATCCCTGTATCGTCCACAGACTAATGGTGCAGTGGAAGCCGCCAACAAGAACATCAAGAAGATATTACAGAAAACGGCTGACACGTACACTGATTGGCATGAGAAACTACCATTGGCATTATGGGGGTACAGAACGTCAGTCAGATCATCGACAGGGGCTACGCCGTATGCTCTAGTGTATGGGATGGTGGCTGTTCTACCAGTAGAATTAGAAGTTCCTTCGTTAAGGGTTGCTGTGGAAAGTCAGCTGGTAGAGGTGGACTGGATCAAAGGTCGTTATGATGAGTTGGCATTGCTAGATGAAAGGCGATTGAGGGCTCTCTACCATGTGCAAGGGTACCAGAGAAGAGTCGCAAGGGCATTCAACAAACATGTCAAAGACAGAGGCTTGAAGAAAGGGGATTTAGTGTTGAAAGAGATCCGAGCTCCAATTTTCGATCCACGAGGAAAGTTCAAACCAAGTTGGGGAGGACCGTACGTCATCAAGGAGATATTGCCAGCAGGGGCTGTTCGACTTATGGATTTGGATGGGATCGAGTTCGCTCGTCCTACCAATTTGGATTAATTAAAGAAGTATTATGTATAAGGCCTGCTAGGTTGAAAACCTGTAAAGGCGGCCTAGGCAAAAGTTAAGGTATTTGAACTACGAGGACCTGATTCCCCAAAAGAAAAAAAAGAAAAAAGAAGAAAAAAAGAAAAAAAAAGAAAGAAAAAAAAAAGAAAGAAAAAAAAAGAGAGAAAACGGGGATACGTAGGCAGCCCATAAAGTTACATTGGGTGCGGTCCAAACAACACAATCACAGCAAAATCTCAAAAGTAAATTATCATTGGCAATTTATTTGAAACTAATTGTTTGACATAACAATTTATTGGTGTTAAGTAAAAGAACTATCGACATGCCATAGATATTCTATTCCTTGAGTCTTTAAGTCCTTTTGAGTTTCTTCAGAGTCGTCTTGTCTGCTTTCTTTCTTTCTCTCTCGAGTCTTCTTTTCTTTCGTAAGTCGTGGTCGTGAGATGCCTCTACTGTCTCAAGAATGTCTTATCTGCAAAGTCCAAGTCTTGTGTCCTTGATAAGGTCATAAATTCTTTCTCGGCGAGAAGCCTCCCTTTCGCCTAAATCATCCTTCAACCATTGCTTGTATTCTTTACTCATCTCGAAAGGTCCTTCAGTGTTCGCAATCCGAGTTAATTTCAGGTCTGTAGGCCAACGAGTCCTCGCCCACTTGATTATGGTAGGACCGACGGGTTCCATAAAGCAACAAGGTCCTGTTAAGGACGGTATGGTTTGCATGGCGCCCATCTGGAGAAGAATTCTCGAAGTCCAATTGAAAGAAGTCGATCTCAGTCCTATGAGTTTGACAAAAGCACACCCCGAGATTCGAAAAAGTACCTGCTCTTTACACTCCTATGTGAAGACGTACCATTTGATGTTTCGCCACGACAGTGTGTGGAAGTAACCCAACCAATTTCGTAAAGAGAATGGCCCAGGGAGTTCAACTCGGCGCAGACAGAAGTGATGGGGCTTGTATGGATTGATAGTGGTGGGAGATAGAAAATTCAAGCGCTCGAGCAGCCACATTTGCAGTAAAAAGGGGCTACCTTCTAAAGGCGCTTTGGGGTTGCCATGAACCTTATCTAAACCATTCAAGGTCTCAGCTAATACTAAGGGAATGATGTTATGTCGCTTGAGAAGAGGGGCAACCAACTCACATATTTGAACAGGGGCTTGAAGAGTGCCGGTGGAGATGAGAAAGCGACTAATTAAACAGAAAGCGAGTGCACGCTGAATTTGAGGGGTGAAAGTCAGAGTACCTTCGCTATCATGAGCCAAGAATGAGGTTGCTAACTTCATTAAGTCCACCATATGATCCTTGACAAAGATCGTTGCGTCCCTTCGAGGAATGCCAAGAAAATCCGAGAAGGAAGCAAGGTAATCAGAACAAGGTGTAGGAAGAATGAATGGCCCTGCGGGCGAAACTCCAAATAAAGCACAGAATTCCTCCATGGTTGGGCATAATTCTTCATAATTGAATCGAAAGACATGGAGTTGAGGATCCCAGAAGTATGTAGCCGCGGTGAGAAGAGCCGTCTCGAGCTTTATGTGCCTTATGGAGAGCAATGGTTCCAAGCCGAAGTGCCTAAACTCAGTTTTGTCTTTGGCAGCCATGACTACCAAAAACCCTCTTAAGAACCCATCCAAGGCTTCCATAATTATTGTCAATGAAAATAGGTGAGTTAGAAGGCTCCCCTCATGTGTTTTTATAGGGAAAGGGTCACAAATTCGAGTCTTAAAGGGAGTAGAACCGTCAAAATAGGAAAAAACCTGAAAAATCACGAAAAAATGCATCAACCTCGGGTAACCGTCCGGGGCCAGATGGTCACCCGAGGCCTCCGCCTTGTTTTGCCTTGTTTCGCCTGGTTTTGCCTATTTTCGCGTTCGGATGGCCTTTTTAGGCCATTTTCACTCCTATGAACTCATATTGACTCAAATTTTCATGAGAAAGGCACCATAACATAATCATGATAGATTCAAACAAGCACAACAAGTATCCATAGCAAGGGATAAGAAAGTTGGTTTTAGGTGGCAATTACAAAACACAAGCATGAAATGCAAAAAGATAGCCATAGTCTCATTGTTTCTACAAGCCCAACAAGAAAGTAAATGAACTCAACGGTTCCTAGAGCTTCTTTTGCGGCTCGGCCCAGCTCCATCACGACCCCCACGAGGTGCTCTAGGAGGGTGCATTGTTGGTGGTGGCTGCATATACAAAATCCATTGCAAAGAAGTCAAGTATGAGAATAAGGTCGGTTGAAAACCACAAATAGGAACTTTAAAATGGGTTGAACACTTACCATGACATCCAAACGAGCTTCCTCCATGGATTTGGCTAAGCTCATCCTCATAAGGTCACACCTCAAGCCCTCACTGAGGTCAATAAACTCTTGGGCATATGCTGCAGGCACCTAGGATAATCAATAAGGATAAAATTGAAGGTAATGTTCAAAGAAAGAAAGAAATACCCATAAAGAGAACTCACCTGTTCTCGATTTGGGTCGATCCTAGGAGATTCATCAAATGCAGGATGAGTGATGGCGGTCTTGACAAAGTCTGACCCACAGCACAAATCAATGAACCAATTAGGCTGAGGCAAGGGTAGTGACCTATCCCCCTCCATCTCATCATCCTCAGAGCCAGGAACCACGCCTGAGCCCACTGTTGAGCTATGCCCTCGTGTTCGTCGACCCTGCAAGTGTTCACCTATTAAATAGAGTCTCTATCAAAAGAAAAGGCTAGGAGAATGTTAAAGACTTACCCCCTGAGGAGGAAGGCCTGTCATCCTGGTCCTCATCAAATATTGGAGACAGAAAGTGTCATATGCAATGTCAGGAGAAGTGAACTCCTCCGCATCCCAGCCTCTCAAGGCATCCCACAACTCCTCCCCTTCCATTAAGTTAGCATGCCTCATGTTAAGTGGTGGAGGCATTGGAGCCATGGCGGCATTCACATCACCCATGACTTGTCGTAAGACACGCTCCCCTAGGTACCAGTACCTACCCACGGGGCCTTCCAAGAGCACCCTCTTACCAGTTAGCATTAGGCTAGGAATGCATCGCTTAGGTAGCATTGGTACCCATATCTTCCATGGATTCCATTCAATCTGTTCAAAAATCCAAAATGAGAAATTGGGAGTAAAAAGAAAAGGAAAAGAATAGGGAAAGAATTTCACCATATCAGCAGTGAGGCTTGCTAGGTGAGCTCTAGCAAAGGCGTAATCATGACGATTCGCCGCCCGGATGGACACATAACTAGGAGAGTAATTCTTGAGGGTAGGCCATTCGATGGTTTCCTCAGCAAGGGATGGACGACATAGGTTGAGGTACTCATAGCACCAAACCTGTCAAAAGTTGAGAAAAGGGTAAAAAAGAAAAGATAATATAAGAAAAAAATAAAAAGAAATGAAAGGGAAGTAGCATTACCTCCCAAACAAAGGGCATCCCACCGAAGTCCTTGGTCACACCGCGTGACATGTCACACATTGTGCGATACATGGTGGCTAGAGCAGCCCCTCCCCAGTTGAATTTCCTGATCTTGTCAACATCCTCCATGCTTGCAAGAAGACCCAAAGGGGCTAGGTCGCCCGTCCCGGCAAAGAATGTGCATGAGATCATGTACAGAAGGAATGCCCTTGTAATGCAATCGGGGCTTGCACCCTCGCTCTCCCTTTGTTTGGCAAACTTGTTGAAAAGCCAAGTGCGTCGCACTGCTTTCTTGATTACCTCAATTTCCATCCCAAGGTAAGCTAGGAGGTAATCCTCATCCGTGTGAGCCTCCTCATAGAATTCCAAGCTTTTGCCTTTAATGCTTAAGCCCGTGATCATGGTGAAGTCCTTGGGGGTTAGTGTCATCTCCCCAAAGCCAAAGTGGAATGTATTGGTGGTGTCCCACCATAGCTCAGATAAGGCTAGCAAAGCTTGCCTATCACATTGGTCATTCCACAAAGAGTCTAGGAATGGACCAAAACCGGCCTTTTCGACATAGCCCTTGGTAATGGGTTGGAAGTTTTCCATGTTCCGCCACCATTGAATGAGTCCTTTGATAGAGGACTGAGTGCGCATGTCCTGGAAGTTGGGCTATAACCATTGAAAATACCTTGAGAGTTAGTTGAAAAAACATGGAAATAATAAACCTACACTAGCAATTGGTTTCAAATTGTTTTCTAAAAGATGTCAAAAAGTTTTTTTTATTCATGAAATGAATTGCCAATGTATGTTTATGAGTTTACTTGTTCATGTGCCTTAATTTGGCAAGGATTGAACACTTTTTTATCACTTGGGCACTTTATCGAACACTTGGTGGGTGACACCTCCCAAGCCTTGAAACAAAAGAATTTTGTATGGTCAATCCTTGCTAAATTATAGCATATTACTCACTTGAGGGTTTACTTGTTGATATACATTGATTTGGCGAAGATTGAACATCTTTATTTCACTTAGGAATTTTATCGAACACTTGGCGGGTGCCATTTTTCAAGCTTTCAAATGAAAAGAATTTGTGTGTTCAATCCTTGCCAAATCAAGGGATATCACCCAACAACCCAAGGGGTATTCAAAAGAAGTAGAAGGGAATGCAATTTCATCAAAAGAATCGAAAGATTCAAAAGAAAAGTGTTAAGTTGGGTAAACTTACTTCTTGTTGGGAATGGATGAATGAGAGATGTTTGTCGGTTTCAAGCAACACCCTAGCTTGTGGAGCATCATAGAGTGGTGCCTTGTACGTGCTTTTGACCCCATAGAATGGATACTTGGTGCTTGAGTCCTTGCTTGATGACATTCTTGATGATGGAGTTGGGTTTGTGAAAAATGGGTTTGATTTGGTTTGATTTCCAAAGATGATGTGAATTGGTTGTTTTGATTGTTAAATGGGCTTGATTTGTTGTTGTTTGATGTGCATTTGATGTTTGGATTGAATGTCTTTGAGGTAGGAATGAGAGAATGAGAGTTGGAGAGGATGGAATGAGAGTTTAGAGAGAGAAACTCTCTAATTTTCGGGCTAGGAGAATGTGGGAATGAGGATGCAAGAGTTGGGTTTTATAAAACCCAGATTTTTTGATGGTGGGCTCGGGTAACCGTCCCCCCTTAGGACGGTCAGCCGTCTTGCCCTGGACGGTTGACCATCTGAGGGCAGATGGTCACCCTAGCCCGCTTTGCCCGTTTGCCCCGTCTTGCGCGCTTGCGACCTCTAAACTTCTCCAAATTGACTTTTTGTGCAATCCTTGAGTTATGGGATGAATATATCCCTCAAGTTTATCAAGTTTCAATGAAATTTTTGAATCTTAGGTGATTGTATTTGCCCGCATAACGAGGAATTGTAATAGCCATGATAAATGGCTTTCTCATGAAATGAGCTTGGTGTTGAATAGATTGGCTTTCAAGTCTTGGAATTCAATTCTCTAGGAGATGATAGTGATATCATATCATGTGATAAAGATAATTTCACATGAAATGACTTGCTAATCATGTGATAAAGATAACTTCACATGAAATGATGATCCATGAGTTATGCAATAACTCCTTGTCTTTGTTGGTCCCACAGAAAGTGGCATAATTTCACATGAAATGATAAGAAATGAGCTTGATTTTGAATCAATTGACTTGCAATTGGGTCTCATATCATGTGATAAAGACAATTTGACAGTGAAATGACTGATTCATGAGTTATGAAATAACTCCCTGTCTTTGTTACTTCCACAGAAAGTGGCATGAAATGGTCCATGAGTTATGCAATAACTCCTTGTCTTTGTTGCTCCCACAGAAAGTGGTATAATTTCACATGAAATGATGATTCCAGAGTTATGAAATAACTCCCCATCTTTGTTATTTCCACTGAAAGTGGCATGAAATCATAATTTCACATGAAGTGATGAGTCATGAGTTATGAAATAACTCACTACCTTTGTTGTCCCCAGTGAGACTGGCATGAAATGCACTTGGTTTTGAATTAATGGACATTCAATTCACCAATAATTCACATAAAATGATGATTTATGAGTTATGAAATAACTCGTTTTGAGAATGCCAATGAAATTGGTAGGATACCTTGTGATGCACTAGTGCAACTAGCTTTGCATCATGAGAAGACCATGTGGATATCACTAATGCAATTAGTGCATGGTAAAGGCATTTGCATGAGCGCACCAACGAAGTTGGCATGCATAGAAATGCATTCAATTCTTTGCTTCGATGAAATCGTCGCATGCTTGGATATGACGAAGTCTATCCTTATGGTTCCATTTGAGTTTGTTGGTATTAATGAGATTAATCCATTAAGCAAAAATGTGTTGTTATATCACTAATGCAATTAGTGCACGGTAAAAGCATTTGCATGAGCGCACCAACGAAGTTGGCATGCATAGAAATGCAATCAATTATTTGCTTCGATGAAATCGTCGCATGCTCGGATATGACGAAGTCTATCCTTTTGATTCCATTTGAGTTTGTTGGTATTAATGAGATTAATCCATCAAACAAAAATGGGTTGTTCTTTTATCATTGGCTCACAAGTGAAACTTGTTCACCAATGAGGGGCTTCTGTCACACCCCATTTTTGTCACCTTAGCTAGGACATATCATTTCATGTAGGATTTTGAGTCCTTTTTGAGTCTAGTCTTTTGCATTGAGTTTCTATGGCATTGAATATCATGTGTATGAATTTTGAAGTGATTTGGAGTTCATTTCGATAGTCAATAAGAACTTTTGCGACTTTAAGTGCATAATCGTCTTTTAAGCCATATATTTTCCATTTGACCTTGAAATGAATCCCGAGTCATTCCATCAAGTTCATATGAGTATATAGAGTCCATATATAGGTTCAATTTCATGAATTAATGGTTTAAGATCAATTCGGCTCGTAATGGTTCGGGTTGGCTAAAAGACCCTTTCTTGGTTTGGTCAAATTGACTCACAAGACCCAACCAATTTTCTCTCATTTAACTTTAATTGGGCTTTATTTATGTCCTAAACATGTTTAGAAAGATCAATTTTCGATCAGGAAAGCATTCGGTTCGACCTTGTGTACAAACCCAGCTTAGCGACGGTGAAGCACCATGGTTAACCACCTTTGTAAAACCTAACCATGCACCCATGGTTGAGGATTTTTGTCCTAAAATGCCTAAAAATGTGTTCCCCTTCGAAACACGGTCGTTTTGGCTTTTATTTCGTCAAAATCGGACTTAATTTGAAGATTTTAGGACTTCTACAGCAAGTGGGGAGTCAAAACCGGAGTGAAAATAGGAGGGCCTCGGGTAACTGTTTGGGGCTGGACGGTCAGCCGTCTAGGCCCAGACGGCTAACCGTCTAGGCCTAGATGGTCACCCGAGAGACTCCTTTCTCAACTCAAATTCTGACTCTATCTTCCCTCTTTTAACGGTTTCCTCCGCCAAAATAACTTGTCTGAGCCTAGGAGTGTGTAGGTTTGAGTTGTTTGAGCACCAAGAGAGTCTCTAATAGCCCTAGGATCATTATTTAATGAATTAATCCTAGCCATTGGTTTAGGGGGTCAGTTCTCTATATAAAGGACATGATATTCAGCACATAGGGGGAGGTTAATTGCACTTTACACTTAGAGAGAGAGGGAGCTACGAGTTTGGAGAGCTAGAAGGACATCAAGAGGAGGCTCTTCAACCCCAAGCAAGCAAGGAAACAACAGGTTTGAAGACAAGGAAGAGTCTAGAAGAGGTAAGCATGTCTTTTTAATGCTGAACATGAATTTCCTGCTTCTCCTTCTTCTCTTTCTTCTTCTTCTTCTAGGATAGTTATAGTGCATGAGATTGTTCTTCTTATGGATGGAATTCAATGTTTATGTGATGTTATATGAATGATTTTAGGATAGTTTATGGCTTTATATGCTTGATAATCCCTGGTTTACCAAGGATTTGATAGCCTTATTCGTTCTATCCTCTTAAATCATGCATAGTTCACATGTCTAGGTTGCTGTGATTATTATCATGCGTTGATGTTCCTGTTAGTTAATATGTGCTATATGAATGATATTCATGATAATTTGAGCATGTCTTAGAGTCGTTTCATAGGTTTTAATGCCTAGTTGTGAGATTAGGGTTTTGATAACCCTGAAATCGCGTAGGTCTTATACAGCATACTTAGCTTAGCTTTTTGAATTGTTGCTCATCATAGTCATTCTATATATGCTGCATATAGTTGAATCATGCTAGGATTGCATTCATATAGTATGTTTTATAGGTTTTTTTGGAGATATTATCCTTTTCTAAGGATAATTATCCTTTTCGTTGAGTGAGGTTTTGCATGAGAGTCTTTTGTGATGTGTTTAAGCATGAAATCTCTTCTGTTGTGTTCTAGGGTATATATTTTACGTAGGATATGCTGATTGCACCTCCCCATAATGACTTTTTTACGTGAAATCATCTTAGGATAGTTTCGCTTAAGAAAGCTCGCCGTAGGGAGGCCTATTTTCATATTTTACATGAAATATCATCTCTTTGGTTAGAATATGCTTTGTTATCATGTTTATTGATGTTATTGGAGTCTCCTATGCTTGTTAGTGTGTCTTTGGTAGGTTTTTATGCATGTTAGTCGAGTCATTGCATGTAGGATTGAGTTAGAGTTCTTAGTTATTCATTATTCTTGTTGTTTGCATGATTAATGGATGATTTTAGGCCTTGTTAAGGTTCTGTCCAGGTTTGCATATTGCTTTCTTTGCATGATTTTGTGCACTTGTAAGGGTGCAAACAGGTACAATGCTTGTCCTATTGCAAATAGGGTTGCTATAGTTTGAAATGGCTAATGATTGGAGCTTTTGCGCTCAGGTAAGTAGGGTTTGAAGGTGCCTCAATTCACCTTTCTTTTTCTTTCTTTTCTCTTCTCCCTCCTAGGGTTACTTCTTAATACAAGTCTATGGTTTTAATCAAAGGTTTCCTTCAATAATAAATTCTGTTTTTTATCAAGGTTTCCATTTTGTGGAAGTTTTCCTAAATTCAAACTTGTTTATTCAATTCTCTTTCAAATAAGGAAACCTAGGGTTTTTACTATAGGTTTGTATTAGGTTGTAACCCTATTCTTTTCGAACTACGTGGACTTTGATCCATGTATTTCGCTGCATGGTACGTAGGCGCTCTTCGTGAGGCTCAAGTCCGTTCTAGGATCCAAGTATCCTAGGCTTTTTCTTTTCTTTTCTTTTCTTTTTGTTTTGTTTTATTTGAGTGATTGTGCATGGGATGATTAGATGGAATATATGATATGCATGCTGCTTTGTGATGATATATGATGACATTTGAGTGGAAAAGATCTTAAGTTAGCCCAATTAAATTAAGAGACCAACTCGGGTGATGTGGGTGCCTATGGGCTTTTGCCCAGAACCTTCCTACATCGTAACTTTGCTTTTTCTTTAATGGAGTCATGTGGTTTTGAAAATAAAACATTTTTGTGGTTTTCCTCTTTTCCCTAAAAAATGAGGTGGCGACTCTTTTTTTTTGTTTGTTGTCTTTCACACCTATCATTTTGCCAAACCCTTGTGGGCTGCGTTTTTTCGGGGGTTCACACTTTATCAAGTTCCCTTTACAATACCTTATATTTACTACAAAATAATTATATTTCTTTGTCTTTGACTTTTCAAGACTTGCTTTCCTCTATGCTTCCATTTTAAATCACATCTAGCTTCTCAAGCTATTCTATGTGATTAATTATTTTTCAAAAGAATGATTATTAATAAACAACTTTTATTACATCCTAGTCCAGAAGAAATCCTTTACAAGTTCTATATTTTATAGTATTATTTCACTCATAATACAACCTTTGTATGTGATGTAGGATATCAAAGGCACCTTGCATTGACTAATTTTGCTTCTGAAGCTCATTAGTCATCAATACTATCATGTAGCATGGCAACAAGATGCCAATTGTGTATAGTGTCTTTTTCTTCTTAGGATGTTTTATGGAGGGCCTTTAATAAAAGGCCTAATAGCATATAAACAATCTTTTGAAATTGAGAACAATTCTCAATTTCCTAAGTCAATCAAAGAAATCGGGTTTAGTCAAACTATCAATATCCTATATTAGGAAATAGGGGTTTTGAGGTGAGTAATTAGGTAATCTACATAAACAAAGAATTAGATTTCATTTTTATCCATAATGATTGGGTCTTTAATCATATGGTACCTCCCACTATTTTTTCAAATTCCATACACCCTCTAATGGAATTCGGGAATCTCATTCCTAATGGGGATTGGGGTCCCACTGTGACCTAGAAGCCTCACATGTTAGTTTCTTGACTTCTAACCCACAATAAGAAGACAACTCTTTGTCTATTGCTTCATAAGCAAGTTCCAATCATTTTGCCTCTAGGGAACATACACCTCACATGTTAGTTTCTTGGAATACTTCCCTAATTAAGTTAAACCCATCATTCACACAGGTATGTTTCGCCAAATATATACCTCACATGTTAGTTTCTTGGTATATACCAGTTTAGGCACCCCATGATATCTCATATGTGATAGTTTCAAGTAATGTCTTTAACATGGGTAGCTCCTACATGTCTGCAGCCAGGTACCCACATTAAGGGACGTTAGATAATCCTATAATGATGGAAGGCAATGAAGAATTCATTCCCCAATGACTTCTCCATTTTCAACTTAATATTAAATAAGAGGGGTTTTAAAGGGTCTCATCAAATTAACATGCATCCTATGTTTCAAAATTTAAACATATAAATTATGCTATTTATAATCATACATCTCATGCTATTATAAATCATACATCGCATGCTATTATATATCAACATATATAAAGTACCATATTTTGATTTTAGTCCCTAAGTGAATGGGTAACATATACCAAACTATGGTATTGGAGCTAATACAATTATCTCATAAATTAAAGCTCCCACTATGATGATTATGGACTTTAAGAAGATTCAATCCAAGCCAATAGATTGAATCCAAGGTCTATTGTAGGTGTAGGTGATCGTAAAACATTCAATGGAAACATGCATGCATTCTTGAAAGTCTTCTCTAAGATTTCAAGTCCTCCAATTCCTCCATGAGCTTGATGGTCTCCACCATTGGCTTGTTGGGCTCTACTATGCTCTTTTGAGTCCACTAAGCTCCTTAGTGCGCTCTCGATTACATAACATTTACATAATTTAAAGAAAGGGATACATAAGGGGAATGTGGGGTACATAAGAGAATGATAGAGAGAGTGAAGGAGAAAACGGTGGCATGCGAGCCCCAATTAAAAAATTACATCACCATAAATAAATTACAACCCTTTGAAAAATATTTCACAACCCATAAGATGGCCAATCACAATTGGTTTAAGGGGGCTTAGTCCATAATCATCATCCACACACAATTATACAATCATATTGCATAAATAAAAGTACTGTAAGCAATTAAAACATATGGGCATTATGGTAACTCTATTAATTGGACTTCATTAATCTCATTAATGCTTCCTAATCTCATTAGGGGACCTCAAAATATCATATCCAAAATTAAAATAGTGAAAATGGTAATGTTTTATTAATTTCTAAAATTAGAATTTCCTAAACCCTAATTTAGAAATCAATTATTGAATTAAAACTCCTTTTAATCAATAATTTTCAAAGATTATTTTAATCTATTCTAGTATGATTTTAACTCTTTAAAACATTGTATTTTGATCAATCATATTAATCAAAATTACTAGAATAATTGAAACAA
Organism: Liquidambar formosana; assembly: GCA_039720395.1. NCBI lineage: Eukaryota > Viridiplantae > Streptophyta > Magnoliopsida > Saxifragales > Altingiaceae > Liquidambar > Liquidambar formosana. Next base: position 22,820,614 of record CM077832.1, read on the forward strand.
CTTAATAAAACAAATAAATGGCATTTATTAATTTTTAAAATTAGAATTTCTAAAACCCTAATTTAGAAATCAATTATTGAATTAAAACTCCTTTTAATCATTTAATTTCCCAAAATTATTTTAATCTATCCTAACATGTTTTAACTCTTTAAAACATCTAATTTTGATCAATCATATTAATCAAAATCATTAGAATAATTAAAACAATTAAATAATACTAACTAGTATCTAATACTATAGTATTAGGAATTAACTTAAATAAATAAAACAATTTTATTTAAATAAAAAATTCCAGAAAATAAATTTATTCCAAAATTGCTTTAAACAATTTAAAACATCTTAAAATTAATCAATATTAATTATATAATTAATTTCGGAAATAATTTAATTTGGGAGAAATCAAATTTTAAATGTATTAGGGTTAGGGTTTCATAAACTCAAACCCTGATGCATTTAATTAGAACCGGGTTCATTAATGACCAAGGCTGGTCATTAATGTCATAATTAGAACCCTAATAGGACACATTAATGAGGGTAACTAGGGTTATAAAACCCTAGTACACATAGGATTAGGGTTTCCTAAGAAAACCCTAATTTCCGAAAATAGAAGGAGGCTGCTGCGACTTTAATAATGCTCCCAAGTGCAGGATGTCGCGAAGTAATAAATTCTCGGTGAGTCCGAGGTCGAACCACAGGGAAGGGGAATAATTAGCAGAAAAGATTAAGAAAATATTTTAGAAATTTGGTTGCTTGAATTGCAGAGAATTAGTTTGATTGAAAACAATAATTTAAAAACACTAAGGTTCAGAGGTCCACTCACAACAAGTATTAAATATTTGCTAACGACTCAATTTTATAACTCAACTAAGATTCATACGAAGGATGATCCCAGTCGGATGATTTAACAATTAATTTTATTCAAAACAATTCTAAAAATATGGATTCATAAGGTTGATTGATTTATTGCATGAGAAAACTAGTAATTTAATTCGCAGGGAATTCTAAGCATTCATCGTACCCGGAGTTAACGATAAATAAAAGAATTATACAGAATAAATACTTTGCAAAATAATCAAAATCAATCAAAACTATAAAACCTTACATTAAATCCATGAAAGAGTCATTAAACAAATACCAAATAATTGTTGTGGCTTCACTCCTAACCTTAGCAAAAAGTTTAGCTACTCATGATACTAGAAAACTAAAGAGAGGTAGAAGAAGAAGAATAAGAGAGAGGTGGTTGTAGAAGAGAAGAGGAGAAGTAATATATAGAGGTGCAGCCACCTTTTCCTTTCCATGTGATCTTAGGGTTTCCAAGAGAAAGAGGAGAAAAATTAGGAAACAAATTAGGAATCCCGGTTTTTTCCATCAGGGCTAACTTGTAACCCGTTTTTGACCTACTAAACGTTGAAATCACGAAAAATTCGTGAAATACAATATTGTAGGGCTTCAAATCAGCTTTCCAGGGACACCAATTTCGCATCAATTGGACTTCGGAGTCAAAAGTTATGGCCAAAATACGGTAACTGCTCCAAACTTCCTTTTTAATCTTCTTTCCAACTTTGGGGTTGCCAATTTCTTTGCTAAAATCTTCTAAAATTAATGCACTTCAACCTTGCAAAGCTTCCATATATTTCCAAATAAATAAAGAATGCTTGACCATAGGGAATTGGCTTCCTACAAAAATAAAACACACATTAATACACCACTTTAAGCATAAGAGCACGTATCAAGAGAATTCATGTATAATGTGTAAAATGCGGAATTAAGTGCTAAATAAATGTGATAATGCCTACTAAAAGTATAACATTAATGCAATTTTAAGCTATTATCACACCCCCCAACCAGCATATTGCTAGTCCCTAGCAATTAAAGCGACCGAAATAGTCTTATTCAAAATAAAAAACTCAAAACATGGCTACCAATTTCATCACCTTAGCAAAAGAATTAGTTAAAAGTTCAGGACACTTGCAACTATTAAAAACATCCCAATGAATTCAAAAACTCATTGTGTGTGAAGAAATTAGCCAACACAAATATAAACCCAATTTCAAGGTAAAGCACAACCCAAATCTCTATCTGAAATATGCTTCAATTCAAATCTCACAGGGATTACACTCAACAAAATAATGCACTCTGAATAGGGTAAAACTCTCGAGTATATGTGAGTAGAATAATGTAGAGCAAGAACAAGAATCTCACATATAAAATATTTGAAAAACGCTATCACAAGAAAGAATCATATAATCTCATGAAAGGAATGCCAAATACTAAGAATGTACACCACACATTGCATTATAACTCAGTCATGTCAATATCCAAACCATACTATCCTCGAAATCAAATAGGACTTTTAAGAGGATGTAATGTTGGGATAAAAGAAAGAATTGAAACAAAAAGGTTATGGTGATAATAAAAAGTGTATCCGAGAATGGTAGAAAGAACAAACTCACTTGAAACAATTTTGTATTCAACTTATTCTTCCAAACTTTGGCAATCAAACACTTTTTTTTCTTTTTTTTTTTTTTCACTTCACTTCTCAATACTTCACCAACAAAGCTTTCTCTTTCTTTCTTTTTCTTCTTTTCTTCCTTTTTTTTTTTAATTTTCCCACCCATTCACCTTACTGAACATTGATAATATCCATTCTCAAAACACTTTGGGAAAAAGGTTATAAAAGAAAGGCTAATCAAAAGGCTCAACGGGCTAACTAGTGGTAATGTATCACAAAGAAAAGAAATTAAAGGCTCAAAGAAATCAAAGATGGCCTAAAATCATCTCTCAAAGAGTGGTATAATTTTTCAATATCCATGACTTCAAAAGAAACAAGTGTGGTATAAAAAATATATTCTCAGCATTCAACCAAAAAGAAGAAATAATGAGACTAAACAATGAAATTTGAGCGCTTCCAAAAATCAAGGTAAGATTAAATGTAATAACCCTCTAAAAAAAAAAATTAATGGCTCAAATACTCGCAAGGGCTAAAAGTCTCCACATTTTTATTCATCAAGATCTCCAAAATCATCTTTACCCTCTAATCAAGAATCATATTCATGCAGCTAAAGTGCAAGTGCAATGTAATCCGAGTATGAAATTCAATGGAAAATTTTAAACAGGAGTAGCATAATGAACTTCAAACTAGATAATCATGCTAAGGCAACAAAATTTTTAAGCCAAAAATTTGTAAACCACTAAACTTTTTTTTTTTTTTTTTAAAAATAATAAGATAAACTAACTAAGACCAAAATAAACTAACACAACACCAAAATTCCCTCCCCCCAACCTAAAAGATACATTGTCCTCAATGTAAACAAAGAAAAACAAAGTAGTAGAGATCATGGAGAGTACCTTGAGGTGTGAACCAAAAAGAAAACAAACAAACTCTAATACCTGCAAAATGGGTTAGACACGAAAAACACAAAAAAACAAAAGGGGAAAAAAAATAACTAACTACGACACAAACACTAATACGAACTAACTTATTAACTTATTAAGGGTTTGGTAAATCCTGGTAGACAGGATCCACTAAATCAATGGACTCATCCTCAGGTGAAAAATTCTCAAGAAATGGTTTAAGACGTTGTCCATTAACTTTAAAAACATTACCATTCTTAAGATTTTCAATCTCAACAGCTCCATGAGGAAAAACAGTTTTAACCACAAATGGTCCTGTCCAACGGGACCTTAACTTACCTGGAAACAAGTGCAATCTAGAATTATACAAAAGAACTTTTTGAGATGGTTCAAAAGATTTCCTTAAAATATTTTTGTCATGAAAAACTTTTATTCGTTCTTTGTAAATTCTAGAATTGTCATAAGCATCTCGCCGAATTTCTTCCAACTCATTCAATTGCAATTTCCTTAAAGAACTAGCCTTGTCTAGACCAAAATTAAATTGCTTGATGGCCCAATATGATTTATGCTCCAATTCAACAGGTAAGTGACAAGCTTTTCCATAAACAAGTCGATAAGGAGACATACCGATGGGGGTTTTATAAGCAGTACGATATGCCCAAAGTGCATCGGTTAGCTTCAAAGACCAATCTTTGCGAGTCGGGTTAACTGTCTTTTCTAAAATTTGTTTAATCTCCCGATTAGCAAGTTCAGCTTGTCCATTTGTTTGTGGGTGATAAGGAGTTGCAACCTTATGAGTTATACCATATTTCTTCATCAGGGCCTCAAAAGGCCGGTTGCAAAAATGTAATCCTCCATCACTTATGATGGCACGAGGAATTCCAAACCTTGACAAAACATTGTCTTTCAAAAATTTCAAAACAATTTTATGATCATTGGTTTTACAAGAAATAGCCTCAACCCATTTGGAGACATAATCAACAGCTACAAGAATGTAAAGATTTCCAAAAGAAGATGGGAATGGACCCATGAAATCAATGCCCCAACAATCAAATATCTCAACAATTAAAATAGGGTTCAAAGGCATCATATTCCGACGAGTAATTCCTCCTAACTTTTGACAAGGCTCACATGCTTTACAAAAATTATGAGTGTCCTTAAAAAGGGTAGGCCAATAAAATCCACACTGCAAAATTTTTGCAGCGGTTTTCCTTGAAGAAAAATGGCCACCACATGCTTCAGAATGGCAAAAGGAGATGACACTAAATATTTCATTATCAGGGACACATCTCCTAATAATTTGATCAGCACAATACTTAAACAAATATGGATCATCATAAAAGAAATTGCGTACCTCAACCAAAAATCTTTTCTTATCCTGTGCATTCCAATGAGATGGAGTTTTGCCTGTGACAAGAAAATTAACAATATCAGCATACCAAGGCAAAGTAGAAATAGCAAAAAGGTGCTCATTAGGGAAAGAATCCTTGATTGGCATAATATCCACAGAAGAATCAAAAGTAAGTCGAGATAAATGGTCTGCCACCACATTTTCTACTCCCTTTTTATCTTTGATGGTGATATTGAATTGTTGGAGTAAAAGGATCCATCTAATCAATCGCGGCTTAGCATCCTTCTTGGCAAGAAGATATTTCAAAGCTGCATGGTCAGTGAAAACAACAATAGGGGAACCTATAATATATGCATGAAATTTATCTAGGGCAAATACCACTGCAAGTAATTCCTTTTCAGTTGTGGAATAATTCATTTGAGCACTATTTAAAGTTCTACTTGCATAATATATGACAGAAGGTTTATTATCCTTACGTTGCCCCAAAACAGCCCCAATTGCATAATCACTAGCATCACACATTATTTCAAAAGGTAGATTCCAATTAGGTGATTGCATAATGGGTGCAGAAGTAAGCATGCCTTTAAGCTTTACAAAAGCTTCTTGACAAGCTTCAGTCCATTCAAAAGGAGTATCTTTAGATAGGAGGTTACACAATGGTCTAGATATTACACTAAAGTTTTTGATAAACCTCCTATAAAATCCAGCATGTCCTAAGAATGACCTAACATCTTTAATATTTTTAGGTGTGGGCAAATTAGAAATTAATTCAATTTTAGCTTTGTCCACTTCTATTCCTTTTGAAGAAACAATGTGACCAAGCACAATCCCTTTTGAAACCATGAAATGACACTTCTCCCAGTTTAACAAAAGATTCTTCTCTTCACATCTAATCAAGACTGCCTGCAAATTAGATAAACAATCATCAAATGAGTCACCAAAAATAGAAAAATCATCCATAAAAACTTCAAGAAAATTCTCTACCATGTCACTAAAAATACTAAGCATGCATCTTTGAAAAGTGGCAGGAGCATTACATAATCCAAATGGCATCCTTCGAAAAGCGAAAGTACCAAAAGGGCATGTAAAGGTAGTTTTCTCTTGATCCTCAGGTGCAATTTCAATTTGATAATACCCTGAATATCCATCTAAAAAGCAGTAATAGGAATGACCAGCTACTCTTTCTAAAATTTGATCCAAAAAAGGCAAAGGGAAGTGGTCTTTCCTAGTGACAGAATTAAGCTTTCTATAGTCAATGCACATACGCCAACCCGTGGTCACACGAGTGGGTATTAATTCATTATTTTCATTTTTGACTACAGTGACTCCAGACTTTTTCGGTACAACTTGAGTAGGACTTACCCACTTACTATCAGCTATGGGGTAAATGATCCCCACATCTAACAATTTCAAAACTTCAGTCCTAACTACATCTTTCATTGTAGGGTTCAATCTACGCTGCATCTCCCTAGAGGGTTTAGCATTGTCCTCCAAATAAATTCTATGAGTGCACACAAGAGGGCTAATTCCCTTTATATCAGCAATGTTCCATCCTATAGCACCTTTATGCTTTTTCAAAATTTTCAGCAACTTACCTTCTTGTAAAGAATCAAGTTTAGAAGATATTACCACAGGAAAAGTCTCCTCGGGTCCTAGAAATGCGTACTTGAGTTCCACTGGTAAGGGCTTTAATTCTAGCTTAGGCACTTTCTCATTTGATGGCAATAATTTAAGCTCACGGGGTGGTAGCTCTTCAAATTTTGGTCTCCACGCATTCAAGTCCAATTCCTGTGTAGAATCCAATAAACAATAAAGATATGCAATTTCAGGATTCTCATTAAACTCTAAATCATAAGAATTAACCAAGCAAGCCTCTAAAGGATCAGAAAAACATGATATATTAAATTGTTCTTGAACAAGTGTATCAATTAAGTCAACTTCATGAAAGTCATCATCATCCCTAGGTTGTTTGCAAGTATTAAAAATATTCAATTCCAGGGTCATATTTCCAAAAGACAATTTAAGTACACCACTCCTACAATTTATAAAAGCATTGGAAGTTGCAAGGAATGGGCGACCCAGAATCACAGGAATTTGAGAACTAGCATTCAAAACAGGGTGTGTGTCCAAAACAATAAAATCAACAGGAAAGTAAAATTTATCAATTTGGACTAACACATCCTCTACTATTCCCCTAGGTATTTTCACAGAACAGTCCGCAAGCTGAAGAGTTATTTTTGTAGGTTTTAACTCACCTAGACCCAACTGTTCATATACCGAATAAGGTAAAAGATTCACGCTAGCCCCAAGATCAAGTAAAGCTTGCTCTACTTTAAAATTACCAATAACACATGAAATTGTGGGACTACCTGGATCTTTATACTTAGGAGGAATATTATTTTGAATAATAGCACTCACCTGCTCAGTTAAAAATGCCTTCTTTTGTACGTTAAGCTTACGCTTAACCGTACATAAATCTTTCAAAAATTTAGCATAAGAAGGAATTTGTTTTATTGCATCCAACAAAGGAATGTTGACTTTCACTTGTTTAAAGATTTCAAGAATGTCTGCATTCTGATTCACTTTTTGAGGTGGTTGGAATCTTTGAGGAAAAGGAATGGGAATGGGGCATCTCTCAACTACACTTGACTCGGGCTTATTAAGTTCATTACTACTCTTTGTTTTTGAAAATTCTTCTTTTTCTTTGTCTTTGGGTGGTGGAATAGTTTTATCAATAACTTTTCCACTACGAAGAGTAGTAACGGACTTAGCATGCTCAAGTTGTGTATCAGATAAATTAGAATCACTAATACTAAATTGACCTTGGGGGTTAGGTTGTGGTTGAGATGGAAATTTACCTTTTTCTTGAATGCTTAATGAAGTGGTCAACTTAGTAAGAGTGTTTCTAATGTCACCTATGGCTTGAGAAGTCTGATTATTTATGGTGGCTTGACTCTGCATAAACTGTTGCAATAATTCCTCTAAACCCTTCTTAGGAGGAGGATTATAAGGAACAAAATTAGAATGGCCTTGAGGTGGTAGTGTAACATTATCATTCCTCCAACTGAAATTTGGATGATTCCTCCACCCTGGATTATAAGTTTCAGAATAGGGTGAAGAAAAAGGCTTTTTATTTATATTTATAGCATTTGCTTGATCGTGCAACACCTCTTTAAAAGCAGGAATAGTTGGGCAATCATTTGTAGAGTGTCCCACAGTCTCACAAATACTACAAACATCATTCAATTTAGGCACAGACATAACTTCATTAACTTTCTTTAATTCCATGGCTTCTAATTTCCTAGCCAAAGTAGCTACCCTAGCACTTAAGTCATCATCCTCTCTAAGATGGTACTTACCGCCCCCAGATGGGTTGGTAGAAGGCTTGGACCTATCTAAAGTATCAGTTGTATCCCAAGATTGGGCATTCTCAGCTAACAGATCAAAATAGTCAAAAGCCTCATCAGGGTCCTTATTCATAAATTCACCATTGCACATCATCTCTACAAATTAGCGCATTTTAGGAGTTAAACTTTGATAGAAAAAACTAATGATACGCCAAGTTTCATAGCCATGATGTGGGCAAGAATTTAATAAATCTTTAAAACGTTCCCAACATTGGTAAAAAGTCTCATTATCTTTTTGTGAAAAATTCATTATTTGCCTTTTGAGAGCATTTGTCCTATGAAGTGGGAAGTGCTTTTTCAAAAATTCAGTTTGCATCTCTTGCCATGTGCCAATGGATCTAGGTCTTAAAGCATTAAGCCAATTTTTCGCCTTATCCTTGAGAGAAAAGGGAAATAATTTTAATTTAATAGTCTCTTCACTACAAGTTTGGTCATGGAAGGTTACACAAACCTCATCAAATTCCTTAAGGTGCAAATATGGGTTTTCAGATTCTAAACCATGGAATTTAGGTAGCAATGGAATCATGCCAGCCTTAAATTTGAAATTATTAGCATTCAGAGGAAAAATGATACAAGATGGTGCACTACTCCTAGTAGGCTGCAAATAATCTCTAAGAGTCCTTTTATCATTCCTATCAATATTCTCAATTTGTTCCTCATTATCAGACATGGTGTCGAGTGTGTGATTGTGTCCAAGAGAATCAATTAAATTGCCACACAAATTTTCAGACTCAACTCTAACCAAACGATGAGTATGATCACGATGCCAAATTTGCATACAAAAAAGAATAAAATAAAAAATAAAAAAATAAAAAGTTGTGGAAAGAGTTTACCGGATTTGCGAAGAGATTCGCAAAATACAACAAACCTCCACTGAAAACAATGAACTGCTATTTATCCACGCCACTCCCCGGCAACGGCGCCAAAAACTTGCTGCGACTTTAATAATGCTCCCAAGTGCAGGATGTCGCGAAGTAATAAATTCTCGGTGAGTCCGAGGTCGAACCACAGGGAAGGGGAATAATTAGCAGAAAAGATTAAGAAAATATTTTAGAAATTTGGTTGCTTGAATTGCAGAGAATTAGTTTGATTGAAAACAATAATTTAAAAACACTAAGGTTCAGAGGTCCACTCACAACAAGTATTAAATATTTGCTAACGACTCAATTTTATAACTCAACTAAGATTCATACGAAGGATGATCCCAGTCGGATGATTTAACAATTAATTTTATTCAAAACAATTCTAAAAATATGGATTCATAAGGTTGATTGATTTATTACATGAGAAAACTAGTAATTTAATTCGCAGGGAATTCTAAGCATTCACCGTACCCGGAGTTAACGATAAATAAAAGAATTATACAGAATAAATACTTTGCAAAATAATCAAAATCAATCAAAACTATAAAACCTTACATTAAATCCATGAAAGAGTCATTAAACAAATACCAAATAATTGTTGTGGCTTCACTCCTAACCTTAGCAAAAAGTTTAGCTACTCATGATACTAGAAAACTAAAGAGAGGTAGAAGAAGAAGAATAAGAGAGAGGTGGTTGTAGAAGAGAAGAGGAGAAGTAATATATAGAGGTGCAGCCACCTTTTCCTTTCCATGTGATCTTAGGGTTTCCAAGAGAAAGAGGAGAAAAATTAGGAAACAAATTAGGAATCCCGGTTTTTTCCATCAGGGCTAACTTGTAACCCGTTTTTGACCTACTAAACGTTGAAATCACGAAAAATTCGTGAAATACAATATTGTAGGGCTTCAAATCAGCTTTCCAGGGACACCAATTTCGCATCAATTGGACTTCGGAGTCAAAAGTTATGGCCAAAATACGGTAACTGCTCCAAACTTCCTTTTTAATCTTCTTTCCAACTTTGGGGTTGCCAATTTCTTTGCTAAAATCTTCTAAAATTAATGCACTTCAACCTTGCAAAGCTTCCATATATTTCCAAATAAATAAAGAATGCTTGACCATAGGGAATTGGCTTCCTACAAAAATAAAACACACATTAATACACCACTTTAAGCATAAGAGCACGTATCAAGAGAATTCATGTATAATGTGTAAAATGCGGAATTAAGTGCTAAATAAATGTGATAATGCCTACTAAAAGTATAACATTAATGCAATTTTAAGCTATTATCAGAGGCTGCCATGGAGCTTCCATGGCTGCCACGATCCACCCATGGCTGCTGCCAGCCTATGCCAGGCCTTGGGGCACTCTCCTACATCTGGTACAATCATCACAGAGGTGGTGATTAAGGGCCAAGAGCCCTAGGTCGAATTTGGGAGGGGTTTCCATAAACCCTAGCTGCTGCCTGCTGAAGAAGATGAAGCTTCAAAGAAGCTTTCATGGCTGCCACGATCCAACCATGGCTGCCCAAGCTTTGGCAACCCTCAAGTCATATCTCCATATGATTTTTGACCCCCATAGGTGAGATTTAATTGATCAAATCAAGCCCAAACAGCCGCTGCAAATAAATCTATGAAGATTATCCAGAAAATTTCAGCAAAACGATAATGAAGAGAATGGGTTCTAAAACCCTAGAAGATGCCATCTAATGGCTGCCGCACCACTTGGGGTTTATCCCCTAGTGTCCCACGATTCTAATAGAGGTGGTTTCATGCCCTGCCTTGCTCCTATGAAGAAGATACATGCCAATAACCATGGCTGTATCATGCTGCCCAGAAAACTGCTTTGCTGGAAAATTTTAAAACTCAAACTTTTTGATTGTTTTTAATTCAAAACTCATACCAACATCAATGATAAACAAATATACAATATATATATATATATATTAAATCTATGATCATTCATAATGATTTTGATGGAAGAGAATGAACAAAAACCAGAAAACTAACCTGGGTTTTTCAAGAACCCAGATTCAGCCTCTTCAAGAACTTCAATCTTGTTTCTCTTTTAAATTCGATTTTTAATGTATCAAATACATATAATAATTATATATACAGTATATATAATTGTATATAATCATCATATGATTAATATAAATCAAATTAATATAAGAAGAAGATGAAGAACAACCTAGAGTTCCATTCCCGCGTAAAACTGTCTTTCCAGACAGCCTGTAGTAAAAAATTCATAACTTTCTCTACAGAACTCAGATCGATGAACCGTTTGTTGGGTTTGAAAGCTGATTCGAAGAGCTTTCTAACCATATATGGCACGAAAATTTTGGAGGAGAACTCAAATTTTGGCATGCAAAACAAGATGACTGTTTTTCATGACTATCATGAAAACTGTTCATAACAGTTTTATAAAACCCTAGTTTTCTTAAAACTAATTGGAACACCAATGTCCAATTAATTGTACCATAAATACCAGCCCATATGATGTTTGTATGAAGCAGAACCATGGCTTTGATACCACTGTAAGGAACTGAACTAGAAGGAAATAGAATGCGGAATAACTTGAATAACAAAAATTTCCTATCAATTCCATGCAACCCATGAATCTGATTGTGGTTCATACAAAACAATAAAACCCTAATTACAAAGAGAGGGTTTAGAACTTACAGTTGATTATGTCTTCTCCTTTTTGCTCCAAGCTTTGATTCCGGACAGCGGTGAATGAGCAGCCCAAGTGTGCTGCCTCCAACGGTATCCACACTTAGCTAGAGTTTCAAGTCTTTTCCTTCTTCTTCCTTGTTGTTGCTAGAGGTGGAGAAGAAAGAGAGAGAGAAGAAAGCCTCCAACACTTTGGACGGCTAGGGTTGGGAGTGTGCAAGCAAGCCTATGCCATGTCACATATAAGTATGACTTATATATGCGACACTAAAGGGGCCCGCCCTAGGGGAGAACCCTTTTAGGGTTTTGTGCAATTTCCCTAAATTGCACAATAACCCCTATTGTTTACATCAAATACAAACAAGGCCTCAAAGAACTATTCTTTATGCACTCATACCCTTTCTCTCATAGACTTAAAAGCTCATCTTGCATGATCAGTGTGTGACCCATTGGGTTCACATCATCAAGTAGTAGGAATAGCACAAGGTGTGCACAATGGAACTCTTTCCATTCAGGGTCTAATTGGAACTCCTTCCAATTCCCTAATTGATTATAACTCACTTATATCAATTAGGGCTTCTACTAACCATGAATTGTTCCTAGCATATGGTTCATGGTGTTGTCCTTAATGAGATGAATAAGTATCTAACAAAGAACCCTTCTGTTATAGTTTATAGGTTACAATTGCATCCTTCCTTCAACACGATGTCTCCAATTAAACTAATAGGACATGGAAGTCTGTCAAGTCCCTAGTTTAATTACTTTATACTCAATCATGAATATCAACTCATTGATGAACTCATGAAACTCTTTTCATATTCATCCTACCATGGCCATGGATTTAATGAGTTATATTATGAATGCTATATGAGACATTCTCTCTCTTTTTCCTGAGAGTGATGGATCCCTCGTTGATCACTCACATGCCTTCATACACATAGCAGTAGGGCCAATGAACACCTTTGTAGACCCCTGAATAGGATCTGCACTTAGTGTTATCAAACTTCTAAAGCTACATGCATAAGGCAACTATGGTGTCTCAGGTCTAAGGATTACTTGCACCACTATAACAATGAGAAACTGATTGACAGGCAGGATAAAACTCCATTCAGTTTATCTCATATCTTTGGTCACATTCAGTGTACCTATTCTCGCAATAGGCACCCACTTGTTGGTTGTAGTGTCTCCACACAAATAGCTTGAGACTAGCTATCCTCCTATAGAGTCAACCTAACAAGTGCTAGTCCTATAGTTCATTACTGTCCATCATAGTGAACCTTCAACTAGGAATGCTTTAGGAGTTTAGTACAGAGATATATCTATAGTCTCAAAATTACAACTCTTTGTAATTCCATATTCTCAACTCTAACTCCATGGACATATTATGTAAATATAAATGATGCATATAAACATAATAGAATAAGCCCTTTTATTAAATCAATAATAAATGTGACATACATAAATGAAATCAAATGATTGTTCCTAATCCCTAAACAATCATCTCTATGATTGGCTATAGGGCATAATCCTAACAATCCCAGTCACTTGGGGTGTATTATTCTCTATAAATAGGGTTTGTTTTCATAAAGAGAGGGGTGCAAGCCTCTCCCTACTAGGTTTTACAAAGTTCATCTTCTCAAACATCCTTGAATTTTTGTGAGTCTGTTGCGATGGTGAACGAGCTTGCAAGTTCGTGGAATAAGGAATCGCTGTGAAGAGGTTGGTTGTGACCAAGGCCGTGAAGACGGAGATCGATCGTGTGCAATCGTGGGAGTGAAGACTTTTGCTTAAGTCCTTTTGGTCTGTAAGTGTGTCTTGTACAGATTGAGTTCATAGTGGATTTGCTTCAACTGGACTATGTCCCGTGGGTTTTCCTATCTTGGGTTTTCAACGTAAAAAGCTTGTGTGCACTATCTTACATGCTTTTATACTTGCTATGCAATTGAATGGAATTCCAAAGGAATAAATGCTATTTTCACTGGAATATCCCACGATGAATGTCGAAGGGTAATTGCGCGTGGTGTTCGTTCATTGTTCAAGTTTTACTAATTTAGTTGCACAAGTTCATATACTGAGTTCCGTGTCTCAATATTTAGTGCTTTTCGTATATAAATGATTCTCCGTTCTTGTCTTGATAGGCATAAATTATTTTTTCCAGGGAGTTTCTATCTTTTGTATTTTTCTTTTTCGTTCAGGGAAGTATGAAGTTTTTTTTGGGGGCAGTCTATTTTATTTATTTTGGTGGTCTTGTGTTTAGGGGGAGTTTGGTTTCATTTATTTAAATTAAATTTAAATTTATTTATTTGTTTACTTTTTGGCTTTTTGGGTTTGTGGGTTAATTTTTTTTTTATTTGGTTAAGGGGAGTAATTTTTTCTTTATTTTTTGTTTTCATTTTTTTTTTCTTCGGTCCCCCTTTTTCCTTTTTCGAACTTGGGTTCTTGCCCATTGGTTCCGAGCGGGGGTTTTTTTTTTGGGTTCGGGTTGGTTCTTTTCCCCAGTTCGTTGTTGGGTTTGAAAACCATTTTTTTTTTTATTTTTCTTCTTTTCTTTTCTTTTTACTGTTTCTTTCTCCCCGTCTAACCCATTTCGAGCCCTAACGTTTTTCCAGTGACCCTCTTGCTGCCTTCTCCAATGACTGCCACCATGGTTCCCCTTTTCTTTCCGATGACCCTCGTGTTCTCGGCCTCTCGTCGCTGCCTCCTTGCCCTCACTCGCCGCCATTCCTCACTTGATGCTTGCCTCGCCGGTTCTTCCAGTTATTGGTTTGCTACACTCGTTCCTCTCCGATATCCGCAGTTCCGACGTCTTGCCTATCGACGGCTGCTGTGCGTGTCAGGGTTTGGGTTGGTTGACCTCTACTTCTAGGTAAGCATTCCCTCCATATCTCGTGTTCATTTTTGGTGCTCGTATCCCTTTCGCACTCACAATTTCTCTCTTGGACTTTCTGTACCCTCTCTAGCTTTTCCTTTTTGCCACTTTGGGGCTCGTCTGGGTTTGGTGTGCCTACCTTGCCTCTCGGGGTTTATCTGTGGATATTTGGTTTTCGGTGTTAGGGGTTTTGGTGCTGCTATTGGTGCTTGGCCTGGCCTTGGCAATTTTTGTTGCTAATGCGAACTTGAATTGGTTTTTAGTTGGCCCTTCCCCATTCCCTGTATTGCTTTAGCCCTTCGTTCTTGATTTCGAGTGTTGGGCTTGGTATTGCTGTGGTGCTTGGTTTTGTGGTGTCTGCTCTTGGGAGTGACAGTCTTGTCGGATTTTGCTTAGGTTCCCCCTTTTCCCTGCATTGCATTGGCCCATAGCAATTTAGATTTGGACTGGTGTGTGCGTTGGCTGTGCTTTGGTTTTGATTTGGGCATTGCATTGGTCTCGACAATGGCTTGGATATGATGTCGTAGCACTGGCCTTCCCAGACATCTCTCTCAGTTGGACTTGAATCCCAGTGGTGCTTATTGGGCCTACGTTTCCGCTTGCTTTCAGTTCTGTGCTTCAGGGTCTGGGCTGGTTGATTCCTGGCTTGGCAAATTGGTGCTCTGGAGTTTTTTTTCTCTCCTCATGTTGCTTGAAGTTGGTTTGGTATTGGCTGTGCTAGTGGCTGGTGGAGTTGGCCGTGGCCGTGGCCGTGGACGTGGACGTGGACGTGGATGTGGACGGGCCATGGGTATTGTTATTTCCGAGTCTGCTGATGGTACAGGCCGTCGACGTAGCCATGGACAGACCCCTGCCTCTTACAAAGGCAAGGGGAAGGCTGTTGTTACTAGGCCTAGCTCGAGGAAGCGACCCACTCGCTTCCCTACTACTTCTGAGTCATTTGAGAGCTCTAGTGAACATAGTGAGGAGGAGCTTAAACATGCATCAGCTGATATTGCTACCCCTGTCGATGAGACTGGCTATGGTGCGGCACCTCTAGTTGGCCCAAGGACCGATGTGCTTGCAGATATGTGATGGACACATCTGGTATTGAGTCCTGGTGGCACTCTGTTGAGCAGAAGCAGTCATTTCTCTCTTTATACTCCAAGCGTCCAGTGTTGGGTGAGCGCGTGGTTGACCTAGATGGGGTTGGCAATGGGTTTGTCAACATGATTTTTCAGCGTCATCACTGGCATCCTATTCTGAATTTGAGAGGGCATATTTATTTCTGCCTAGTTTAGATTTTTTATGCCAATATGTATCGTCAGAATACCGATACTTGGGTTCTTCATTCACATGTGTTGGGCATTAATATTGTGTTTTCTGCTGCATCGGTTGCTCGCTTTTTTGGCCTTCATTGAGTTGCTTCTCCTGACATTCCCAATGACAATATCACTCAGACTCCGGCTATCTCTGTTGTGTACAACACTTTATGTGCTCAGACTATTGAGGTGCGAGGTGCCTTGCGTGCTAGTTTGATGACAGAAAATTATCAGGTGCTTCACAAGGTCGTTTGTAACAAAATTCTCCTGACTACACATCAGTCTGAAGTTATTGTGGAGCGTGCTCGTTTCCTATATGCTCTTGGTATAGGTGGTACTGTGGATTTACCTTCTCTGATCGTTAAACTTGTTTATCAGGCCACTACTGTTACTAAACCGTCTATTGAGTTACCATTCGGCATTGTCATATCAAATTTTCTTCTCTCTAAGGGTGTACCCGTGGACATTCAGTCTTGTGCCCCACAGGGTGTGATTTCTGCTGTGACCTTAAAGCAGAGTCGGGGCCAGCGTCAGGGTAAGCAGGCTCGGCTATCTTTTGCCTCTACTCCTTCTGTGCTTCCTGCTCATGATTAGTCTGCTCCTATGGATCCTTCCCCACCGCCTCCTGATCAATCAGCTCGTATGATGGACTTACTTACTGAGATCTTGGATCGGCTTGGTCAGATTGAGGCCGTTTTGGTTGCCCGTGGTGGCCTGTTGCCTCCCTTGCCTCCTAGGAGTCCTGGTGGTGGTTCTTAGGTTTTTTTTTTTTTCTCTCCTCTTTGTTTTGGTGGTAGTGGTTGGCCATGTAGTTATGGTATTTTGAGGTGTTCTGGTTTATCTACTTCTGTGCGCTTCTGGTTCTTCCATCCTTTGTCCATTACTGACAAGAAAGGGGAGATGATTTGCTGTTGTTATAGATGCTATAGATGCTAGATGGTGGTAGTGGTTGGCCATATAGTTGCTCTCCTTATTATAAATTGTACAAGTTTAATTGTTATTAGAATCTCCATGTTGTATTTTTTAAATTATTATGAGTAAGGAATTGTTATGCATGACTTTGAAAACTTTTTATTCGATAGATGGAAAATATTGAAGACAAGAAGAAGACTGGACATTGGGCAGATGCTTTGGATATAGTGTTACTAGACCTTGTATATGATCAAACACTCAAGGGGAATATGCCCACAAGTACATTTAATAAAACAGGATGGGTAGGTTCTTGAACTAGTTGATGAGAAGGAAAAATTATTTTCTTTCATAATTTTGTAACCATAACATCTTTTTATACATATAAATGAGTTGATGACAATAAATTTTTTGTTCTAATATGCTAACCAAACAAAAGCACTTATCGAATTGTTTAAATTTTAAATGATTCTTAAATAATTGTTTTCCCAAAAATCAAAATTACATAATTGTTTTCCCAAAAATAAAAAACATTTTCACTAATCTAAACCAAACACCACCTTACTGTCTATAGAAGCTCATTTTTAATCTAGTCAATTTATTTTGAATCATACTATACTAGAATGAACCTGCACGATATGCGGAAATTACAAATTTATTATTGAAACAAATTGGTAGACAAATTTAGAGCTTAATCTCCATGTTAGGAGCAAAACCAAGCATCACGTGCGTTCATTGTCTAAATCCACACCCCTTCATCAATAATTTTGTCTCTCTTTTTTCCTCTACCTATTCTCTCCCCTCTCTTCAATTTTTCTTTACCCCTCTCTTCCCCTTCATTCACTCACTTCAACCATGGAAGATTTCCCAAGTTTCCATGGCTCTGCTCATCCATTTCTTTCTTTATTTTATTTTATTTTATTTTTCTATACTCAAAACCCACAAATTGGGATGATAAAAATAAAAATTTTAAAAAAAGCCCACAAATTGGGTCTCATAATCTCCTGAAAGGATACCAACACAAGAAAAGAAAAACCGAAAAAAAAAAAAAAAAAAAAAAAGCCTGCTGAAGCAGATCCACCCCAAGCATAGTGAGTTATTTACACGTACATAAAGAAGAAGACATCAGGTGGGGAAAAAAGGATGAAGAAGATGAGTAAGCATCCATAGAAGCTATGGACATGAAACCATGGTCAAACAACCCACTCTTGTAGCCATGGTGAACCCGCCACAGGATGAACAACCCTTTAACTTTAATGCCATAAAACCCCATTTATAACTCCATAAATTGCAACCCCCCTTCAAGAACCACAACATGAACAACCTTAAGGCGAACCCATTTCTGGCAAGCATTGGATGTGTCCCATGCCACCCATTTCCGGCGAGCATTGGTTGTGCCCATGACAGCCATTCCCGATTAGTGAGGATTATGTGTTCACAAGAGAAAATAGAGGACAAGTGAGAGGAAATCAAATTTTGAAATTTGATAGAGAGTGAAAAGGAGGAGGTGTTTGGAAAGAGAAAGGGAGTAAGATGATGACATCATAAATAATGTGTTGTGTGGGCCCAGAGTGAAGGAGAATGAAGGATTAAGGAGGGAAGGGCTTCTAGAGTGCCACCTCAAAAGTTGCTGACCTCACCAAAAAACTCCTAATTATAGTATTAGAATAGATGCTTTGAATAAATATAAAATGATTTGAAACTTGTTTTAAACCTTGAAAGACAATTTCAGGGTGCTACAATCAATCATGGACAAATGACGATCGATCGTAGATATTTTATCTAAAAAGTTTAAACGTCTGTTTTTTAGGATCGATCGTGGAGTCTACACAATCGATCCTTAACTGCCCTGATTGGCCTGTATGCTTCTGTTTTTGACGATCGATCGTGAAGGATCGATCGTGAAGTGCCCACAATTGCCTGTGTGCTTCTGTTTTTGAGGATCGATCATGGCGTCTGGACGATCGATCCTTAAGTGCCCAAAAGTGCATGTTTGCTTGGAAGATCGATCGTGCAATGCGCTAAATGGCCTGTTTGCTTCTGTTTTTCAGGATCGATCTTCCACGATCGATCGTGAAGTGCCCACACGATCATGTTTGATTCTGTTTTTGAGGATCGATCGTGGAAGATCAATCCTGTAGTGGCCAGAAATGCTGTTTGCTTCTGTTTTTGAGGATCGATCGTGGGGTCATGGGAAAATCAATCCTGGATCCAGAAAAGTAGTTGTTAAATTATTTTAAACTTACCTATTCTACCTTCAATCGAATCCCTGTCACTTGGGGTGTATTATTCTCTATAAAGAGGGTTTGTTTTCGTAAAGGGAGGGGTTGAAGCCTCTCCATACTAGGTTTTACAAAGTTTATCTTAGCAAACCTCTGTTTGTGCACTTTTACCTAAGTTTTCATATGTATGCTCTACAGACCTTCAAAGTGCCCAGAAAATCACAACCTTCACAACCTTTATTGGACTACTGGCTTGCTTTCAAAGAGTAACAAACATGGCACTTGATCAACTACAAACCTTCTATTGAGTACTACAAATATAGCATTTGATGGACTACAAACATACAATTGAGTACTACAAAGGGAAATGTTTAATGAAACCAACAAAGAGTTACAAACATGCCATTTGATCGACCACAAATCTACTATTGAGTACTATAAACATGGAATCTGATGGACTACAAACCTACAATTGAGTATTACAAACTGGAATGTTGAATGAAACCCACAAATTAAGTTGGTAGCCAACCCGAATCACCAAGATGTTCATGAAATGAAATGAAATGCGTGATGGAAAATCACAACCTTTATTTATTGGACTACTGGCTTGCTTTGAAAGAGTTACAAACATGCTATTGGACCAAATACAAACCTACAATAGAGGACTACAAACATGGCATATGATGGACTACAAATCTACAATTGAGTACTATAAACTGGAATGTTTAATGAAACCAACAAATTAATTTGGTAACCAACCCAAATCACCAAGATGTTCATGAAATGAAATGAAATGCGTGAAGGAAAATCACTAGCTTTATTTAATGGACTACTCGCTTGCTTTCAAATAGTTACAAACATGCCATTGGACCGACTGCAAACCTACAATGGAGTACTACAAATATGGCATTGGATGAACTACAAATCTACAATTGAGCACTACAAACTGGAATGTTTAATGAAACCAACAAATTAATTTGGTAACCAATCCGAATCACCAAAATGTTCATAAAATGAAATGAAA
Organism: Liquidambar formosana; assembly: GCA_039720395.1. Taxonomy (NCBI): domain Eukaryota; kingdom Viridiplantae; phylum Streptophyta; class Magnoliopsida; order Saxifragales; family Altingiaceae; genus Liquidambar; species Liquidambar formosana. The sequence goes on from CM077832.1 coordinate 22,840,581, forward strand.
TTCGTGAAGGAAAATCACCACCTTTATTTAATGGACTACTCGCTTGCTTTCAAATAGTTACAAACATGCCATTGGACCAACTACAAACCTGCAATTGAGTACTACAAACATGGCATTGGATGGACTACAAATCTACAATTGAGTACTACAAACTGGAATGTTTAATGAAACCAACAAATTAATTTGGTAACCAACCCAAATTACCAAGATGTTCATGAAATGAAATGAAATGCGTGAAGGAAAATCACCAACTTTATTTAATGGACTACTCGCTTGCTTTCAAATAATTACAAACATGCCATTGGACCGACTACAAACCTCCAATGGAAGACTACAAACATGGCATTGGATGGATTACAAATCTACAATTGAGTACTACAAACTGGAATATTTAATGAAACCAACAAATTAATTTGGTAACCAATCCAAATCACCAAGATGTTCATGAAATGAAATGAAATTCGTGAAGGAAAATCACCACCTTTATTTAATGGAATACTCGCTTGCTTTCAAATAGTTACAAACATGCCATTGGACCTACTACAAACTTACAATGGAGTACTACAAACATGGCATTGGATGAACTACAAATCTATAATTGAGGACTACTAATTCCGAATGTTTGATGAATGAGTGTTATGTAACCCAAAAAAATTAAGTTGCTAGCCACCCCATTGAAATGCGTGATGGAAACTTACAACCTTTATTGGACTACTGACTTGCTTTCTAAATAGTTACAAACATTTCATTGGGCTGCCTACAAATCTACATTTAAAGGACCACAAATGGGCATAATTTATAGGATACAAACCTTGTATTCACTATATACGGGACCGATACATGGATGATACAACTTTGTTTCCCATTTGTTTCACAATAAAGATGATACAAGTCTAAAACTTTAATTGAAATTAAAATCATATAAATATTCATTATTTGTTAGGATATGGCTGCGTTGGGTGGCGGTGAGTTGTCGTCCAGTAGCTTCAGCCATTTCAGTTGCTAGCTGAAGCATCATGTAGCGACATTTACTTATCAGCATGTTGTTGTTTTTAATCCTTATTTGGGCTACCGCCGCTTTATACTCATCCTTATTTCTTCTTGACATGGAAACTGACTGGCAATGAAGGATCGGTGCGCCTAGGATGGAAAGATTACTTACTAATCTTTCTTGCTCCTTGGTCCTGAACACCCACTCACAATGTAAACCAACATAATATTCCCTCGGATCAGTGTATATTTCATTCCAATATGCATCATGAATACCGGTAGTAGCCACAATCACAGACCTTGTGAGGATTGAGAGCCACTAATGCCCCTATTTGCCATTGTGACCAATATATGACTAAGAGTAGCCAATTTATAGATAAAGTAAAACAAATTAACTAAAAAAATATTGGGGTAATTACATACTCGTCAGACTATATGTAAATAGTTATATTTACAATTTATTTGTAGTAGTCATTCACTTTATCAAATTAATAGTAACTCATCACATGCACACAGTTGCCTATCACATGCACATAGTAGTAGGTTATGCAGTATAATAATGCTATAACCTACTGATCTGTTTGCAATATCAGTCCTATAGTCATATGCACACATAAAAAACAAAAAATAATTATTAAAAAAAAGAAAGAAATACTTTGTTCATGTGACTTATGCATAACTTTTCCATAATGGAAGGGTATGCTATGTGGACATAAAAGGATTCCACTTTTGTGGCTTTTTGAAAATATCACGTATATATGACTGTAACTGCCCTAGATATAAGGGGGCAGCTTGAAGAGTCAAGGTGTTTCAAACTTATTCAGCAAAATCATCATGACATACAAAGTGCGTGATATTTTCCAGGCAATGGGTCGTCATTGGCATGGTGATGATGACTTCAGCTATCCATTGGATCTGAATCGATGTTATTCATCTGGGATTGTTGATATAATGCGGAGTGAATTATCTTATCGAATCAGGCAGGCCGAAGTTCTTATTGAAGATTGTCGGGAAAAAAAATATTCGAATACCCCGTCAATTGGCTAAACACATGCCAATTGACACTCCTCTACAGCTACAAATGGCATTGCATCAATTCCGCGAGGAGGTCAATCGGATGCAAATGCAACGGCAAAGATATGACTTTTGGTGGGCTGCACGAGAGCGTGCCGAAGAGGGCTTAATGGCAGAAGCACAAATTTATTGGAGCACAAGCATTGGTGATGAATACAAATCTGACATTGACATGTCAGACGAAGACTAAAAGATAACAACCTATATTTTAGCATACGTAAATGCGGTTTCTAGTATTGCAAGTGTGATGATTATACCTATTTTATAGCATATCTGTAGTCCAATAAATGTTGAGATTTTAGATCAATGAAGATCTTGAGGTTCTAAGTTCATGACTCGTTTCGTATTTGTATTAGTCAATTGTAGGTTTGTAATCCATCAAATGGCATGTTTGTTGCTCTGTCAATGAATGTTAGTGGTCCAATTAATATTGAGATTTTCCATGAAAGATTTCATTAAAATATTGGTGAATGGGGTGGGCTAGCCACAGGATTTTTAGGTTACGCCACACTCATTCATGAACTTAGAAGCAAGAGACAAAGCAAGTTGAAATTAGGTAACCAATTTACAACTTGTCTTCAAACCTTTAACCCTCTAGTTGGTAAGGGTATTTTTTAAGGGAAAGAAAATACAAGGCAAAAAAGGGAACATCATTTTTAATATGAAATGAAAGAAATTAAGACAAATAAAACAATAAAGGAAATTGAATCACTCATATTAATTATAAAACCATCATTTTCATTTCATTGGATTAGAATAACATGGTTTCAAAAGTCACCATCCCGTTGACCTAAGTAGTCATACAATATTTTAGATGTTAAAATGAAGAACACATCTAGAAAGGCAAGATACTCAAAAAATTTTCACTCTTTGCTATAGTGCATAATTTAACTACACATAAAGAAGAAGCCATCAGGTGGAAAAACACCAAAAAAAAAAAAAAAAAGGACGAAATAGAAGAGTCATCATCCAAAAAAGATTAAGTGTTAATTTAGTCTCCCATTTCTTTGATTCTATAAAAGCAAAATATCCCTGCCTCTCTCTATCTCTCTCTGTCTCTCCTGCCTCTATCTCACCTACACACCTGCAAAAGGCAAAATCCAAATTAAAAATAGAGTAAAAAATCATATAATGAGATCAATCAAACATTCAGGGTCACACCTCCATAACAAAATGACAATCCGTGGCAACCTAAAAGACAGCATTGAGTCCTCCAAGCTCTCGTAAGTTTTCCTTGAGGTTTCCCCCACTCTTCCTTTTTGTATTGAATGTGTCTGAATGAATACAAACCAACATTTAAAAACAAATGAGCAACAAGGAAGGGTAAAAGATAAAGAATTAATCTTAAAGACATAAAGGATATAGAAATCCACCAAAAACATTAATTGAATTACCTGCTCACAAAAGTTTTATTGCTATTTATTTTTCATTTGGATACGTTATGGGGTAGATTCCCACGTAATATCAAAGGGGGACAATTGGATAATCTAAGTAATCAACTACTCACAACCCAAACAACTAACTATACAATAAAGTCAAAAGGGTACATTGATTAGAACAACTAACATAACAGTGGGTTACAATTTCCTACAACATAAAATAACCCCACTATGTTTATTTTATTTTTTTGCTCGAAAACAACATTGTGACTCTTCTCACCACAATAGACTAAAGTCCAATTCTAAATTGGATCCAATAGGAGTTAATAAGGAAATTGAAATGCAATTCAAGACATTTTGTAATAACTAGCAGTCTTGGATGGAGTTATGCCTGCTCAAAGTTTTATATACAGCATTACATAGGAATATCAAAAGATAAAACTACTAAAGACGTTGTAGAAGGAAAAAAGAAACTTGTAGTAAGTACGAAAGAAAAGGGAACTGGAGAATGAAGAAAGAAGCAAGTCAATCAACAACATGTCAAAAATAGGATAACAAAATCTGGGAAAATAGAAAGATTGTATAAATCTTGATCCATGGTCCAACTATAAGATAAGAACGCTTGCTAAGCAAACCACCATTCCTTATAGGTGTGCAATTAGGGACAAATGCTGCATGGATGATCAGAGGATTTTCTACTTTTAAACAATGTTGCTCACACTAGTTTCCTGTATTACTAACAATAAAATAAACGAGACCTTGTAATTCATTCCCCTGCCCAACATCTCACATGCAACAAGCCGATCTTCGTTTATCTTAAAATATAAAGTAATCTATCCTCATTTGTGTCAATTGAAACCTGCAAGAAAGACAACCATTCGTATCATCCTTTTGTATATCCCAATATAAAATAAATTTCAACTACACAATACTGTGATGATCCACTCTCACCTTTTTTATTATATCATGCTTAGATTTATTATTTGCTAATCCAACTAATGCAACAAAAATTGACATAATGATCCAATAAAAAAAATATTGGGTATCAAGTTGCTAGCTATGTTGATGCTAGTGATATCCTAATCCTTACTTTCCAATGGGGTATGCAGACCATAACAAGACACGCTCCATGTCTTTCTCCATACGTAGGAATCTATATGCATCTACTAGCCTCCCCCTGAGGCGTAATCCACAGAAATTAGCACTTTATGTTCAAAACTTCAACTCCATTAGTAGGAATATTTAAAATTAACAACTAAATTACTTAAGTAGAAAGAAGTCAAAGCTCAGAAGTTCAATCTTCAGTCATAAGTCGACTGAAAAGACTGTCGAATGGACCTATAGGCTATGTTTCCTATTTAAGAAACCAAACCTAGGACATGGTTTAAAAAGCAACATTTTTCATGAATATTTTTTCTTTGTTTGCTGGATAAGAGCTTTTTTGAAGAATCGCTTTACATTGAACATAACAGAAACCTAAATTTTCAAAAAAAATGGGGACAAAAATAAGTGTAACTAGTGGGTGGGAAGAATGATGAGTAGCAATTCCTCTAAACACTTGCACACACACACAAATACAGAGAGAGAAAGAGAGACAAAAGCATACTTTCATACATCATTAACTGATAAGCAGAATAAAGTAATGAAGAAATGAATCCCAAACAGTATGTCGCTTTATCTTTGGTCAGGATTTAGCTTTACAGGCTTCACGACGCTTATTCCTACCACATTTAAATGCGTTAGCACAAACAGTATCTCGCACCACATTTAAAGGGTGTAGCACCCATTCCGCAACAAGCTGCTCATGAAAGCGTTGAATATGAGTGTTGTCCCAAGTGAATAACCCTACAGGGGGTGAATAGGGTTATAGGCCAAATTAAAAATAAATAGCAATCTAAAATCAAATTATTGCAAACAAGATTAAATGTAAGACAATGCAATAATAAAGAGATTAAGGGAAAGAGAATGCAAACGATATTAACAAGGTTCGGCCTCCTGCCTACGTCCTCGCCTCAAGAGCTCGCTTGAGGATTCACCAATCCACTATCACTCTCCTTCAAGGTGGAGTAGCAAACCTTTACAACTTAAGTGTTCTTCACCAACACTTAGCCAAATGCACTTTTCTCAAGTGCTTACAAGTGAGGGTACACACAACCTTTTTGATACAAAGTATTTGGAGAAGATTTTGTACTCAAAGAAAGCTCTCTCAAAGAGTAATTACACAGGAATTGAAAGCACACTAAGCTATTGATTGATTTCAATGAATGCTCACAAGAGGAATTAGGGCTTGTAATTGATTTTCTTGTTTGTAGCTTAATGAATGCTTATAAATGAGCTCAAGCCTTGTATTTATACTCAAGGGGTCCAAAATAGCCGTTCTAGAACAATAAATGCCGGGAAAAGAAGTTTGGTGGGCATTTAATGCTTCAAAAGTCCGTTAGAAAACTAGCCGTTATACTTCTGCCCGAGGGTTTCAACCGGCTGAAAGATATTTGAAATATCCCTTTCAGCCGTCTGAAGGAGGCTACTGAATATTCCAGAGAAGGTGTCATTTGGTGTTTAAAAAGACTTGCCCTTCAGCCGTCTGAACATGGTTTCAGCCAACTTAAAGTGGTCTTTCAGCTGGCTCAATGAGTCGTCTAAAAATACCAGACAGCTGATATATCTTATGATTGATTTTCAGCTTGCTGAACAATTTCAGCCTGCTGAAACAGTGATTTCAGTTGGCTGAAATAGAGTTTCAGCCATCTGAAAATCTCTGTTTTCAGACAATGAAATTTCATTAAGTCCATGTTCAAGGTAAGTTGTTTTAGGCCTTTAAGATGATCAATTTAGCATAGTTCGAAGCCCTTTTTAACCTTTTGTGAGCAATAATTGAAATTAATCTTACATTGGGTTCCTAAAATTCTCACATATAGACTTATGATCAATCTTGAATAAATGATGGAACCATTTACTCTATTTTCTTATGAACTTGTGCTTTGTTTGCTTTTGCAAGTTGATCCTTGATTCTTGAGACATTTGTGGCTTTGATACCTGTCTAGATTCATCACTTAAGTGCTCCTTAGTCCTTAAACATCTTATTATGCATTGTTATCATCAAAACCTCGGAGATAAAACCATTTATGCCAACAATGAGACTACAAGGTGTATTCATATAAAGCACAAATCAGACCTCACATCATTAAATAGGGGGTATGGGTTAGGTGAGGGAAGGAAATGAAAGAAATGCATGAGAAGCTGCATCAAAACTCACCTGATCAAAATTGGACTTCAAATAACCATCCCAATACTCCATAAACTTTATCAAAAATATGCCACAGTCATGTCTGTCGGAAGGAATTAGGACAAAAAGTTATGCAACGAAAACAAGCAAATCATATTAAGTGGGCGAAAATGGGATGAACCAACACACATTACGATAAATAAGGATGGGTGATGGTATTAAAGAAGTACACAAGAAGGGGAACACTACTATGGATGCTAAAAGGCAAAACATTATGAAAATATCTAACCCATTTTCTTGCTGTGGCACATCAGCAAGTTGGATCGGAAACTTTTGGATATTCAATTTGAATGAAGGATAAAGCTGGAGCATAACCTCGTCCACACGTTTCCTCTGCAAATAAATCAATGCACAACTTGATAAATATAAGTCCAAATAGTAGGGAAATAATGTACCTGTTAGCAGTTCGATATTTTTAAAAGGTGGTATGTAAATAATACTTACTACTCGTATGTTAAGTTTTGTATGGATAGGGGTCCGCATTGACTTGCACGAGTTAAGTACGTCAACGCGTTTGTCTCAAATATTGATGACATATGCTACCCAATGCTCTTCAAATAATAAAGGCAAGAATATCTACATGTCCAGGGAAAAAAAACAATGGAAAACATTAGACTATTTGCAGTATGGTAGTTAAAGTTATAAAGGCCCTCACACCAAATGATATAAAATAAGGCATAGGGGTTATCACAAACATACCATCAATACGTTCTCCAATTCACTCCCTTCTTCCACTACAGGGGAGAAATCAACAAGCGCCCGATTATGATCCCATTTTAACGGTTTCGGATGCAAACGTTGGGGGAATTCACAGGCAATGTGTTCCTGTCAATTAAGAGATGGATTAAATTTTAACCATTATAAACGATAAAAAAAGTATTACGTTTGTACTCACTAGAACATATGGTGCAGGATTGCAGGTTAGTTGACAAATATCTACTATGGAGTAAATAAATTATGGGTTAGTGGTCAATATATCTCAAGTTAGTGGCCATTTAAACTTAGTTAATCGTTAAACTAATGTTAACTTTCCAAGATCTGAATTTCATCAAGAGTTCAATGAACTGGTTGGGTTTCTATCCTATTAATATGAAAATATACAAAAGGGTGAATGGATTGAAAAATTGTACTATTGATAATGATCCCTGCATAGTAATCAATATAAGTGTAAAAAGCGTCACCGAAAAAGTAGGCTCAATAATGGGTCGTTGCACAATTTTATCCGACGCCACCGTGGACTCTTTTTCTAGTAAAACTCTTGACACCAAACAAACCAGCTGCAAGAAACAACTAATTAGCTCCATTACGAGACATATGATGACAGGTGTAACCACAAACAATAATTTTAACGAATTAGGAACAAAAAACTCACAAAATTGGACACCATTCCCCGTGGACGCATAGACTTATGCATTTCTGCACGTGTGACTATGTCTTCAGCATTTCGATAACAATTTCCCTAAGACAAATGATAAATGCATGTCATACACTCATAAACCATCAATGGAAAATAACTATGCCTACAAGTATGAAAATCTTAAAGAAAGTATAATGTTTAGTCAACATTACATTTGACAGAAATTACTATTGCAACTACACTTACTCATCATCCTTATCAGATTTGCGAACTTTCCATGTTGCATAGCAGTACACGGCTTTTTCTGTTTCTTTAGGCTGTGGTAAAACCAACGTCGGCCCACGTTGAAAGGGGGAAACAATGGATGCACCCCGCATGACAATACAGCATGGGCGTTGGGTCAAGTCATGAACACCAGTACTTGATTGGCCAACTTAGACAGGAGGGGTGGATTTATGATGTGCAGACAGTTTGCGCCGCTTGTAGTCCACATGATCCTCACCAATTTCCGTTTCATTGTCAGCAAATGGGCTAGCAATGCAACTTGGTTCTTGTGCACTATATGAAGGTACACTATCATGAATCACAGACGATGGTTTTGGATGTCGTTCCTCACTCTGGGGATGTGCATCCTCTTTGGGCCTGTGGCTGTCCACATAAACATTGATAACATGCTGTACAGCGCTTGTCATTGCTTGAGCCAAAACTCCCTGTGCATGTTTTATCCCGTCCCGTGCAGCCACAATAACCTAAATGCAATTCCAAGTGTAGTGATATATACCATATGAAATTTATTTATGGAAAATCACACAATTAATAGTACGAGAATTATCGGATCCATTGAGTCCACATCTGGAGGAAAGTGTGCTAATTTAAATATTTCTGCACTATTCTTATCATCATACAGACCCAAACGCTTAACCTCACTCTCCCTCTTCCGAATTAGTGCATTTGTCCACCGCTTCAATCGTGGTATCTCACGTGGAACACCACCAATTGACGTGGCAGCACGATCAAAGTAGAATAACTGTCATAAATATGTATATGGTCAGCAAGGTTTGATATAAAGGGCAATGGTTACCAATTAAAAAGGCCATACAATTCAAACAAATAAATTAAACCCTAAAAGAAAAACAAAACTGAAAACATTTCAACCATAAATAATTGTATTAGAATTAGCAAAGCACGACATTGAATTATTATTAAGATAGATAACTACTACTAACTTAATAGTATTAACATACATTCAATAAACTACTAATATGTTACAAATAGTCTACTATAATATTTGTTTCTTGTATTGAAACCATGCGAATGATTTCATATGTTATATAATTATCAACTTCATATCACAACTAATAATTAACAACTTCCATATCACAACTAACTTAATAAACAAAGGAAACTATTGTAATTTCAATACAGTACTAATATTTTTTTCATGGATTAATAAAAAATTTTCCCTTTTTGTGCCACAACCAAGACTACCACAACGGTTTTGATATGATGGTGCAGTTCATTTTTTATTTTGGTTAAAATTGGCAATTCATGTTATTATAGGATAGGGCCATACCGTTAAAAATAGGAGGCAACCTCCAAGACCAGTCTTCGGCTTTGTACACTTCACCTTCTTTTGACTTATTGCAGTTGTTGGGTTGCTAATTGTTGCTCTAAACTCCTTAACCTCTCTCACCAGCCATTCAAGCACAAATTTTGACCAATTGTATGTGCAAATTTTTTTTACATCAACAATCGCAGGGAATAGTTTTGGGCTTGACTCCATCTTTAAGGTTAGGCACAACAATATGCCCAATGCATAAAATACAAACGAGCGACAAAACCGATCCCCTAAATCAGTACTTTTCAAGTCGTCCACAAGTATTGAATATAGCACCCCAGTCTTTGTACATTTATACTCCTCCTGTATCCGCTTAATGTCATCAGATGCAACAATTGTGGGAACATCAACTCCAGTGGCTGGGAGACCCATCACCAACGCGACATCATCTGGATTAATTGGATATATTGGTCCATCCCCAAGGTTCAAGCAGTAGTGGTCTATATCAAAATGTTCTACTAGCCACTTGCACAACTGTCTACAAAGAAGTGTGCAGCTCAAGTGCAATAATCCACCAAATCCCAACTCTCTCACTGCTGCCATCTGGTTTTCTGTAAGATTCTTAATAACTTTGCTAAATGAAGTTGGTGAGCACCTAGTTTCTATAATTGCCTGCTATAAGCAACAAATAAATTTGTTAGTGCATTTTTTAACATAAGCAAAAGTTACCTTTAAACAAAAATCGCAACAACAAATAAAGCAATATGAAGAATATGCATTATCATTGCATTCACTGACTTATGCCATTTATGTCCCACTTAACAACTTGTATACATACACTGCATAAATAGCTCATTTGGAAAAGTACAAGTATAGTTTAAAACTAATATGTCCAATGTTGGTATTCAAACAATATGATTGATTGTCCTAAATAGACGGCAATTGAAGCGTGCAGTGTTACAATCAATCAAACCATTTTAGGTGAAAACTTCGATGCCTCAAAAATTTATTTTTCAATTGCTATCGTGTTCCTCAACTTAGGCCTTCTATTTAGCATCTCCCATATATCTATTGCTTATGTAGTGTGTCATCCCATGAAAACCCCAAATACATTCCATAAGAAATGAATCAATAAAATGCAAATTACTAACATACCCTAATGCTTTTCTTTGGTGTATTAGCAGGACGGGAAGCATTGAAGTCTGCTCTATTTGTTTGCTGCAATAGTTTTGTATGAAGCTTTTTCTTCTTTGGACATTGATCTCCACTTCTCAGATGCAAGTCTAGACACCTACATTCAAGACGAGAGTTAATTAGTAAAATTTTAAGTGATTGCCATAGTAATATTGAAAGCGGGAAATTATAGGGTTCAGTGAGTGATTCAGAAACTAATTCACAAAACAAGGAAGTTTACATTTAATTGCAAGCAAGTATATAACTAGTTTGTTTCGAGTAGACATTCAAACCCTTTTCCTGGTTTTTAATTGGGAAGTACTGAGCAAATAGTAACTTTGCCACGTAAAATTCATTTTTTCATATTAATTCTCAACACTACTCACCGCAGGCACATTGAAACTTAATGCAGCTGGCATGGTAGCCTTTTCCTTCCTTGTAAATTCTGATCTGTTAAAGAAGGGTGAAAAATATGGAATCTGATAAATTGATATGATTTAATCTAATAAATTAATATGATTCAATATAATTCCAAATTTTAGACAGTGATATAATTTAATTTGATAAATTGCTTACAAAAAGATTGCCCATGCGTTACATGGCTGCTTCTGTACATTCCTTGGTGGAACACCACTTTCTCTCTCGTCTCTTTCCTCTTCCTCTTCATTATGATGTGATGCTTGCCCTGCTTGATCCTTTCCATTGTCATCATTAATGAATTCTTTATCTTTATTATCACTCTACTTAGCAACCCTCCTACTTCTCTTTGTACTGACCATTCAATTATATTGGCCTTTTACGAATCTACGGCAACGATTTGCATGTACGTTAATACAATTTCACATTATTAAATATATAAAATTAGTCTCAAAGGTACAACAATCTATTTAGGGACAGGAAGCAGTTTAGAACATTGAAAAATTAAAACCATAATAGATACTAAGCATGCTACATTGTTATAATAATTTAAAAAATAAAAATAAAAAAACAAGTAAATCACCAAATAGATAAGAATGAAAAGATAACTCTCTATTATGCCACTACCACTATAGACTCCCACCCTTGGGATACCTACAATTAAAATGATGAACAGTAGTGCTAGTGCTTGCCAGGGAACAAAGTATGTCAAATTTGTCCAAAAGCTGTTCCCCAATGGAGTCGTAAAAGGAACTATGCCTTCGTAGATTGGTTGGTCAACAGTTTCGATCTTCTTGGATGACTAATGGAAAGGTTTTCCTGTATTTATCTACACTTTTTAAAAAATAAAAAAATTTCACTAGAATTTTTATCCACAATTTTAACCTTTCGAATTGGTTTGGAGGGGTCATTATATATTATATTGTTGGTTTCTTCTACTGCTTCATAATTTCTTCTAATCAATGGTTAAGAAAATAATTTGTTTCATCAATAACTATCAAGGTCCATAGATGAATTTTGCCCTATTACATTCAGAGAGTTCCCCTCGTACCTTTTCTATTTTCATAGCCTGTCCAAAGGTCTAAGAAAAGAGGGTGTTGCATTCGGTCAAGAGCATCAGTGTAACCTTTATTTACAAACTAGTATGAACCCGCGCATCATCACAAATAAATATGAAGACAACAAATAATTTAGTGATCCAGAGTTTAGGCCGACATGTTTCTATCTATGGTTCATCTCTTTGCATCCCTACTTATAAAGCAGTGTGCGTCCATCTTTCTATTAGTTGTCTTGGATAGTTAGGGGTTGTTACCTAAACCCAACTTCTTTATAGCTCCCCGAAAAAAGAAAAATAAATAAAAAATGGGACAACCTAATTAATTGAAGACAAAATCTAGAAGAGTATAAATCGAATCATGAAATTACTGGAAAAAATATTTAATTCTTGATTGAATATGTTGTCAGATACGCTTGAAAACTGACCAAATAAAACATTGCTTGTCTATAACAAACCAAGCACTCAAGATTCTCCTTTTACATGTCCTGGAAAAAGTGTTATGAACTTATTTTGATAACTACTACAACAATGACTTTACAGGATCACATGATTACTCATTGCTTATCTAATAACTAACTGATTATTTAAAAAATTAGCAATATAAAACCCATACTAAATAATAACAGAGGATAAGAAAAAGGTAGAAGGAGAAGGAAGGTGTACGGGGAAGGGGAAGAGGAAAAAGAAAGAAAGAAAAATAAATAAATAAATAAATAAAGAGGAGGTGCTAACATTGTGTGTGGAAGGGGGGGAAAGAGAGAAAAAAAAATAGAGAGGAAGGGATAGGGAAAAAGTAGAGGAAGTAGGAAGGTTGTAAGGTTAGGGGATGGAAGAAAATGTAGAGGAAGTCGCTGACATCATTTGTGGGGCCAAGGATGAGGAGAGGAATGGATTTTGGAGGGAAGGATTATTAAAAAGACACATCAGCAAAAGATGAGGTCAGCAAAAAAACTCTCAATTATAGTATAGATACAGATATACTAAAACTTTGTAAACCTTGTTGAGCACATAACAATTTTCCAATCATTGTGTTTCACTGCTTATTGTTGTCAGCTGATCTACTTTCACAACTGCAGGAGCTTTGAACCAGGCATATAAGTCTACATAAGTCCTTTCTACGAATTTTGATTGGGTAAGTTTTCTTTTAATTTAGTTACTTACATGCAATCTTATGCTTGCATGGTTACACAGTAACAGTTTGGAGGTAATTCATTCTGTTGAGGGTCTGACTATACTATAATCGGCCTAAAGTCCTTTATAATATAATCAGTACTCACTTCCCAAGCCAATACCTAAGGCACCTATTCTTCCTGTTCCTCCATAGAAGGTAAATAGAGGCAACAAGACCAATTTGCTTAATCTCCATAACAGCGCCATCTGTCTATAATGCAAAGAAAACCACCTTGTCTCCTACCCCCAATACAAAACCACTCCTACCTATTCTACACTTTCTAAGAATAACCTCCGAAACTTTCCAAGAGTATAAGCATCTAAAAAATAAATTATCAACATCATCCTTAGCATGGCATAGCATAGTACGCAGTGAGCATTTTGTAAAACATCATCCAAACTGAAAACTTTAAGGATCCCAAAAATATTGTCCTCTCTTTTGCTACATTTTCTCAGAAAACCAAACACTATGATTCTACTAAACCAATATTATGCCTAAACTAGATTCTATGATTAATCTAGGCATTAACTTTGAAAAAATTAGCCCATAAGCTTGACGGAACTAGCAATTTAACTTGACACAGGAGGCAAGTTTCACTAATGTCCAAAACAAATGAATCCAATGCTAATTCAATGAATAAATCCTCAAACCATATTACAGAACAGGAAGCAGTAGTAAAATTAATCATGAAAGGCTACTATTGGGACGCCAAGTGTACGTATGTATTGATAACTTTTATCTACATTTTAGAATATATTACATAAATGTAGAAATGAACGTCTAGTCGTTTGATAAAAAAATCTAATAATTAAGGGTCCAACAAACATTGTCCTTTCTTTTGCTACATTTTCTCAGAAAACCAAACACTATGCTTTTTTCCCCAAAAAAAATGCGGCTTTAACAAAAAAAAACAAAGTAACTGCAGCAAAAATTTTTCCTCAACCAAAATGACAAAAATAAAAACCGTAGCAAACACCCTAAAAGAAAGAGGCATCAAATACCATTTCCTCAATCACCAAACAATATGGGTTAAAGAAAAAAAAATGAGGAAAGAAAACATGAAGCAAACGAGGAACCAAACAATATGGCGTAGAAAAAAAAAACAAAAAAAAGGGGGGAAAGATAACATGAAGCAAACCAAGCGAGGAAAAAAAACAGAACAAGAAAAAGAAAAAAGGAAGGCTTCGTACCTCTCCTCCCCGCTGCTGTGTGGTCCTTGCCAGAGGCTTCGTCAGAAAATACTGGCTTCGGAGGCTGGATTATGGAGGATGATAACGCTAGGGCTTCCGCTGATCGTGCGACAGAGGCGGGTTGAGAATGTGGAGGAGATCTACTTTCAGTCGTGAAGGCGACGGACGATGGCCAGCGACTGGTACACTTGCAACGGCCGTTCCTGCTCCTAAATACCAGCGACGGAGTGATTTAGAGAAGAAGAACATTTGCCAAACCAACTGTAGAAGAGGGGTTTCCCAAATCGCCAGAGGTAGAGGAGGGCGGGATGCGAGGAGGTTTTGGCAAAAAAATTGGCGCCCTTTCCATTTTTCCCCTCAAATCTGGTATGCGGGTTAGGGTCGACCCATTTCCTATGGGGTAACCGGGTCCTTCACGTATCAGCCGTTGGATGAACTGCTAAACAAATTAATGGCCAGATCAGCACGTGCTGATATATCCCTACATCAGCACGTACTGATGGGATCACCACTGTATATATATATATATATATATATATAATATATATCGAAATCAAATCATAGTTTTTTTATTTTATTTTAAATAATGGTAATTTGAGAAAAATGTACAGGACATACCTTAGATAAAAACCCATAGATTGATGATATCTATTGGTGCAACATTGATCGGTGGTGATTAAGACCCATAGATTTTGCAATTGTCAAACCAAAGACCATCAAGGAAACCAATCGACGAGGATCCAAACCATATAGGTAGACCATTAAGGAAACCAATCGACTATCATCAAAAGCATAGACCCAAACATGCGATTCACAGCCAGATGATGGTGAGAGATAGAGAGAGAGAGAGAGATGGAATAAAAATGGTTGAGAGACTGATAAAGAAATAGAGATGAGAGAAAATTAGAGAGAACAGATTGCAAATTTGCAATCAAAACAAATACATAGAGAATGAGGTAAAAGAAAAAAAGGAAAGAGAGACAGAGAATTAGTGAAAAACTAGCTAGAGAAAGAAACACACCGCCTAATAAGGGTGTGTACGAGAGAGATAGAGACAATGGGTTTACCCAAATGGATTATTGTAGCTAATGGAGATGATGTAGAGAGAGAGAGAGAGAGAGAGGGGTAAATGATAACAGAACTAGGATCACCTGATCTGATCTATCTGGATCGGTGATAACGTGGGGAAGAAAGAAAGAGAGAGAAAGAGAGAGAGAGATAGAAAATAGTTCTAAACTTCTTATGTGAAAAAAAGTTGCTAGGAAAAAATAGATGATGGGACATGAGGGGCAAGGCAAAAAAGAGAACCAGCTAAATGATGTTTTAGTTATCACTTCCAAATGTAGTACTAAACAAAAGATATTGGCAATCAATTTGTACCATGTTGACAGTTAATATTTAATAAGTTGACAAACAAACTTTATTTGGCATTATCTTTGGAGGCGATTACCAAAAAGTCATCTTCTCATCACAGCCATCCAGATTCAACTAGGTTAGCAACTGTTAGAAAAATTTAACATCATGGAGTAAAGTTATGATGCTAACTTTCCAAGGTAATACATAAAAATGAGTACTCCCTCCGTCCCAACAAGGTACGCCAAATTTTTAACTTTTTTTGTTCCAAAATATTTGGCCACTTTAAAAAATCAAATCATATTTTTTTAAAGTTTCTTATACCCTTCGTTATTTCAATATTTACTTTCAACACAAAACCCAATACAAAAAAGATAAAGGTATTTTTGGAAAGATGGAACTTAATCAATGACTAGTCAATATAATGATTATATTTTCTTAAACTCCGTGTTTTGTCAAACGTAGCCTGTCTTTACGGGACAAAAGGAGTATTATTTTTTTAATGAAAAATTAATGGTCCTTGAGTTTGTTAATCTGTCGCTTTAGGGTTTGCAGAAGTATTTGGTCTTAGACCCTACGTAAGCTATGTGTGTTCTCCTATCGTTTCCCAAGTAAAAAAAATCATCAAAAACTAATTTACTCATAAATAAAATGAGAACATCTTGATCCCATAAATACCAGATTTTTAAAAGAAAAAAAATCCTAAACATGTACATATTAGGAATATTATTATTTTAATCAAAGACCAATAGAAGTTTTGGATTTGTGTAAGTCTTGGTTTTGATCCCGCGTGGAGTATTTGTTTTCTCCTATGTTTTTCCAATACATATATATCAAAGACTACTTTACTCATAAATAAAATGAGAACCTCCCAATCCCATAAATAGTAGATTTTTTAAAGGTGATAGTGTAGGCCTTATTATGAACTTGAGTTAGCTTCTGTGGCATGAATCTATAGGAGGGGTGTAGATTGTAGTACACCATAAAAATAAAAAAAAAAGGATGGCATGTGCATAGGGTTTGCAAAGCCGCGCAAGTCTTGGTTTTGATTTTTGTAAGACTAATGTACTAATAATTTGCTATTAAATCTTTCAACTATGATGTAAATATGTTTTGATTGGAGAAAGAGACAGAGTGAAAGAGAGAGCCTTTTGTTTCGGCATTGAAAGTTTCATAAAACCTTCAAAGAACCTATGTATAATGAAGTTTCAAAGATAATTTTAAGCACTATGATTTGAGAAAGATAATGAAAAAAAAAAGTAATCATATCAAAAGAAGTAAAGAATTGAGTGATCAAAGTGCTTTCATCTTATGCAAAGGCACAATAAAATTATTGAATTTAAAAAATTATTATCATCATTGAAAAAAATAATCTAACTTAAAAAAATTCATGTGCAACGCACGTGTGCACCAACTAGTATATACAAACATATGCATCAACAATAAAAAAGGTGAGGTTTCTTACCTCACCAAGAGAGCTCCATGGGTTTAGCCAGAAACCTCCACAAGACCACTCTCTTTCTCCTTCTTTCTCTCCCAATTTCTCTCTGTATGTGTGCTATGAAGAGAAAGCAGATCTCTCTCTCTATACGTGCTGGCTATGAGGAGACATAAAGCCTAAAAAGGAGGGATGGGGGTGTAGAGCCGGACGAGAGATATTGGGTGTGCAAGCTTAGGTAGTGTAGGGAGTAGGGTAGAATAGGTGTGCTATCACTTGGAGTGTAGGTGTATAGGTGTAGTGCATGGGACTTAGGGTGGGGTTTATAACATCGGATCATAAACTCATCCAAAAATAATAAAATATTACATTTTTAAAATTCAAGATATTAAAGTATATCACCATGCATTGGAGGTTGTACCCCTTGTATTGGTCCAATGTACCTCATATCCCACTAATGCACAAAATACAACTCCCAATGCATGTGTTGATATAAGTTATATCAGCACATGCTTACCTAATCATCATCCTCTATATATATATATATATATTGTAACGACCCAAAATTGGGACCGTTAGTTAAGTAGTGAGAAAACCATTTTTAAAGCCAAATTTGGTGGATGTTTAATAAAATAATTCTTTTGAAAATATTTTTTTAGAAAATTCGGCATGGTCCCATCTGTAAATAGGACATACCAAGTTATCGACTAGTTATAAAACCTATAGAAAACACATTTATAAACACATCCAGCCATCCACACAATATTCCAACTTAAAGAAATATTCAAGCTATATCGTAGTCACATGGGTCTCATTCAGATAGGCATTCACTACTCAATTAATTATTACAGGCCATGAAATTAAAATTAATACATGCCTAGGCTCAAAGCCTATCTTAAATACTCTCTACATGAATGCAACCATGTCGATGCGCTCCCAAAACCCAAGGTCAATTTAGCTTTGAAAATACGACCTGCAAGAAAACTATGGGGGTATGAGCTACATGCTCAGTAGGAAAACATTTCTCATAATAATCCCAAGGTTTTAAAAACCATAGTTTATATACTTTTCAAGATCCCTGCAAAACCATTGATTAGTTTGCAATATAATTTTCAGTAAATGAAACTGATACATGTATAAAGAAATAAACTGCGGAAGTTTAAATCATTTGATACCAACACCCCTTTTTATCTTTAAAAAGGTAAGAAATAACTCAAGTTATTTATAATTCATTATCATTCTTTCCAAATTCCATATCATGGCCTTATAAGCCAATAATCATCAACCACCATATTCGACAATCCATAACATTAGTCTTTCAAATTGATAAATCCTCCCTAGGTCATGCGAGGCCCTCGCGCGCGGAAAATAAGAGGAAACACTATGGATCCCTACCTGGGTCCAGAAAGTAACCTCAAGAGGAAACACGGCAAGACATCCCTACCTAGGACTGCAATAACCTCTATTCGGGCACGTAGCCCAGGACTAAAGGATAGGAAGACACGGCAAGACGTCTCGTTCCTTTGGGACCGTAGTAATCCTGTCTCCAGTAGCCCTCATCACCATATCATCATCACTTTTCTTTTCATTTATTAATTCCATAATTCTCATATAATCCGAAAAATTATATATATTTTCTAAAAACCACATAATAGGTTTGTTCTTAGAAAACCATATGAAATAACTCCATAACTTCCATATAAACCGGAAAATTTTATATATATAAATTTTCCAAGAAAACCATATAACAGGTGGGTTTATAAAAATCACAATAAATAACCCCCATAAATCATTTTCCAATGAATGATTTCAAAAACAACATTTTTATAACAAAAATGATGTGAATCAAACCCTAGGTTTCCCCCAATTTGTAAAACCTAGCAAATATATACCCCCATGCATGATATTTATGCAGAAACTACCAAATACATGTAAATCTACATGATTTATACCCAAACCCCCATATAACAAGGGTTTACAATGAGAAATTGTCCCCTACCTCATGAATGAGTGATGCAAATGCCAAACCATCCCTACACGCACGTAGATTGGGCCTAATTATGATGAATCCGAGCTTGCCGACATTGGATCGGGGCTGCCATGCTCCGGCGAGCCACCCACGACCTCCCCGTCACTCTCCCTCTCTCATTCTCTCTCTCTCTTGGCTGGAAAAGTAGAGAAGGATCTAAAATTTTCGTGGGTGAAAGGGTTTATATAGAAAAAGGGGGCAAAAGGGTCATTTTACCCCTTTATTAAAACTACCTGCCGACACTTTCAGACGGCTGAAAAATATTTTCAGCCGGCTGAAAATGCCCAACACAAAATAACCCTCTATGGAATTTTCAATCGGCTAACATGAACTTTCAGCTGGCTGAAAATGGTCTTTCAGACGGCTGAAACATGTTTCAGCCGTCTGAAATACACAGACAGCTGAAAATTTTCAGATGGCTGAAACTAGACAGTCAGTTAGGCTACTCTCCATCAGCACAGACATCAGCCTTATTTTCATCCAAAACATTTAAGTAATCTTCTATTACTTTAAGTTATTTAATGAAAATAAGCAAATAACCCCCCATTTGAATCCAAATAAAATATCAGAAAAATCAAATTCCTAATATATCAAATTCTCATTTCCAAGTTTTAGTACAAAATCCGTCTCCCGACAGATTTTCCTAAAACAAACATGTGAGGAACCCAATCCAAACATGCTAATAAAATCCCATAAATCATAGAAGTCTTATAATATTATAAACTTCTATTACCGCCAAAAATTATCTTTAAAAACGAAGATTTACGAAAACTCATTTTTCTCTCATACTTAGCCAAATTTCAGCAGCTTAACCCGAAACTGCAAATAAGGCCCAACACTCACTTAGAATACTCAAATCATCAAAACAAGCATCGAAACACATATAATATCATATTATCATACAAATGGATTACCCTTACATTAGGTTATCCAACAAATCAAGGGATTAACTACTCTAATCATATATTAAGCCGTATTAATCCCTATTAAGAAAACAGGGTCCTCACAATCCCCCCACCTAATAGGAAATTTGTCTCCGAATTTCAACAAACACAAAACAAGAAATTTGGAATATCCACTAACACAAGCATAGTGAAGCTAACTATCATAGTCAGCTCACAAGTAACACATATCAACACAAAATCACAACACAACTGGTGTCACTCACTAATATCAACAAGCCTTACAAACACAAAAGACCAAACAGTCTTCAAGGCTAAAATCCGAATCAAACATTACAATTCACACCCAATCACGAGTTTTCCATATAATTCTTTCAAGCAAACTAAGGTTCTTACAAAGAACCTATCATCTAAACGTTTCCATCTGATATATCTATATCATTAACACTTGAGTGCATCCCAGCTCACTGAAAACAATATATATGCCTGATGCACATATATCCCAAACATATACATACAATTCATCACAAAAATTTCACATCAGATATACAAGTCAACTTGTATATCACCACAGCACAAATATCACAACAGCACAATTGTTACACATCACATTCTATGCTTACAACAAAGTTGCTCCTATAGCAACCGCATAGGTACAAATCAATATGTATACATACATATATCTCACAATAGAGATACACATAGATATACTCCATCAATCCAACACACACTCATCACAACAACATTCCAATCACATCACAATTTGTGGAACCCATGCATCTCAATACAAGCAGGGGTTAGTACTCATATGAGTTACCACCATGAAAACAATATATATATATATATATATATATATATATCACGACATTGTGCATCTCTGTGTTAACAATCCAAATCATTATAAACCATTCAATATGTATGTATATATATATATATATATATATATATATATATATATATATATATAGATATATACTACATCCAACAATATCCAAGGCCAACCACCTTCAAACCAAAAGAAGTTGGATCCATAGCAATATGGACCTCTAGAATCCAAGCAATCAAACAAACATTGCATAGAGCACAACCAACATATAAATACATAGATTATCAATTTGATAATCTCCAATTGGCAGGATCAAAATACATGACAATCACTAGTCACCCATAACACCAAAGGGAAAAATACGCTTGTTAAGCCTCGACCCCAAAGACTCAGTCTCAGAAATCATAAAGGAATTAAGGGATGTCCTAAACCATTGGACATTCTATTTCTCATATAAAGCCCATATAAAACCCAAAACTCTAGGCTACCAATAATGCATATACTATGCACTCGACTCCCCAAAATCTATAGGTGATGAACAACCCAACATGCAAATGTATATGTGTGCTCCTACACATGTATATGCCCAAATCCTAAATAGGATTTTTCATCCTAAATGCAACCTCTCGCTATTGTACAGCGAGTACATGCATCCTAATAACCATACCATGCAACAAGGTGCACATACAATGAATATGCATCATTCTATGCTCACTACGGTCATTATATCTTGATGTACCCATGTGGATCTACTAGCCAGCTCTTATACCACTCTATAACGACCCAAAATTGGGACCGTTAGTTAAGTAGTGAGAAAACCATTTTTAAAGCCAAATTTGGTGGATGTTTAATAAAATAATTCTTTTGAAAATATTTTTTTAGAAAATTCAGCATGGTCCCGTCTGTAAATAGGACATACCAAGTTATCGACTAGTTATAAAACCTGTAGAAAACACATTTATAAACATATCCAGCCATCCACACAATATTCCAACATAAAGAAATATTCAGGCTATATCGTAGTCACATGGGTCTCATTCAGATATGCATCCACTACTCAATTAATTATTACAGGACATGAAATTAAAATTAGTACATGCCTAGGCTCAAAGCCTATCTTAAATACTCTCTACATGAATGCAACCATGTCGATGTGCTCCCAAAACCCAATGTCAATTTAGCTTTGAAAATACGACCTGCAAGAAAACTATGGGGGTATGAGCTACATGCTCAGTAGGAAAACATTTTTTACAATAATCCCAAGGTTTTAAAAACCATAGTTTATATACTTTTCAAGATTCCTGCAAAACCATTGATTAGTTTGCAATATATTTTAGTAAATGAAACTGATACATGTATAAAGAAATAAACTGCGGAAGTTTAAATCATTGATACCAACACCCCTTTTTATCTTTAAAAAGGTAAGAAATAACTCAAGTTATTTATAATTCATTATCATTCTTTCCAAATTCCATATCACGGCCTTATAAGCCAATAATCATCAACCGCCATATCCGGCAATCCATAACATCAGTCTTTCAAACTGATAAATCCTCCCCAGGTCATGCGGGGCCCTCGCGCGCGGAAAATAAGAGGAAACACTATGGATCCCTACCTGGGTCCAGAAAGTAACCTCAAGAGGAAACACGGCAAGACATCCCTACCTGGGACTGCAGTAACCTCTATTCGGGCACGTAGCCCTGGACTAAAGGATAGGAAGACACGGCAAGACGTCCCGTTCCTTTGGGACCGCAGTAATCCTGTCTCCAGTAGCCCTCATCACCATATCATCATCACTTTTCTTTTCATTTATTAATTCCATAATTCTCATATAATTTGGAAAATTATATATATTTTCCAAAAACCACATAATAGGTTTGTTCTTA
The DNA here is from genome assembly GCA_039720395.1 of Liquidambar formosana. Classification (NCBI taxonomy): domain Eukaryota; kingdom Viridiplantae; phylum Streptophyta; class Magnoliopsida; order Saxifragales; family Altingiaceae; genus Liquidambar; species Liquidambar formosana. The sequence goes on from CM077832.1 coordinate 22,863,667, forward strand.
GAAAACCATATGAAATAACTCCATAATTTCCATATAAACCAGAAAATTTTATATATATAAATTTTCCAAGAAAACCATATAACAGGTGGGTTTATAAAAATCACAATAAATAACCCCCATAAATCATTTTCCAATGAATGATTTCAAAAACACAGTTTTATAACAAAAATGATGTGAATCAACCCTAGGTTTCCCCCAATTTGTAAAACCTAGCAAATATATACCCCCATGCATGATATTTATGCAGAAACTACCAAATACATGTAAATCTACATGATTTATACCCAAACCCCCATGTAACAAGGGTTTAAAATGAGAAATTGTCCCCTACCTCATGAATGAGTGATGCAAATGCCAAACCATCCCTACACGCACGTAGATCGGGCCTAATTATGATGAATCCGAGCTTGCCGGCATTGGATTGGGGCTGCCATGCTCTGGCGAGCCACCCACGACCTCCCCCGGCGAGCCACCCAGGATCTAGAATTTTCGTGAGTGAAAGGTTTTATATAGAAAAAGGGGGCAAAAGGGTTATTTTACCCCTTTATTAAAACTACCCGCCGACACTTTCAGACGGCTGAAAAATATTTTCAGCCGGCTGAAAAATATTTTCAGCCAGCTGAAAATGCCCCACACAAATAACCCTCTCTGGAATTTTCAGTCGGCTGACATGAACTTTCAGCCGGCTGAAAATGGTCCTTTCAGACGGCTGAAACATGTTTCAGCCGTCTGGTTTTAGCCGTCTGAAATACACAGACAGCTGAAAATTTTCAGACGGCTGAAACTAGACAGTCAGTCAGCTACTCTCCATCAGCACAGACATCAGCCTTATTTTCATCCATCTTCCTCCAATTTTTACTTTAAGTTATATTATCCTTTTACTTTAAGTTATTTAATGAAAATAAGCAAATAACCCCCCATTTGAATCCAAATAAAATATCAGAAAAATCAAATTCCTAATATATCAAATTCTCATTCCATAGTTTTAGTACAAAATCCTTCTCCCGACAGATTTTCCTAAAACAAACATGTGAGGAACCTAATCCAAACATGCTAATAAAATCCCATAAATCATAGAAGTCTTATAATATTATAAACTTCTATTACCGCCAAAAATTATCTTTAAAAACGAGATTGTGAAAACTCATTTTCTCCCATACTTAGCCAAATTCAGCAGCTTAACCGAAACTGCAAATAAGGCCCAACACTCACTTAGAATACTCAAATCATCAAAACAAGCATCGAAACACATATAATATCATATTATCATACAATGGATTACCCTTACATTAGGTTATCCAACAAATCAAGGGATTAACTACTCTAATCATATATTAAGCCGTATTAATCCCTATTAAAAAAACAGGGTCCTCACATATACACTCCTATAAAAGTACATTTCTTAGAAAAACTTTATATGACCATTGCACCGTATTTTAAATTTTAAATACTTATTTGCCTCTATATTATCCAATTAAGAATGTTTATGTAAAACCCAAAATTTTTCTTAGGCTTAGTTAATTAACTATAAAATTGATTGCCTTTAGTTAGATTTAAACGTATGAGTTAATTTAGGATTAACTTCGAACACGTTCAACTTTGTAGCCAAATAAGGTGATTGTTTTCCAATCAATGAGTGATAGTTTTCGTATCCTAATCAAACATTAACTTTGAAGGTAACCCTAATTAGGTTAGGATTAACTTGCACCCTATATAAAAAACCTTTAGGGAGGATTTATATTTTTAATTGAAAACAATATAGAGAGAAGGGGGATGACGGATCCATAAGAGAGGTGCAAAAAAAAAAAAAAAAAAATCAGCGAGAGAGTGAACAAAAAAAAAAAAAAAAAAAA